>OY757906.1:47422478-47434978 GCA_963585895.1 Sepioteuthis lessoniana | reverse complement strand
GAGGAGAGAGAGAGTATGTGTGTGTGAGAGAGAGAGAGAGAGAAAGTATGGGTGTGAGAGAGAGAGATAGCGCTATACATCAGATGCTTATCGTCTGAGAGTGAAAAGAGAGAGAGAGAGAGAAGCGGTGGGGGGAGAAGGACAGAGAGAGAGAGAGAGAGAGAGAGAGAGAGACAGAGAGACAGACAGACAGACAGACAGATACAGATAGAGAGAGATGAGTAAATGGAGCAATTAAAAAATAAAGAACGCTTAGTGAGTTTTTTTAACACCAGCATTAGTGGTGGTATTTCATTGGAGTCTGAGTGACAACAAGCCTCTTTTTAGGTCTCCAAGATTCTTCTGAACATTCTAGCCGATCTCAACAATGGATTGCCTCGATTTGTCTTCATATTTCCATCTCTTCCTCTCACCTTTCCAACCCTTTAAGGACCGTTCTAAGCGCCCCAAATGCAATTGGTCTTGTCTTGTACTCTTTTTACACTTGTTTACAACAATCACTTTTTATGTGATTAATCGCTTCGTATTTATCAGCACATAATCTACACTTGCTATTCTGTAGCATATTATCGATTTTGGTTTTAATATCATTGATTGTTACGACGTTTTATTTTTTTCTGCTCTTAGAAAAGATTCAATCTTTTTCATAAGGTTTCCTTTTTGTAGCCATGTCTAGGGTCTTCACGTGTGATACTGAGATACCATTACAGTTGTTTTTCTCCCATTTCTGTTTTCTAGTTATTGCTGTTCTCTGCTTTATATTGTCAGCCGCGTTATTGGCCGCTGTAATTATTCTTTTTTTATTCTTTTCAATGCATCTTCGACTCCTCGTATTATTATTATTATTATTATTATTATTATTATTATTATTATTATTTTACACCTTTTGAGTTTTTCCCATCAGTGATGGTTTTTCACTGGAGTTTTAGTGACAGCAAGTCTCCTCAAGTCTCCAGGACTCGTCTCAGGATTCTGGCCGTCCTTAGCAATGCTGTCATTTGCATAGTCTCTCCCGCCAACTTCCAAGTCCTCCAGGCATTTTAATAATCCTTTAGTTATTATTATTTTGAGAGTTTTTCACTCCAGCTTTAGCTGATGGCTTCTCATTGTAGTTTGAATGACAGCAAGTTTTCTCAAGTCTCCAGGATTCCTCTCAGTAATCTGGCCGATCTTAATAAAGCTTTAGTTTGGGTGGTCTCCACTCGTCCTCTTATTTCCAAGTCCTCCAGTCCCTGTACCAACCCTTTGGTGGCTGTACCCAGACCACCAATTACAATTGGTATCACCATCACTTTCATCTTCCATATTTTTTCCGTTCCCTTGCAAGGTCCCGGTATATATCTCTCTTTTTTGCTTTCTTTCAATGATAATAATTATAATAATTATTATTATTCTACTCTTTGTGATTTTTTTTTACACTAGTGTCAGCTAGTGTTTTTTTTTCCTGGAGTCTGAGAGAAAGCAAGTCTTCTCAAGTCTCCGGGACTATACTCAGTATTCTAGCCCATCTTAACAATTTTATGGTCTAGGTGATCTCGATTCTTCTTCTGGTTTCCAATTCCACCAGTCTTTTGTTCAAGCCTTATGGGGACCGTTTCAAGCGTACCAGCTGTAATTGGTATAACCTTCACCTCCATGTCCCATAGTTTTTCTTTTAAAGTTCCCGAGCTGTCTATTTTTTCGTTTACTTTATTTTCCATCTGTGGTTCGCAGAAACAGAAAAATCCAGAAAAATTCTTTTTTCTTGTTTATCAACACTAAGTCTACTTTTCTGACAATAACTGACGAAAACAAATCATATCATTTTATAGTCGAACATTCTGGTTTCATAGAATATTCCTTAAAACAAACTAGATTATTCAAATAAAGTGTATCATTTTTATTAAGCCATGAAGAGAAAAGGTATTATCGAATAACCCAGTATTGAGGAAAGAGTTATGGAATTAATTGATAAGAGATTAGAATAAAATCTTTATTGTCTCTCTTTTAGTTTTTATCGCGATCTTGATAGGCTATGGGCTTGGTGTCAAGATGCATACTACCAACCATTCTCTAAAACAACATTTTTGCAATATTCAACTAAGTATTCATATCTTCATCGGCTGTGACATGACAAGCGCTTTTAAGATGAAAAGAAAGTTGAAGGCAATATAATTTGTCGAAAAAAGAAAAAAGAATAAAGAAAAAAAGAAAAAATCAAACAAAAACAAGCACTCCTAGAAGGTGTTTATAAAGCTCGGAGAGTCACAGCAAATAAATGAAGACACTTTCAGTTCCTTTGAAGAATTTGCTTGTGTTCTGCATGGGGATAAGTCTGTTAAAAGCGTAAATGAACTGAAATTCTTCATATTGCTATGAAAATGTGGTAGAGAAGATGGGACTTTGATTATATCAGGAAATTTTGACTTGAATGCAGTACCACCTGGTACTGATACATTACTGAGACATTTTAATCATGTCAACTTCCAGGTTGGTATTTGGATACGGGTACATAGGGCTAAAGTAGATATGTCTCAACCAATCAGCGGCCATGAATGAACTCAGTGGAAATGATGAAATAATACCATATTACGTTAGTGGTGACATCATGCCAATTCAGCTTGTCGATCTTCTTGAAAACTTTGAGTGTGAATCTGACAATGATAAGGATGATGATTAGAAATATTTAAAGGAAATGCCAGCGGACTGCGGTGATAAGGTTTCTGATGAAGATTTCTGAGCACATGATAACTTGAACACATCATTATGAAAATTTTGATTTATTTTTCAATAAAAAAACCTAAGTTATGAACTCAACATTAAATCTAATCATAAACAGAGAAGAATGTAAGGCTCACAAATTGAACTGTACTGAACAGTAATTGAGTGTTTTATTTTTATTGATTATAATATAATATACCTGAGTCGAGGGTTACCAAAAGGGTCCCTTTTCAATAGCTTCTACAGCGAGGTATAGGGGAGGGTGCTACTCCATTCCCTGATTGCTCCACTTTATCCTTGATCCTTACCTTATGATGCTGAGTATTAAGCAAGGCAGAATCAAGTACCATTTTTTGAGTCTTTGGTATGACTTGGCCTGGGATTGAACACCGGTCTCCCGGACCACTGGCGAACACTCTACTCATTAGACTAATGGACTGGTATAATACGATAATTGATATTTCCTCTAATTATATAATTATTATTATTTACCTTAAGACGAAATTAAATTTCCTAAGTTTATGGTATTTGAAATTGTGCCTTTTTTGCATTGATCACTGTTATTTTATACTTACCCATCTTATGGTCAGACCAATCGGCTGGGCTTGAAGAATACACCAACTGCGTCTCTGTAGAGGGGTAAGGCCCCCTCAATAAGTGTTCTAATATAACACTAAACAATCAGATGGTGAGGCTCCAGCAATGCTTGAGCTTTGGTGTATGCGGAGTACTCTTTCATTGCCACTGTTCCCATGTCCACTCTGGCTCGGAGGGGTAGCATCTGATAGGGTCCTATCTATGAGTCAAATAGAACTATTTAACATTTAAACTGAGTGCAAGTAAATGACTTATGCTTAATTGAATTGTTTGAAATAAAACTGTTTGAAATAAAACTGTGCGTAAACAATGAACTGATACTTAATTGAATTGTTTATAATACAAAGCAATAATTGGAACAATTTAACTTAGTTGATTTACGTTTACAGATCATATATATCTAATATATAAGTAATAACCAGGTTTGGCATTAAATGACCTACAATGGTTTATCAATGGTTTGTCTTAAAACCCAACAAAACCATGTCATATAGATTTAATACTTATGTATAAAACGAATCCAGCATTAAATAACATACAATGGTTGATATTCCGTAAAACCAAACCAAGCTGAACCAAACCATCTTATGGTATCACCACTTACCTTATTTATTACTCACTATAAAAAAAAAAAACTATTTATAGTGTGATCATCATCAAAGAAAATGATTCCAAGTTTATTAATATTGGTCAATCCAAAAAGAAGTTATTGGTTTAATACTTTTTTACGCCGTTCAGGGGAGGAGTTAAAAACTAAAGCATTTAAAGTGAGAATAAAAATTATTTGCTAATAACTTGATTTTATTGTTTAACAAGACCTAAGGCGACAGGAAAATACAAATCACGTTTAGCTTGGTGGGTGTAAATAATAATAATTTTCTATGCGATAGCTGCACTTATGATTAACATATTTTCACACTGATTTGATTTTTCTGCCTTTAGAAAAATCATTACTTACATGATTTTTAAGATTATTATAGAATATTTGAATGGAATGATCCAAACCCTCCAAAACGACAACAAATCTACTGAAAATAGATAATCCTTCCAAAATTTATTGGCCTTAAGGTTTTCTTTCCCACCAAATACTGATTTTTCTTTTTTTTTCCGTTTAGTAGGTGTGTCTGATTAAGTAGAAATGAGTCTAATATTGGCAAAATTTTATTTTTAATACCACACGTTCTAGGGATACAAGAAAATGCCTGGGAAATTCAACTTGGGTGGGTAGGATTTGATGCAGTTCCCTCCTGTCCAATGTCTTTAATTCTTTCTTGTACTGTTTTTTTTATTAATCTAAAGCAATGTTCTTTACCAAAATGGTTCCAACTGTCACAAATGACATTTAATAGATCTTTTTTCCTCTGAATAGCTTAGTAAAAATCATAACAATAATTATTCTAGTTTGTTTAAGGTATATTTAAAGAAACCAGATTATTCAGTTATTAAAGAAGTATGTTTTTTCTTCTCTGTTATTAGCTTATTTACTGCCAAAAAACTCCTAAGTGAACATCTTCCACGTAAACTAATTTGATAATTATTGCTAGAGATTGTGATATCAACGATAGTAACAAGAACAAATAAAACAGAAACAACACCAACATTAATAACAATGATAGTAAGAGTACTGACTGGGTATGAACAGTAATCCATTGGGAACAGCACAAGGTTTGAATGTGAACTCACAGTTAAGCTGAAGCTTTTAAAGAGAATAGAAAAAGTAAGATCTTTGTAGTTTTAGAAATCAATGAAATCGCCCTCTTCACACAAAGAGACCACTGTAGACGACAACCACGAGCTGGACGGCCGCACCTCGAAAGACATCTTGAGCGAGGAATTCTTGCCGTTTACAGCAGTTGAAGGATGTCTGAAAACCTGGCAGGATATCAGAACAAACACTTGGGAAGAGACTGATAACAGATCACCATGACGCGAGAACATCATCATGAAAGTGACAAAAAGAAATCGATTGTGGTTGGAAAGAAATATAATTGCAGAGGGATTTTTTTTATATTATCATTTTTCGTTTTATGTATCTTGCCTTTCGGTTTAGTTAGGCTGATAACCTTTCGGCCTCGTGCATGGGTTAGTTAGGTGCACATATTGAGTGCAGGTGTTCACGCACGCACGGGGCGGATGTGACAATCAGAGATGTCACAATAAAAACCCCAGATTGAAATGGGACCAGGGACATGAATGACTTCATGCCCGGAAGCGCTGAGGATTTTGGAATTTGAAAAAAAACCCAGTTAGTTGAGATTAAAACTTCGAACGAGTGAGTTGAGATTAGGGCTTGGACGAAGCAAGTCGATTTTAGGAGCTCGCCGAAGCTAGACCAGTAGTTTGCGGCGGGGGCCGCACGTGGTGGTGTCAGATGGAAAAGTCAGCATAGAAAGAAATTGTGTCTCTCTCTCCTCATGTCGAAAAACCTTAAACTCAAAAGGGTAATAAAAAGTTTCGTACCTGAACCAATTTCGTGTTTTTCGGGATTCCCTATGTCTATTGGTCGTATATTTTTGGACCGATATGCTATAGAAAGTGAGAGGAGAAAAACTACCGAAACGACATTTGAACCTTGGCTTCTGCCCCAAGGATCATTGGTTAACATCTTCGATGATTTTTCAGCGAGCTTAACCATTGGATAATTTCCATCTGGAGATCAAATAGAACTGTTAAATCTTTTACTTGGGATTATTGTGGATATTAAATAGAATTGTTAGTGTTAAATATTAATATTTGAGATCATTTAACTGCGTAAAGAGAAAGGATTAATAAAGGTCGTAATACTTGATATGTAGAATTACTTCTGTAAAATATCAATACTTGAATCCATTTAAGTATGGGTAGATAAAATTATAAGTGCTTGAAGGAAATATTTGAAACGATTTAACTGTAATTAGCTCTAACAACTCGTTTAAAAGTAAAGTTACCAGGAAACTATTCACTTAAAAAAACTTTTATATATATAGTCATCCACAGACAGATCTGTTTCGTTCTATCAGAATTCATCAGTGTGGCTAGACAGTATCTTCCCGTAGCTGGGATCGAAACCCGGTTGACTCAATCGTCTAACCAAAGCTTCTAACTATTCAGCCACAAGGAGATATTAGCTGCGAAGTAAATTTTAAACGGTTATGAATCACAATTACTATTGTTTACATACATCCGTTCAACGGTAGCCGAGACCTCAATTCAATTACGAAGAGGCTTGCAATAGACGCTAATGGCAACACGATTACTTCTTCGCCAGAGAACTCAACCCCACGGGGGTAGGGGAGTATATATATCTCTATAGTCATCCACAGACAGATCTATTTCGTTCTATCAGAACTCATCAGTGTGGCTATATATATATAAAACAATCATTATTCTCTTTAATAGTAATAATAATAATTGTAATAATAATGCAACAAAATAGCAAATGTAGGCTATGCGGTGACAGAGATAAAACAATCAATCACATAATAAGCGAATGTAGCACAGAAAGAGTATAAGACTAGACGCGACTAAGTGGGCAAGGCGATCCACTGGGAGATGTGCAAGAAATTTAAATTTGACCACACGAACAAATGGTATATGCATAACCCAGCACCTGTCCTAGAAAATGACACATAAACTCCTATGAGACTTTGACGTACTGACGGATCACCGATTCTCAGCCAAAAGACCAGACCTTATAATGATCAACAACAAAAAAGAGAATTTGCAAAATTGTCGACTTTGCTGTTCCGGCTGACCACAGAATTAAACTGAAAGAATATGAAAAGAAGGATAAATACCTCGACCTTGCTAGGGAATTGAAAAAACTGTGGAACATGAAGGTGACAATTATACCAATTGTGATTAGTGCTTTTGGTACTGTAACTAAAGGATTATTAAAGGGACAGGAGGACTTGGAAGTTGGCGGACAAGTGGAGACCATCCAAATTAGTACATCATTGAGAACGGCCAGAATACTGCGAAGAATGCTGGAGACTTGAGGAGACTTGCTGTCGCTCAAACACCAGTGAAAGACTATCAGCTAAAACTGATGTGAAAAACTCTAAAGAGTAAATAATAATAAAAACAATAACCATACGAACAAATGGTATATACACAACCCAGAATCTATCATGAAGAATGACATGCACAAACTCCTCTGGGATTTTGAGATACAAATGGATCACCTAATCTCGGCCTGATGACCAGACCGTATGATAATTAACAAAAAAGAGAGAACTTGCGGGATTGTGGACTTTGCTGTCTCGGCGGTCCGCAGATTAAAACCTATGGATAAGTACCTAGACCTTGGAAAGGAATTGAAAAAACTGTAGAACATGAAAGTGACGGTGATACCAATCATAAGTGGAGTGCTCGGTACAGTCACCAAAAGATTGGTACAAGGACTGATTGACTTGGAAATAACGAGACCGTTAGAGACCATCCAAACTACAGCATTGTTGAGATCGGTCAGAATACTGAGAAGAGTCCTGGAGACTTGAGGAGACTTTCAGTCACTCTAACTTCAGTGGTTAGGGATTTATCCGACCTTCCACCTGGTCCGACTTTATAACAGGTCATTTTAATGAGAGGGGTAAGGTCACGGACAAATAGAGACTTATGCATGTCTTTCACAAAACTGCTCTTTACAGGCGCCTCAAATGCCAAATGATAAACTCAATCTTGTTAAACAGAAAAAAGACACTCTTGGACAAGGTGATCAATTTAATGTCAGCCACCCAGGAGGAACGCAGATGAGCTTTGAAGGTCAAGTAAGTATGGTCTATATATATATAGTATAATAATGATCCCAAAATGTTCGATATGCTGTAAAAACCAACCAACCCTATTTATCCTAAATAATGATGATAGCGTCAAAATCCTCTTAGAAAATAAATCAATTTGGAATTAAATTTAAAACTCGATATGGAGAAAGTAGGGTCCGCATTTGTGCAAATCGATCATTACAATGTCCTAATTAAGAAAGATTTATTAATTACTAATTATAGAGTACTTCCGTTTATTCTTTTGCAAAACTCTTTATAATAAACTTTGCAAATAGGATGTGACTCGATGTATTTAATGGGTACTAAAGCCAGCCTTTGAAAAAAAAAATATTAATAAAAAAACCTTTCAAAACGCACCCATTTGGCTATGACTAAAGACTTTCCATTATTTTTCATGCAAAACATTTCTGTGTGAGGCCACCAAGAAAACTAAAGGTAATGACACGACAAAATGCAGCCGAGCAGGTTGCTTTCAAATTTTGAAGAAAGGAATTATGAATAAATTACGGAACGAATTGAATGTTTATGAGAGGAATTTGAAATTAAATGGATGTCGACGATGCACAAAGATTCCTACATTAAAAACCCATATTAAAAGAGGAAGAGCAATATATATGCATTAATACCTATCTAAATTACTCACTGTACATTAGTGCAATACACAAACAAATATCTGTCTATGTATTCATAAACAGACATCCATATGCGTGTTTGCAGTTATGTATAATAATTTAGATAGATAATTCACACACACACACACACACACATATATATATATATATATATATATATATAAACATATATATAAATTACTCACTGTACATAATTTATATATATATAAATACATTATACGTATATATGTATAATCTAGCTAAATTATTCACTCTACATAGCTGTGACACACACACATATGTATGTCTAATATACATACACAAACTTACATATGTGTGTTTTCAGTTATGTACAGTAAGTAATTTAGATTATATATATATATATATATATATATATATATTGTAATTTACATATATATATATATATATAGTAATTTACATATATATATATATATAAGTATGTGTGTATGTGGTATGCGAAATTCATAATAAACGTGGTGTGTTCATAGTGGCATGACGATTTCCGTAAGCATCGGATTGTAAATTAGTTGTATAAATGGAAGGGCTGAATAAAAAATCATCAAATTTATTTAAAGCTTACGTTTTATAGCTACACGATGACCCGTAAATAAGTACAGCTCTACTGTTTTCTTTAAAAGTTAATTTTCTTCAAAATCAAAGACTGCAGTATTAGCTTGACGGCAATTACAAAATGATGCTGCGAGATATATTAAATTAATCCTAGAAACAACATTCCACAAAACAACAGCTATACAGCCGCCTACCATTCATCTTGAAGACAACTCAAATTAGACGAACTAGACATGCAAGACACTGATTGAGAAGCAAGTCATAGAATAACTTCTCCTATGGACCTCTTCAAACAGACGTGCAGGTATAGGACGACCAGGTAAAACTTATCTCCAACGACTCTCTACGGACACAGTATGTTGGAGGACCTACTGGAAGGAATGGGCAATAGAGACAGATGTAGAGAGAGAGAGAGTTAGGGAAATCCGTGCGAGCAGCAGAGCATGATGATGATGATGATGATCGGAACATTATTTTATTATAACAGATCTTTGTAGGTTTTATATATTACTAAACTCTACAGTACAATACAATAAAACTGCAAAACCTTGGCAACCAAAAATAAAATCGCGCGCGCGCACACACACACACACACACACACACACCATCCCAGTTTGAAGCGTCCTGCGTCTCTAACCACAATGAAGAGTTGTGATATAACTCAACAGTCTGTCTGTGTATGACAATATATACGCTCTCCTCTTGGATTTTGAGCACTCTGGCGAAGGAATTAACGGCTGCCACCCGCGTAATGTAAAGCTCTTCTAACGAATTGAGCACTCTGTTATTCGATAGCTCCAAATGAAAACAAACGAAAGCTAACACAAATGCGTAATAATTCCTGAGCTGACGTATGTCGCTGAACTCACTAAATGGTTAGCTACAAAGCCTAGCGTAAAGTTAGGCGGGTTTCGATCCCAGCCTGAAGCGTCCTGCGTGTCTAGCCTCATTGAAGTGTTGTGACCAGCGAAACAGTCTGTCTGTGACAATATATATATATATATATATACACACTGATTCCTGGATATACGAAATCAATTCGTTTCGGAGGGGATTTCGTATCTTGGAATTTTCGTATTATGGCGTAATTCGCTCCAGCCCCCAAAAGCTGTCGTACAAAGTCTAAATATTATACCCACTCGAAGGAAAATTTTCGTTAATGACAACATAGTCATTTACACAAATGTTAAAAAAAGAAAAGAGCACAACAAAACGTTCACGTGATGCTACGCAATGAATTCTGGGAGGATTGCTGTCGAGCAACACTTTCGATTTTCGTTTTTGTATATTGAACAATTTTTCGTTAAATGGGACGGAGATTTCTTCGAAGCTCGTATTGTATTCTGAATTTTTCGTATACCTGGGTTTTCGTCAGTCGAAGTTCCCCAGTGTATTACGTTTTTTTACTTTTTTGCTGTTTTACATTTTCTTTGCTTTTCAACTGCTTTATCGTAAATACCCTCACTGTGTTAAAAGATAATATCAAAACCTGTAACACCACACAATGCTGATATCCATTTGATAATCATGCAGTACATAATGCGAGAAACTCGTGGTCACGGGTAATATTTATTATTATGAATTTTTTTATATTTTAGTTTTGAAATCCGTTCTGCTTAAAGAGAGGATCGAGCACATAAAAATATCACACATTTTCAACAATCACTCGCCCAATAATCTATCCTCCTGTCTATTCCCTTATATATATATATATATATATATATATATATAGACAAGTTGACTTACCTCGGAAGCAGCGTCTCATCAACCGAAAATGACATCAATACGCGACTAGCAAAGGCATGGACAGTTATCGATAAGTTATCGGTCATATGGAAGTCTGACCAAACCAATAAATTAAAACGCAGTTTTTTCCAAGCAGAGGTCGAGTCAATACTACTATATGGATGCACCACGTGGACGCTGACTTAGCATATGGAGAAAAAGCTTTACGGCAATTACACAAGAATGCTCCGAGTTGTATTGAACAAATCCTGGAGGCAATACCATACAAAATAGCAACTGTACGGTTAACAACTACCCATCACGAAAACCATCCAAATTAGACGAACTAGACATGCGGGACACTGCTGGAGAAGTAAGGACAAACATATAAGCGATGTACTCCTGTATACCCCCTTCACATGGACGAGCAAAGGTTGGACTTCCCGCTAAAACCTACCTACATCAGCTCTGTGCCGATACGGGATGTAGCCTGGAAGACCTGCCGGGAGCCATGGACGATAAAGACGAGTGAGGGAAGAGGGTCAGGGAAATCCGTGCTAGCAGCATGGCATCATGATGATGATGATGATGATGATATATATTTTAAAGCTATTTTTCATGGAACAAAACTTTATAATGTCAATAAAGAGACCAAATGTTTTATTCATGATAAAAATTAAAACTTAATAGATGAAAGGTTAGCTAACTGGGTTTTCTTCGCTCAACAGAACTAAATCGAGGAAAATATACACAGAAAAACCTGAGGTATGTTGGGAGAGAAAAAAATTAAATTGGAAACTACACCGAAATAATATTACATCCAAGCAGACATTTTTTCTGTCGGGTTTGGTTTGATTTGTTGGGTTTTATGGCATATCAACCTTTGTAGGTTATTTAATGCCAAATCCATTTTTATGTAAATAATCTGTTCTATTTAAAACAATTCAGTTTAGTATAAGTACACTGTTTAATGCTCAAAAACATTTCCATTTCTAACTATTCAAGCAGTTGTATGTAACAATTCGGTTAAGTGTAAATACGTTTTTAATATCAAAAACAGTTCTATTTCAAATTATTCAGT
Organism: Sepioteuthis lessoniana; assembly: GCA_963585895.1. Taxonomy (NCBI): domain Eukaryota; kingdom Metazoa; phylum Mollusca; class Cephalopoda; order Myopsida; family Loliginidae; genus Sepioteuthis; species Sepioteuthis lessoniana. Next base: position 47,422,910 of record OY757906.1, on the reverse strand, counting down.
TAAGCATAAGCATGCAGTTTAAGTGTAAGTACGGTTTAATTGTCAAAAACGTTTCTATTTCAAGCAATTCAGTTTACTCAATTCATTTTAGCATAAGTATGCTGTTAGTCTATTTAACCCATAGATAGGGCCCTATCAGGTGCTACCACTCCGGGCCAGAAAGGACCTGGGAGCGATGGCATTGAAGGGGTACTCCGCATTCCCCAAAGCTCCAGCACTGCTGGAACCTCACCATCAGATTGTTTAGTGTCATATCCAGGACACTCGTTATGAGGGGGGTCTTACCCCTCTGCAGAGGTGCAGTCAGTGTATTCTACAGCCCCAGCTGACTGGGCAATTTCTCTGTCTGTTTATAGAGAGGCGTTTCGCTAGACAAAATATGGTGAAAATATTTTCTCGTCCAACATATTTCTTGTCTTTAATTTTATATAT
>OY757906.1:47417478-47419978 GCA_963585895.1 Sepioteuthis lessoniana | reverse complement strand
TTTAATTAGGCACCTAGTTTCGACTAGGCTACCTTCGGGTGGGCGAGCTGCATTTTTGTCTCCTTTGTCCCCCATGCACGGCACTAGACCAAGCGTCTAGTTTAAGCCGTTTACTGGCATACGTGCCCGGACCCACATTTGGGTTCGTGAAACTGCTTGCCTCATCAGGCTCACATTGCACTAAGTGAGCCGATGAGCAGCACTGACAAGCAGGGTTCGAGTCTCGGCTCGTTCCCGACCTCCCCTCCCCATTTATCCCCACTTTAATTGGCCTTCGGGCTTTTGACCTTGTGTCAAGTCGTGTCTGGTGGGAGGCAGCGACAAATACTCGGCAAACATCGATGCGGTAATCTTGCTCGGTTTAGAATCTCTGTAGCATATCCGGCGAGGTCGACTGTTTCGGTGATCAGTTCCGCAACTGTGTAAATAAACAGAAGCAGTCACGTTGTTGATCGGAAGTCGTAGGTGTTATGAAATATTATAAGCAGATGCCCCTGTGAGGGTCCGAGCCAGAAGGAGTGAGTTGGAGGCAGTGTGAGTCAGCGCAGTCACGGGGCAGCAACCCACAGCGACCCCCTGTCGAGTAAACCCCAGTCGAGAAGCAGAAGTGTTAAGTGGGGTCTTCAAGATAACACAGTGTGGTATGGTCAAAAGAAGAAGAGGCTATGGGTCATTATATCAGTCTGTCTTTGTCACCCTCCGTCCGTCTGTCTCGCACACACACACCACAGAAGCTTCAACTCCTAACGAGAATAAAGTGTGAGAGTTATATTTTATTAAGGAGCGTTAAGGTCTTTCCTCCATGCATGTATATTCACTCATAATGGCTAAATAACACTTCACGTACCCTTTAAGGGAAAAGTCACAAACACTTTAGTCAGGTAATCACGGAGGGAAGGGATCACTTGCTAAACACCTAGTCCTTTTGTCCAATGCGGCCAATTCATCTGTTTGGGTGGCGCTTTTTGACAAAAGGAAGGGTTCATAGAGATTCTGCTGGTATGAGAAGAAATAGTAGGTAAAGTTGGTGACAGTAGTCGAGAGTAACCAGAAGGCTCCTTTTTCAATAGCTACTACACAGAAGTGTAGGGGAGGGCGCAACTCTTTTCCTGGATTGCTCCATTTTTCCCTTGATACATACCTTATAATGCTGAGTGTTAAGCAAGGAGGTATCAAGTACCATTTTAAAAGTCTTTGGTATGACGCGACCTGGAATTGAACCCCTGTATCCCGGACAATTGGCGAACACTCTACCCACTTTTGAGTTAATGTATGTGATATCACCATAGATAAATATTTCAGTAAGTTTTTATGTTATGCCTATTCTAAATCGAGGAGCGGTTTTATACTTAACTTGTAAATGGCCTGCTGTAGATCATTTTTCTAATATTTTCCGAAAAGTAAAGCATTTTTCTTCTCCTTTTTCCTTACGTTTAATAAAAAAAAAGAACATATTTATCTTAACAAGACAAACGTTCTGATTTTCCAACACCTCTTAACAAATAAATAGTGATACATTGTTGTCAGAGTTTGAAATATCCTCTTTGCTTACCACCATAAAGCCAAAAGTAGAGATCCAACCTCCCTCAAGGAGAAATTTGACATAAGGTCATTTGAATGTGAGAAGCCATGCAGAAATTGAGACTTATGCGGGGCTATCAGAAAAAATATTTTGGAGGTGCCCGTGGTGTAATGGTTATCGTCATAGGATATGGACACGGCGGTGCGAGTTCAATTCCTGGACAAGACTGATTGCATTTCACATAGCACTAATACCCTTGGGAAAGGTATGAATCCAATTATTCTCCCTCCAGCTATGGTTAAATAGTAGGGCAGACTACGTTCTTCAGCTTTGGTGAGGCAACTAGTCTAGGAGAAGGAAAAACTCTGAATTCAAACCTGTTGAACTCCGCTTAAAAATTTGACCTTGTGTCATATCCTGCCCGAGCGGAGGGGTTGGGTAAATAGGATCAGAAAAAATATTTGATCCTCATAGCATTTCTATTTTGAAGCGCCTCAGGTGCCAGGCAATAAACTTAGCCCTGCTAAGCAGGTAGTGTCGTAGGAGAAGGCCCCCCACGAAGAGTAGGCGATCAACTTTATATCACCCACCCATGTGGAAATCTAATCAATCCGATAAAATAAATAGGGATTTCTTCCAAGCTGTGGCTGTGTCGATACTATTGTATGGATGCACCACAAAACTGTTATGGCCCTGGAAAGGGTCACAAAGAGAACAGAAGACTACGGTTATAGTATAGACATATTTACAAGAACAAAGGTTGGTTACAAGAACATAGGACGGTAAGCTGGTTCGAATAACCGCGCAGGGGCGAGGTTAGCTTCCGGATCTAGACGCATCTCATATTGCTACGTCTTCCAGTATTTATGGAGAGTGGTTGAATCCCTTAGTAGGTAATTCCGCCACCACAAAAACGCAGAGTGAAAAATCAAGATGGGAAATATGAAAGAATGCTGCGAGCTATTTCGACAATTTCTG
>OY757906.1:47404978-47412478 GCA_963585895.1 Sepioteuthis lessoniana | reverse complement strand
AGAGGAGCGCGCTACCCCTTGGCCCAGGAGACCTGAGTTCAATCCCAGGTCGAGTCATACCAAAGACTTAAAAAATGGTACTTGATGCCTCCTTGCTTAACACTCAGCAATATAAGGTACGGATCAAGGGTAAAGTGGAGCAATCCAGGGAAAGGAGTAACGCCCTCCCCTACGCCTCTGTGTAGTAGCTATCGGAAAGGGAGCCTTCGGGTCACTCTCGACTAAGGTCGCCAACTTTACTTATGGTCAAAATTGCAGAAGAAGACTTACATTTAGTATAAGTAAAAAAATTGTGATGCTTAACTCGTCCCATTAAAAATAACACTTTTAGGATGAGAAATAAGAATTTTTGAGGATGGTCAAATACTTTTGACTGGTAATGGGTGTATATATATATATATATATATTTATATACATACTGTGGTATCTCTCATGATGCCATGGTTACCGTCGCAGGATATAGGCGATCCTAGACGTGGATTTTACAATTCACAGAGTGCAGATACCTTTGGGAAATATATGAATCCAAATCCCATCCAGCAATGAGTAAATAGTCGGATAGATTGGGCACGGCAACACGTCTAGAAGGAAAACTCTGATTTCAAACCTGTTAAACTCCGCTTAAAAATTGATCTTGTGTCACATCATGCTCATGTGGAGGGATAAGATAAGTATACACACACACACACACACACACACACACACACACACACACACACACACACACACACACATATATATATATATGTATATATATATATATATATGTTTATTTGAGGGATGTATGTATCTTCTATTCAATATATATATATATATATATATAGAGAGAGAGAGAGAGAGAGAGAGAGAAATTGATAACAAGGCAGTCATAGTGGAAGGAGAGATTTAATGAGAAATAAAGTCGACACTAGCGTTTCGGTTCTACTGAACCATCATCAGGACCATGAGGGGTGATATTAGCAATGGATGTTTAAAAAAAAAACACCCATCGTTGACTTAACATCGCTAATGGTCCTGATGATGGTTCAGTAGAACCGAAACGCTATAGTGTCGACTTTATTTCTCATTAAATCTCTCCTTCCATTTGGATTGCCTTATTATCAATTTTTCTCCACATATTGTCGGATTTCAATCCATTATTTACTTCCATATATATATATATATATATACGTGCATATATATTTGTATTTATATAAACGTATTCATATGTTATATTAATGTGCGTATTTGTCAGTGAGGAGTATATATATTCTGTATTTAAATAAATCAGGGTAAATCAGCTTTTACAGTTGGGCAAGATTCCTTTCTCTCTCAGGTGACATTGTTAATTTTATAATCTACACATTGGTAAAAAACAAAACAAAACAAAACAAAAACAGTAAATTAGGAATCAAACAGACATCGGTCCATTTCCGAGTGCCAGTTTAGTGAGGTTCGTTGATAACAAATTAAAGTCAATTTCGAATTGAATATGACTGCTTGTCCAGAACGGAGATGGGAAGTGGGGAAAAATGTCTGATAAAAAGGTGTCTCTCTCGCCACCCGACTACCCGAAGAATAAATGGAAGAAGGTGAGATAAAAAAAAACTGTGAATGAAGTTATTAATGTTTTCTTTTGACGATCTAATTGTCATGTCATTTCTTTACTTACGTGAGTACATTATTATGCCTTCTTTAATACTTGCCTAAGTATATTATTTACTATGGACGAGAGAATCTTTGGAGCTCGCGTGTGATGTGTGTAACCGGAGAAGGTGTCAGAAATAATTCTAAGGCTGTCTGAAAGCAAGAGACGCCTGTTGAATTTCGTAAATGACTATATATATATATATATATATATATATGCCCGTCTCTTTATGTGTGTGTAAGAGTACATATATATGTAAATATAAAAATATGAAAAAAGATATTTCGAGGATGAGTTTATTTATAGTTGAATATTCTGCCAACGTTAAACATCTTTTTTTTATATATTGAACCATGAACAGGTCAATGTCAATTTGTGAAGTTGTATCTTCGAATTATATTCAATTTAAAAAAACAACAACAAAAAAAAAAATGAGAAAAAATTTAGCCTTCTATTGCTACTTGTAGTGTTCACTTTCAAATCTATGAGACGGAATTAGTGTTCAAAATTTAATATAAAGCGTAACGTGTTTCCAATGGATTTTAAGAATTTTCACGAACTTTATAAGAAATTTTATACATCTACACACACACACACACACCCACCCACCCACACACACAAATATATATATATATATATATATATATATATATATATATATATATATATATATACATGCATATGCGTATATATGTGTATGTGTACAGAACCCAGCCATGATTACATTCATACACGAGTGATATGAACATAGGATAGTCGAGGCTTGCTCAAAATACTCTTTTAAAACAATTTTCCAAAGACCAGGATTCTCTAAAATATCACCTTTTTTAAAAAAAAAAAAAAAAATGATGCTAAAAGGTACCATGATCCAGTAATTTTTGAAACTATAAACCGTTCAAAAAATCTCTCAAAACGGAGAAGAGATGTTTCTGTTTGTTGTAACCAATTTCAAATATATTTTCTTGTATTACTCGTTTTTTAAAAATCCAAAACATTTGCCCTGCAGACGATTTTTTAGCTTGCATGTTAAAAATATTTTCTATTATTATTATTATTTTATTTTTATTTAAAATAATTTCGAATAGGAAACTTGCATGCAGGCAAAATATTTTAGTCGAAACACGCGTCAGCAAAAATAAATAGATAGATTTTCATTCACTCCAAATATATTTTTCTTCTCTTTATTTTCCAGCATATTTATCTGATTTATTTCAATTTTTTCCCCAAATATACAACACACACACACACACACACACACACACACATATATATATATTTATTTATATATATATGAATAAATGCAAATTTCTGTGTTACTACACCAACGCTAACATCAAAACGGCCTACATCATGTTAAATCGCTAAAATCCACCGTGAATTATATGTATTAACAAATAGCGTTGGTGACATGTTTTTAATAAATATCCTGTGTTATTCATTTGTAATTTCATTGTTTCATTTTCATATACACATAAGCAATTATTTTGGGTGTACCTTTTATGGGAAAGCAAAAACGTTATTTTAATTTTCTTTATAACCCAACTCACGGCTCACAAATGTGCACATAGGGGCACATGGGGGAATCGATCCTCGCCCCTACAATCAACGCAATACCTCGACGGTCAGAGCAATCAACCAACTTCATTACAGGGCTCGCCTTGTCTGCGGACGTATCTGCTCGCTGACCGAACCGTAAGACTTCATCACCTGACTCATATTCTCCGCCCACGCCGTGTTCTTCGATCCGGTCGGCGAGCCAATCATTATTCAAAGTCGTTCTGTCCAGTCAATCACCGCAGCAGCTTATACGCGATTCGGTTTTCATTTCAAGGTGGTGGAGGCGATATCAAATTCAAGGCTTTCCGCCAACTGATAATATAAATTTCTTCCTAAATTAGAAAATGGATAATTTGGTTCCATCCCTTTTCTCCAACTCCAAACTACATTGATTAGCTTCACTCACTTACACCAAGAGAATGGTACCTCCTTCAAGTTCTCCAAATTCTTCTATATCTCACCTAACCCCATTTCTCTTGGAGGGAGTTATTTCTCTCTAACATTACGTCATAGAATTTCTCAACTTAGAGAAATTTTAAAATTTCTCAGGCTAAATCAGTTTTTCTAGTCGTCGCAGTTTTCGTCCCTGACCTTTTGACCCTTCAACGGAAATTACTCGTCATCTTTTTTTCTGACCGCAAAAACAAAACAACTCAGAACAACTGATTATATAAATTTTGACATTTCTCATCTTTAAAATAAATATTCATGTATATTTTTCCACTCATTTTGGCAAATTCACTGGTCTCTCAGAAAAAAAAGTACATCGAACTCTTTCTGCTTTAATAATTCTCATCAATTAGTTCTTTCGACAAATTATTCGATCTGTGTAGAGCATACCATATCCCATATTAAGTTTGAATGAAAGGGTACAATTTCCAATGCATGTTAATGTTTAAGCTTTTACAATGCCTTTGAAAAGCACACCTCTAACACAGACATGCACACAAGTAAATAGACAATGAGAAGATAAGAACAAATGTTTTTAACGACAATAATGAAACATTTTTTCCTTTTCTTTGGAAACAAGAATTATTCCAAACTATAACCGCGTCAGCACTATCGTATGTCTGCATTCCCAGGGCTTAAAACAAACGCTCAGAGAAAAAACTAGATGTTAACGAACTAATCTTGGAAGGAGGAACCCACAAAATGTCAGCTGTACGGCTACTTGCCTCTCATCTCTCAAACCGACCAAATAAGACGAACAAGACATGCTGGGCAGTGCTGAAAAAAGGCTAGGACGGACTCATAAAAGAAGTTGTCCTGGGGACTCCTACTTATGGACACATCAGTGTTGTCCGATTGTGAAGACCTATAGCTATAGGTGGACCCTGTGGGCTGTCTTGGGGTCCTGTCAAGAGTGATGAACTATATAAATGGATATCAAGAGAGATTAAAGGGAATACGTGATATCAACAAAACTTGAGGATGATGATGATAATGATGATAATGAAAAAGTCATCCACATATGTACAAAAAATATATGAAAACTTAATTCTTTTTCTAGATAACATAGCTCAGATTCTATGTTGTCTAGTCGGCTGGGGCTGTAGAATACACCGACTGCTTCTCTACAGAGGGATAATACCCACTAACGAGTGTCCTGATATGACACTATAATATCTGATGGCGAGGCTCTAGTAATGCTGGAGCTTTGGGGAATGCGGACTAGTCTTTCATTGCCATTGTTCCTAGGTCCACTCTGGACCGGAGTGGTGGCACCTGATAGTGTCATATCTACGTTTCAAATAAAACTAAACAGTGTACTTATGCTATAGTGAATTGTTTGAAATAGAACTGTTTTGACATTTAACTGTGTGTAAACAAAAAAACTGTATACTAAACTGAATTGTTTGAAATTGAACTGTTTATATATATATATATATATATATATATATATATATATATATATATATATATATATATATATATAAGAATGAATTTGGCATTAGTAACCTACAATGGTTGATGTGCCATAATACCAAACCAAACCAAACCAAACCAAATCAGATTCTATTAGGTGAGGAGGTACTTTTTGTATAAAATTCTTAAACCGAAATTAATATGGGTCTTCAAAAATGGCGCATCGAAGTGCAGATATTACGGTTAGTATATATATATATATATATATATATATAGCGTAAACTATTTCCGATGGATAAAACTAATTTTAGTCCTCCGAAATGTTTTAAAGATGGGCTTAACTTGGGTTTGCTGCAAAGAGCCGGAATCACAAAGACAGTCAATGGAGTGGAAACAAACTGACTCTCGGTTATTAAAAAAGTTCCTGTCGCAGCGATCAATGAAGAAAGTTATGCTGGTTGTCTTTTGTGATATGAAGGGACTCATCATTATTAATTTACTGGACAAAAAAAACTGCAACTGTAAACTGTTTCCAACTGGTAACTCCTTTGGCAAAACTCATCTAATTTATTCAATGTCCTTCGTATGTTCAAGTCCGTGTGTGCATAGAGCTTCTCTACATACACACGCACCATTTTATATAATTGATAAAAGAATAATTTATATCATATTATCATTTATATTATATTATCATATTTATGTAGTGCATCCATATAGCAGTATCGACACGACTGCTGTTTAGAAGAAACTGCGTTTCATTTTATCGGTCAGGTCTGACTTCCATATGACCGATAAACTATCGTTTGCTGTCCATACCTTTGCTAGTCGCGTGTCGATATCTTTTTCGGTTGATGAGACACTGCTTCCCAGATAGGTGAAATTGTCCACAAGTTTCAGAGAGCTACCGCCTAGTGTGGAAATGTCACCTGTTTGATTAGAGCATATGTGTTCCATTTTGTGCGCATTGACATGAAAGCTCATGCCTGCGGCGGCTCGTTCCAGACTATGCAGTAGTGTTTCGGCTTGGGCGGGTTAATTTGCCAGAATCTCTGTCATCGGCGTAGTCGGCGTCGGTAATTGTTTTTGTGACACTGACTAAGCGGATGGAGAAAAAGCTTGACGTCAACTACACAAGAATGCTGCGAGGAATTTTGAACAAGTCCTGGAGGCAACACCCCACAAAGCAGCGGCTGTACGGCCACCTACCTCTCATCCCGAAAACTATCAAAGTTAGACGAAGCAGACATGCAGGACACTGCTGGAAAAGCAGGGACGAGCTCATAAGTGATGTTCTCCTACGGACCCCATCACATGGCCGAGCAAAAGCAGGGCGACTAGCTCAAACCTACATACAGTAGCTCTGTGAGGATTCGAGATGTAACCCTGAGGACCGGCCAGAAGCGATGAACGACAGGGAGGAGTGGTGGGAGAGGGTCAGGGATATCCGTGCTGGTGGCACGAGAAGATGATGATGATGATTATATTTATATCATATTATTACGCATATATTAGATAAAAGAATAATTTATATTATATTATCATATATATTATATTATTATATTTATATCATATAATCATTTATATATTAGATAAAAGAATAATTTATATCATATTATCATTTATATCATATTATTATATTTGTATCATATTATTTATATATTTGATAAAAGAATAATTTGTATAATATTATCATTTATATTATATTATTATATTCATATCATATTATTATTTATATATTTGATAAAAGAATAATTTATTCTATATTATCATTTATATTATATCATTATATTTATATCATATGATAGATAAAAGAATAATTTGCCAATGTCCACACGTTCATTCATATGCATTTTCTTTAGAATATAATGAATGCATCCGAAAAATAAACATTTTTAGATGTAGTAGATATATCTATCTATCTATCTATGGTTGTTTAGGTTGAACTTTGGGACCATATGACCAGTAGCGACGATTTTGAAGGAGTCTACCCAAATATACCTTGTTGATACTTTATATATGGAAGTACAAGCCCTTTTGGCAGTGTTGAGCATACGCCAGCTACATCTTCTGCAGAAGAAAAATTCTCTCACGAAAGGGATATCCTAGCAACGACACTAAACTACATTGTACTCTGGGATGTGTGACGAACTACTTCATTGCTATTACTCCCAGGTGCACTCTGACCCTGAGTGGTAGTACACGTTATAGTCCCAGCGGTAGGTCGAATAGATTTGTGTTAAAATTAGTATTGGATGAGCATACTTGTAACTATATAACTGAGAGAATATTATTTGAATTTAGAATAGTTACTTGAAGCTTTAATTTAACTGATAAGGATTGTTGTTAACCCGGGAGACCTGGGTTCAATCCCAGGGCGAGTCATACCAAAGACTCAAAAAATGGTACTTGATGCCTCCTTGCTTAACACTCAGCATTTTAAGGTACAGATC
>OY757906.1:47362478-47399978 GCA_963585895.1 Sepioteuthis lessoniana | reverse complement strand
TCCTGTCAGAGAAACTTAAAATACACTATCTGCACAGTGAATAAAATAGCATGATTTGAGTTCGAACACACTAATTATCATGTCGCGGTCCAGCACGTTCGCCACTATGCTACGAATTTGAGTCTTTTTATGTTTGATGTTTTAGCGAATGTTTTACTAAGAAATCAAAAGTACGCAAGTAATTTTATGGTTTGTCTTGACTTACCTCATTTACGACTTTATTATAATACAAATGAAGTTTGATATTTGTTATATTCTTTATTTATCCCACTCAGTGGTAATGTTCATAAAGTTCAAGGAAGAATTATTAGTATCTTTTGTATTAGTCATAAAAAATATATTGTATTGGAACAACACTTACATTCTTGAAATCTTCTGTTTTGGAACTGTTTCACACACACACACACACTCACACACACACACACACACACACACACACACACACACACACACACACACACACACACACACACATATATATATATATATATATATATATATGATTTGTAAGCGAATAGTTTGTTGGTAACATTATTTTTAAACGAACCAGAGCTCATTTGTTTGCGCACAGTTAAACCGATTCAATCATTGTAATCCGAAACTAATAAATTTAATTAATATCAAACATTTGTTGGCACACAGTTAAATGGTCTCAAGTATTTCGATCTACTACTTGTATTTCTTTTTACACACACTTAAGTGGTTTCAAGTATTGCTACTTAACACAAATAATTCTATTTAACAACAATGTTCCCGCGTGAAAAATTGAGCAATTCTATTTGTACGATGCATCAAACCCTAACAGGTACAACCATTCTGGGTCAGAGTGGAGCTGAGAGTAAGGCAATGATGGGGTGACTTTACATTCCCTAAATTTCAAGATTGGAGTCTCACCATCAAATATAGTTTAATGTTATACTCAAGACACGACAAATACTCAAGCATATATGAAAGATTTGGTTTTGTTTTGCTTTTAGGCATGTCAACCATTGTAGGTTATTCAATGCAAAATCCGGTTTATACATTTATGTTAAATATACATGATTTGTAAACATAAGTCAAAGTCAAATAGTTCCAATTATCGTAATGCATCGCAAACAATTCAATTAAACAACGGTCATTTGTTTACACACAGTTAAATAATCAAATAGTTCTATTTCGAACAATTCAATTTAACATAAGTCATTTGTTTGCACTCACTTTAAATGTCAAACATTTTCCTTTGATCCATACATAGGACTCTTTCAGGTGCTACCACTCCGGGCCTGAGGGAACCTGGGAGCAATGGCAATGAAGGGGTACTCCACATTACCCCAAGGTCCACCATTACTGGAGCCTCACCATTAGATTATTTAGTGTCATATCCAGGACTCTCGCTGGGAGAGGGTCTTAGATGCAATCAGTGTATTCTACTGCCCCAGCCGACTGGGCTGATTTGAAAGGCCAGGTGATTTTAGGGTATGTAAAATTAAGCTGGTATGAATGGTTTCTCTTCCCAGACAGACACTCAAATGTACATCCTTATATGGAAATACATTAGCAATAGATAATCACATATTGAGGACGAAATCTCTCTTCAGGTGATTTTGTGTTTATAATAAAACCGGGAATTTAAATGATATCATTAAATACTGTAGACAGTTTTGAAAAGAAGAATCCCGAAAGTAAAAACAAACAAACAAACAAACAAACAAACAAACAAACAAACAAACAAAAAGTGATTGCCTTTATAATGGGATCAGCCAGTTCTGAAATGCAGTTGTGTTTAGTCCGCTTATTTGTATATACAGGGGGTATTTACAAATCAAAATAACTTAGAAAACATTTCTAACATAAAAGGAATTATCTGTTCGACTGTCATCGGTTTTTATGACCAACAGGTAAAAACAAACAAACAAAGAAAAAAAAAAAAAAAGTAAATGTTAAGCTTGTTCCAGTAGCAAATACATACAAATAGTTGTACTTATCTTTATCTTTTCTTTATCTACTCCTCCCCCACCCCAACCCGCACGTGCCTGTCACACATATATTGGAAGAAATAAAACAAGTGTAAAAATAGGAATGTTATACTTCCTCACAAAAAAAAAAAAAATTGGAGATTCAAGTAATATTGAGAGGCCTAAAGCAATAAAAGTCGCAACGTCAGTTGAATATTTGACGCCACATTTTGCAATAATCATCTCAGAAACTACCGTTAAATCCCTTGACTTTAATTGACGTGTCCTTAAGATATTTTAATTCCAAAAAAGAAAGACCCCTCCCTTCCTAAAGAGAAACAAAAAAAAAAAAAAAATCTGTATATTTGCAGAAGTTATGAGCCATACCAAAAATCAAAAGGTAGATTTATTATCTACGAGAGTTTATTCAATAAAGAAAGAGAATCTTATTGAAAAAAAAAAGGCAAGTTAATTTTTTTTTTTTTTCAGATTTTTTTTTCCACAGATGTAAACTTAGCATTGTTTGGAATTGCTCCTTAGCAAAAATTGTTTTCATCTCGCTGAAATATTTGTTTTGAGGCTGTTCAAAATGGCAATAAATCAGTGCTCCACGTTTGAACAGAGGTCCGTTATCAACTTTGTCCTGGTTGAGAGGTAACAAATCTTGTGGAATTTAAAGAAGAATGTGTGATGTCTACGGAAAAGCAAGATTTAGTTCAAAAGTTACAAATGGGCAATACATGGATCTGCCAATTCGATACCTGAGTCGAAAAGACAATTGCTAGAGTTAAAACTCGGAGACTCCACGGTAAAAAAAAAGTTCTTGGCGCAGCGGTCAGCAAAGGATTTCATGCAGGGTCCTATCAATATTGATTTCCTTGAAAAACGTGCAACTGTTGACAGTACTTTCTATTGCTAACTCTTTAGGCAAAATTGACCTTGTTTATTGAATAAATTTCGTTTATACTTATACGCGCGCGCGCGCGTGTGTGTGAAAGAAAGAGAGAGAGTGTGTGTGTGTGTGTGTGTGTGTGTGTATGCATGAGTGTGTGTGTTCGTGTGAGCATGTGTGCGAAAAAGAGAGAGAGAGAGAGTGTGTGTGTGTGTGCATGTTTGTGAAAGAGAGAGAGAGAGAGAGAGAGAGAAAGAGGGAGAGAGAGAAAGAGGCAGAGAGAGAGAAAGTGTGTGTGTGTGTGTGCATGTATGTGAAAGAGAGAGAGAGAGAGAGGGAGAGAGAGAGAGAGAGAGTGTGTGTGTGTGTGTACAATGTAATAAAGAAATCGTTCTGAAAACGTTTTGTCACGCCAGAAAAAGACTTATGGTAGTGTAGAGTGACTGAGATTATAAAATATTTACTTACACAACAGAAAATGAGAAACTTTTGTTATTGTTTTATAATGAGAGAAGAGTTAGATTTGACAGCTCATATTATTGTAGAAAACGTACTTGAAATGAGAGACAACTAATACGCACAAAAGAACCTAACGAAATTGGTTTTGTTTCATGACTTTAGAAGAAATAGATTTGTCAATTCATATTGGCATAAGAAAGGTGTACCTGAGATGACAGACAACATACATGAAGAGAAAATCAGAGTTAATGTTTGAGAGCAGATTGTAAAATAGACAGAAATTATATCTGCTATTTCTTAAAATGTGACAAAACTCAAAATTTTGTTTTTGCTTTTACGGTTTTAATGATTATTACAATTTCTTACAATCTACCCACAAAATACAATAAAATGTAAAAAACGGAATCTACCAAAAGTGAAATCGGAAAAATGGAATTTTATAAAAACAAAAACGGAATTAAGAAATATTTGAAACCAAAAAAATTAACCCCTTACGCTTTGTACGAATTCACATATCCCACTTACTCTCACGTGCGTATTTATTTTATTAATAAAAGAAAAAAAAAAAAAGAAAGAAAAGAAAAAGTTACCCATCAGTTGCATTGAAGATTAGCATTATAACTGGTAGAAATTCCTCTTCATCTAACTTTTGGCTCGCTATGCTTCTCCTTCAGAACGTAATGGCCCTTTTAAGTCCTGGTCTAAGCTCTATTTCATATTTTACCCGCTAAATCACCGCAAAAGCGGCTATGAACTTGTTCAGTACTTAGAAAGGTGATTATGAAGAGACGGTAGATTCTGCAAGCAACCTGTATGACGGACTAAAAAAAAAAAAATTAATATATTCTAATTATTCTATTCCATTGTTGGTTAAAAAAAAAACAATACACCAGAAAATTAGCAATTAAAATTGACAATCCGTAACACCATTGAGGGTTATTTTGTGTTGCACTCAGTTAGTTTTTACTGCAACATTAAACCCATTATTTCGTTAAATAGAACACGTTGAATTTTTTCTTTTGCACATGAAGAACAATGCTATAATTTATTCTACAAGTCAAAGCTATCTTTATCACTTTATGACTTCAAAGCTTTGTGTTCATAAAACGGCCTCAGTATTGTCGTGGACTGTAAATTTAAACTTTGAGAAAAGTTAATGTATTTCTTGAAATGTTTTTATTTTTGGAATAAATATGATTTCAGAGAGTTTGTTCTATGATCATACACACACACACACGCACACGCACACATATATACATATAAGAAAAAAGTAAAGTTGGCGACTGTCGTCGAGGGCGACCAGAAGGCTAACTTTTCAATAGCTGCTACATTGAGATGTAGAGGAGGGCGCTATTCCTTTCCCTGATTTGATCCACGTTACCCTTGATACGTATACCTTATATTGATGAGTGTTAAGCAAGGATGTATCAAGTACCATTTTTAAACTCTTTGGTATGACGTGACCTAGGATTGAACCGAGGTCTCCCGGACCATTGGCGAACACTCTACCCACTTGAGCTATAAACAGACCTGAAGTTTTATTCATAATGGAACTAAAGGCATGAATGCAAAAAAAAAAAAAAAATCAAACATGAAAAGCTTGCTGACCAGTTTCGTCCTCGCTCAAGCGGACAGCTAGTTTTTCACCTTGTGTTCTTTTTTTTTTTTAAATTTTTTTGCTTTTACAATTTTAGTTTCATCATGAATAAAACTTTGGGTCCGTTTAATGTTCTAAAAAACTGTACCCTCGAGACCTGGGTTCAATCCCAGGTCGAGTCATACCAAAGACTTTAAAAATGGAACTTGATACCACCTTGCTTAACACTCAGCATTATAAGGTACGGTTCAAGGGTAAAGTGGAGCAATCCAGGGAATGGAGTAGCGCCCTCCCCTACACCTTGGTGTAGTAGCTATTGAAAAGGGAGCCTTTGGGTCACCCTCGACTATGGTCGCTAACTTTACTTATATATATATATATATATAGTCTTGTTCAGGTTTTGAACATATATATATATATATATATAGGTCACAGTCATCCCTTGTGGGATGACTGTGTAGGACTTCGATCGACAAAATCAGAGAAAATGGCTTTGAGCTGACTAAGAGAAGAAGCAAAAGGTACCCCGCAAAAACAATCACGGACGCCGACTACGCTGATGACTTGGCGTTACTAGCGAATACGCCTAATCAAGCAGAGACACTACTACATAGTCTGGAACGAGCTGCAGCTGGCATTGGCCTACATGTCAATGCTAACAAAACCGAATATATGTGTTACAACCAAACAGGCAACATTGCCACACTAGACGGAGCCTCTCTGAAACTAGTCGACAAATTCACCTACCTAGGAAGCAGCGTCTCATCAACCGAGAAGGACATCGACACACGACTGACGAAGGCATGGACAGCTATCGATAGGCTCTCGATCATATGGAAGTCGGACCTAACAGATAAAATGAAACGCAGTTTCTTCCAGGCAGCGGTTGTGTCGATACTGCTATATGGATGCACCACATGGACGCTCACGAAGCGGCTGGAGAGGAGGCTGGACGGAAATTACACAAGAATGTTGAGAGCAGTATTAAACAAGTCCTGGCGACAACACCCCACGAGACTCCAACTATACGGACACTTGCCCCCCATCACAAAAACTATACAAGTTCGACGAACCAGACACGCAGGACACTGCTGGAGAAGCAAGGACGAGCTCATAAGCGATGTACTCCTGTGGACCCCCACTCATGGATGTGCAAGAGTGGGACGACCAGCACGAACTTACATACAGCAGCTATGTGAGGACACGGGTTGTAATCCTGAAGACCTGCCGGAGGCGATGAATGATAGGGAGAAATGGCGAGAGACGGTCAGGGATATCCGCGCAGGCGGTGCGACATGATGATGATGATATATATATATATATATATATATATGTTCAAAACCTGAACAAGACTATTTTTATTTCACATAGTCATAATACTCGTGACAAAGGTCTGTACCCTATTATTATCCTTCCAACTATGAGTAAATAGTCAGGCAGAGTGGGTTCTTTAAGCTTGGTATAGCAACCACCCTAGGAAAAGGAAAACTCTTAATTAAAACCATTTGTAGATCTGGAGAAGGCTAGGATGCTTCTGGTGCTTTCTTCTCAAGACGCACTGAAATTTTTGGTAATAAACAATGCCAAACACGCTCCGTTTAGTTCATAAAAATAAATGATACTTTTGAGTTATATTCAGTTTAGAATAAAGTTAACGATTTAAAAAATTGGCGGGAGTATACTTATTTATAGGTGATATTGTGTATTTGTGTGTGTGTGTGTGTGTGTTTGTGTGCTTGTGTGTGTGTGTGTGTGTGTGTGTGTGCTTGTGGGTGTTTGTGCGTGTTTGTGTGTGTGTGTGTGTGTGTGTTAGATTTTGATGGTACGGTATGCCAGTTAATGGGATAGTTATTTTTAAAAATTTCTAATCAATTTCTTTTTGCTCAGAACATCGTAAGCAAAAGTAAAATTGCAACACTCCTGAAACCACAGCCATATAAAGGAATTTCAATGCTGAAGTGTTTGATCATAAATAATACCAAATAATATTCGGTTAGATTTGTATAATGTCCCATTCGAGAAAAAAATCAACTTATATTTGTTTGATAAAAAGCTAAGTTTTTTTTTAATCAATTTATGTTTTTACAAAAAATTATTTCGGGTACACTATATATATATATATATATATATATATATATATATATATATATTATGTAGGGATAAGTTAAGTGACTTTGTGATGTGACTACAAAGAGACATCACAAGGTGACGTTTAGAACTCAAACTGACTAAATAAAAGTGACGGGCAAACGAAATACCAAAAACTCATTGAAAACACAACCGCGAAACCAATCATATAGTAAAGTGTATCTAATATAAAATGATATACGGCTTCCAGGTGTTGATGGCGTTTCCCGCCATATGAGATTTGATAGCATTTTTGTATCGTGAAGTGGTTGGTGGTGGTGGGCGTTCTCTGGTCAGAGGGGCCTTGCAAATGAAAAGAGGCGTGGGTTCGGTCCTGCGCTGAGGGTATCGGTTGTCATTATCAGTGATGGCGACCTGTCACATGCCGCAGCGGCGCTGTAAGTCAATACTGGTTAAGGATCATCCCACTTAGCTTTTGCCTTTTAGTCTTATTATTGTTAAGGCAGTTATGCTTGGTTATCTTCTTCTCTTAGATTAATGAAGTTTCACCTCAGCACCCCACCGTCTCCATTTCCGTCTTGTTTACCGTCTCTTACGACCCCACTTGCCTTTTCATCTTTCACACACACACACACACACACACACACACACACGTACATACGTATGTAAGTTCGTGTACAAGCACAAACAAAGCTTGGGAACATATGGCGAAAATGATTAACTTTTTTTATCAATCTTTTTGCTCTCATATGTGCCCATTTATCTAGTTATTTATTCCTATATTCACAATTTTTAATCTATCTATCTATCTATCTATCTATCTATCTATCTATCTATCTATCTATCTATATCGCAAACTAGCAAGCTAAGTATCTTGAGTCTAGTCATATGTATGTATGTATGTATGTATGTATCTATCTATCTATCTCCGTCAGTTCACATCAATCTATTCGTATAGAAGTCTTATTTTGTGTTATAGTGACAATGTTTAGCATTAGTTCTAGTTGTAACTGCAGCAGTATTAATAATAATAATAATAATAATAATAATAATAATAATAATAATTGAGACCTTACAGAACACAGTCTTGTTACTATCGGCCAGAATACTTTGGAGAGTCCAGGAGACCTGAGTAGACTTGCTGTCTCTCTCTCTCCAGTGAGAGACCACTGCTAAAAACTGGTATGTGAAACTCAGAAGGTTGGTTGGATTTAATAGTATATCAACCCTTCTAGGTTATTTAATGCCAAATCCTGTTTATACATACATTATATATACATTTTGTAACTGAATAGTTTTCAAGTAATATTCTAAACAAGTCACAGCTCGTTTGTTTGCTCAAATTTAAATGGTTTCACGTATTCCTATCAAACACGAATAATTCTGTTTAGTGTTAATTATTTGTTTGTATATACTTAAATGGTTTTAAGTATTGCTATCTAACACGAATACTCATATAAAGCATGACAGGTAGTTTCAAGTATTGCTACATAACACTAAAAATTCTACTTAATATCAATCATTTGTTTGCCCACAGTTTAATGGGGAAGCAATTCTCTTCGACCTGATGATGGGACCCTAACATATTTTACCCCTACGGGTCGGCGTGGACTTCGGAGTAAGGTCAAAGAAAAAGTTCTTCGCATTCCTTAAAGTTCCAGGGCTGAGGCCTCGCCATTAGATGATTTGGTTTGGCATGGTTTGGTTTTGGTTTGGTTTCTTCGTTTAATGGCATATCAACCTTTGTAGGTTATCTAATGCCAAAGCTATCCTTTTTAAAGAACAGTAGTGGTACTATCTAACCCATAGCTAGGAGGATAAGGGGGTTCATACCTCTCCCAAGGGTATTTGTCCGAAAGTGAACGTAATAGAGCGGTGAGAGTTCGAACTCACAATAATTCTGCAGCCCATTGCTGTAACCATTACACCACGGACAGCCCCAGATGATTTGGTGTCATATACCAGGACATTCATTGTGGGAGTCTTACCCAACTGTAGAGATACAGTCGGCGTATTCTACTGCTCCAACCTAATAGACTAACTCACAAAGAGTGAAATAAAAATGAAAAATTGAGACAGTTGGCATCATGTTCCACTGATATCAGTAAGAATACATAGAGGAGTCATATGAAACAGTGTAGACTTGCTGTCACTCAGACTTCAGTGAATATTACCAGTTACCTCTGGTGTTAAAAACTTGTAAAGAGGACTTGCCAGCATTGAAGAGAGCGTTGACGCATCGATACAAGAAAAACAACTCTATGGGCGTTTCAAACGACTAATAAGCAACAAGAGAAAACCTGGACATGGCTAAGAAAAGGAAACTTTAAAAGTAAGACAGAACCTCTCTTCATAGCAGCACAAAACAACGCCGTAAGGACCAATCATATCAAAGCAAAAATAGATAAGGCGTAAGATGATCCACAGGGAGATGTGCAAGAAATCTAAATTTGACCATACAAACAAATGGTATAAGCACAACCCAGCATCTGTCCTAGAGAATGACACACATAAACTCCTATGGGACTTTAACATACAAACGGATCATCTAATCTCGGCCAGAATACCAGACCTTCCATTAATCAACAACAAAAAAGGAGAACTTGTAAAATTGTGGACTTCGCTGTTCCGGCAGACCACAGAATAAAACCGAAAGGATGTGAAAAGAAGGATGAGTACCTCGACATTGCAAGGGAACTGAAAAAACAATGGAACATGAAGGTGACAATTATACCAATTGTGATTGGTGCTTTAGGTGCAGTAACTAAAGGATTATTGAAGGAACTGGAGGACATGGAAGTTGGCGGACAAGTGGAGACCATCCATACTACAGCATTATCGAGAACGGCTGGAATACTGAGAGGAGTCGTGGAGACTTGGGTAGACTTGCTGTCACTCAAACTCCAGTGAAAGACCATCAGCTAACACTGATGTGAAAAACTTTAATGAGTAAATTATAATAATAATTATATGAAGAAGAAGAAGAACGTTGGGTAATGTGTATTTTACCAAATTGTTTGTAAATGTATTTAGTCAAAAAATAGGGAATCCAAAAATCATTAAAAAATTAAAAAATATAAAAAAAAGGAAAAGAAAATAACCCCTCAAAAAAAAATCTAAAAATTAAGAATAAAAATAAAACAAAAACAAAACAAAAACAATAACAAAATAGTTGGTTGATCAAAAAAAGAAGAAAGAAAGAATTAAGATAAACCCACAAAACCTTATTAAAATAAAAAGGGATTGGTAGACTTTAATTAAATTAGTACTTACAAATTCAGAAGGCGTGAGTATTTCTCGTGCCCCCCTGAATATTGTTCTACCTTGGAAGAATACCAGGTTACATCTGTGAAACGAGCAAAGATAATAATCAACCCACCGATCTGATATATTCCCCAAGAAAAATGTCAAATATAAATACAAACCAATGTTGGACTCTCGTGATAGTTTTGAGTTTCATGATCGACAGGTGATCCCCTCAGTAGTCAACATTGGGAACCTGATGGCATCCAGCAAATGTTGGCTGTTCTAAGTCCAGGTAAACAAACAAAGACCAAAGCAACATTACATCTGAGAGACGCCTGAAACAAATGGAATAGAAATGACAAAAAACTAATCCAATGTTATTTTAAAAGCAATCCTACACAAAGAGGTTATAGGAAAAGAACGGTTGAAATTTGGGAAAAATAAGTTTAATACAAGTCAAAAACTTGCTTAACAAGGGAGAATGATTTTAAATACTGGCTGGTTATCTAAGCTCGAGGTACTAAAAATAGATGGATAAATTGGGAAGAGTATGTTCGAGAGACCCTAAACAGACAAAAGCAACATTACATCTGGGAAACGTCAGAAACAAATGGAATAGAAAAGACTAAAAACAGGATAAAGCACAAAACACTGAAAACGAAAATATAATGAAACCCAACACGACAACATCAATGTTAATACAGGATGAAAGGTCCACTCTGGCCCGGATTGGTAGCCCCTGATAGGGCCCTATCTATGGGTTAAATAGAACAGCATACTTATGCTAAACTGAATTGTTTGAATTAGAACCGTTTGACTAAACTGAATAGCTTGAAATAGAAATGTCTTTTGAAAAATAAACTGTGTACGTACATTTAAACTGCGTGCTTATTCTAAACTAAATTGTTTGAAATGGAATTATTTTTGACATGAAAACTCTACTTACACTATACTGAATTGTTTATAGAGCTGTTTTGACATTTAACTGTGTGTAAAGAAAATCTGTACTTATACTGAACTGAATTAGCTAAATTAGAACTGTTTGACTAAACTGAATAGCTTGAAATAGAAATGTTTTTGACAAACTGTGTACTCATGCCTAACTGAATCGTACTCATGCCTAACTGAATCGTTTGAAATAGAACTGACTATTTGCATAAAAATGGATTTGGCGTTAAATAACCTACAAAGGTTGATATGCCAATAAAACCAACCAACCAACTAAACAACCAACCAACAGGATGAAAGAAACAATGTAAAATTTGAAAAAAAACCCCAAAAAACAAATCATGACCGAAAAAAAAGGTAACATTAATATCCTTAAGGAATCAAAACTTGAAAAAGGTTAGAAACTGAAAAGGTTAATGAATTATTTAAAAATATCCGAACGAACGATATCAAGAAACTAAAAGATCTAATTTTTTCAGGAACAAAACTAATCAGTAACAAAACTGGTTTCCTCTGAATAACCACAAAAACAATACAAAGGTTGAATGGGAAATGAGGCTATAAGAACAAATTAAGAAAATGTAAGATTAAGCTAAATTCTTATCATCATCATCATCATGTCACGCTGCTAGCACGGATTTTCCTGACCCTCACCCGCCACCAGTCTCTATCGTCCATCGCTCCCGGTAGGTCTTCAAGGTTACATCCTGTATCGGGACAGAGCTCTTGTATAGAGGTTCTAGCTGGTCGTCCCGCCTTTGCTCGTCCAAGTGAAGGGGTACACTGGAGTATGTCGCATATGAGTTCGTCCCTAATTCTCCAGCAGTGTCCCGCATGTCTGGCTCGTCTAACTTGGATAGTTTTTGTGATGGGTGGTAAGTGGCAGTACAGCTACTGCTTTGTTGGGTGCCGACACCAGGACTTGTTTAACATTACTCGCAGCATTCTTGTAAGGACTCGATGGAATGAAAAGACCAAAAAAAAAAAAAAAAAAGAAAAAAAGACAGACGAAGATAATACTATCAGTAGAATTATAAGAAATAAACCCAAAAATATTGATGAAAAAAGTGAGGATCGCGTTGATGTAAGTTTTCAAGGACACAAGGAATACACAAAAATGAATAAAGAAAGACTAAATACAGTAACCAGTAACAGTAAGGACATGTTAAAACAATAAAATCCAGAAAACAAAAATATCCCCATCACTTGGCTGATTTTGTCCGGTGTATGTTTCTCAAATGTGTCCGGTGATGAGGCTACTGTTCGGAAGTTCTATGAAGTATGATATACCTCATCACTGACATTACTCCCAGATCCTTTCTGGTCTATAAAGACTTTTGAATTGTTAATTGAAGATAATAGTTAAAGTTAATTAAAGTAAACAGATAATTGAAGTTAATGGTTTGTTCACAAGTCTTCTATTAACTGCTCCTATCTAAAACTAATAAGTTCAAAAAAGGAATAGTTAATTGAAGATTATTACAGTTTGCAATACAATCATATATCTAATACTAATAAATAACAAGCAATTATATGGTTTTAAGTAACCATTTCTATTTAAAAACAATAATCATTTACTTGAATACAAACACAACTATTTGAAACTGACCTATTTGGCCCAAAGAAATGATTCTAACCGATAATATAACTACAAGCAAGGTAGTTATATAATTTCAGGTATTTCTATCTTATATTAATGATTGACATTCAATTGAATGTAGTTCATGAACGTTTTGAACTTCATGCTTGGTTACAATGTCAATGATGTATAGCCGTAATGATATCAATAATAATAATAATAATAATAATAATACAGTAGGCTGACCCATCGCTCATGCGCAGCGCATGTTGTGGCCTCAAAGATCTCATCTCAACTCATCTCTGTCGGTTGAGACCCAAACTGATCTGATCTGATCTGATCCGCAAAACTCAACCGCTCGCTTCGATGGTCGAAACTTAACTTTCGTCTTTTCAAAATCCTGAAAATTCTCGGGACATCTCTTCCGGGTATGACATCATCCACCCGCTCGATTCACTGCAACTGCGCGTCCAGCATCATTTCCAGTCAAGGAGTTTATTATGACAGATGATGATGATTGTCATATCCTTTCCGCGCGGGTATACGAGTGTCCCGTCTGACTACGATATCAAAACTAAGAGACACCGAGTAGTTCTAAGCCTTTCCAAACTAAATAATAAAATATAATTTACGAAAGATTATTAATATAATTAACCATTACCTTTATTATATAACATCAATATCTCCCAAGCAAATGAAGATGAAAATCATTTGAAAGGTTTAATTGGTTCATTGGTGGAATCTTAAGTAATATAAATCTATAAATGTGTAATATAACAAGTAATATATCTGGGTCAGAATGGATTGGTTTGAGTTTGGCTTGGTTTATTTGGTTTTATGGCATATCAACCTTTGTAGGTTATTTAACGCCAAATCTATTTTTATGTATATAATCTGTTCTATTGAAAACAGTTCAGTTTAGCATAAGTACACAGTTTAATTGTCAAAAACATTTCCATTTCAAACTATTTAAGCAGTTATATGTAATAATTCAGTTAAGTGTAAATACAGTTTTAATGTCGAAAAACAGTTCTATTTGAAATAATTCAGTTAAGCATAAGCACGCAGTTTAAGTGTAAGTACGGTTTAATTGTCAAAAACGTTTCTATTTCAAGCTATTCAGTTTACTCAATTCATTTTAGCATAAGTATGCTGTTAGTTCTATTTAACCCATAGATAGGGCCCTATCAGGTGCTACCACTCCGGGCCAGAGTGGACCTGTGAGCAATGGCAATGAATGGGGTACTCCGTATTCTCCAAAGCTCCAGCACTGCTGGAACCTCACCATCAGATTGTTTAGTGTCATATCCAGGACACTCGTTAGGGGTGGGTCTTACCCCTCTGCAGAGGTGCAGTCAGTGTATTCTACAGCCCCAGCCGAATGGGCAAGGATTGGTTTGATTTGGTTTGATTTTATCATCAATGCAGATGATTTAATGCCGAACCCGGTTTATTCATATTTATTAGATATATACGATTTGTAAACCTACGTCAACAAAGTTAAGTAGTTTCTAGTTCACTAACAATTCAATATCAAACATTTGTATGCACACAGTTCAATGATCAAACAGTTCTATTTCAATTAATTCAGTTAAGCATAAGTCAAAGTTAAATGGTTCTAAGTTTTGCAATGTATCACTAACATCAGTAATTTATTTACACATAGTTCAATGATCAAACATTTCTATTTCAATCAATTCAGTTTAGCATAAGTCAAAATTAAATGGTTCCAAGTTTTGCAATGTATCACTAACATCAGTAATTTATTTACACATAGTTCATGGTCAATTTTTACATAGTTCAATGATTAACTTTACTTACTTATTTACTGTTCATCTACAACGATGGTTTTGGCATCAAATAAGCTACGAAGCTTTATATGCCATTAAACAATGAAACCAAACCAATCTTAATATCTTTTCAGTTAATATTTTATTTTCAAGTATTTTTTTAGCTCAAGACTGGTATATATTCTCTTTGATATATAACCAGATTACAGTTGAAGTATGTATTTCTGTTTGGTAGTCAACTGCCTCCTGTGTAAAAGAAAAAGTTATTGAATTTTTTTTAATGGTAAGCGACCTTTATACAACTCAGTATTTGGAAACCTTTTTGAATTCTTCCCGAGCGTTATTTGGATCAAATGGAACCGACATACCGATAAAGAGAAATTTTTTAATCTCTGAAATCTTTCACTGTTTTGTCTGGCTTGTTAGTATTTACATGTATGTCAGTCGATATTGGGAAATCCTACAAGATCTTCACATCTTCTGCCTCTCTGACTGTTCCAAGATAATGCCTTAACCATATGATGCATGATAGTGGTTGCAGAAGGTTCACTGGAAGTATTGTCAAATTCTATTGATTTTAACGGTATGTCAAACCGTCAAGGGTTATTTTAAGCCAAGAGTTTAGAGAATCGGGTTCATCGTACATTTACATTTCAATTTTTGTGCGGTTGTTTGTTTCTTAAGAGATTTTTGCCTACAGTAACATAATCTCAAGTATTCCTTATACAAATAATTTGCAAACAGATGCCTGGTTTTAAAGCTTGTTTGTTTTCTTTTTTTTAACCGCATATCAACTTTCGTGGGTAATCTAATGGCAAAACAACCTTGTGGAAAAACAGCAGAACCGTTGCTGGGGTGAAGAGAATTAATAATTTTCCTAAGGATATTAGTCCAAAAGTGAACGTAATAGCTTTGTTGAAGTTTAAACTCGCTTACTTCGAGGATGCAATCCAGCACTCTTGTTTTAATTCAACTGGGTCTCCTCTGTATTGTTTCAAGTACTCCTATATAATAGTAATAATTATATTGTTTCAAATAAAGTAAGTTGGCGACCTAGGGCGACTAGAAGGCTCCCTTTTCAATAGCTACTACACCAAGGTGTGGGGAAGGGCGCCACTCCCTTCCCTGGATTGCTCCACTTTACCCTTGATCCTTACCTTATAATGCTGTGTTATGCAAAGTAGCATCCAGTATCATTTTTTGAGTCTTTGGCATGATTCGACCTGGGATTGAACCCAGGTCTCCCGGCCATTAGCGAACACTCTAACCATTATGCCAGTGTCCGGTCGTAATGGTACGATTTAATCCATAGTTGGATGACAGATAATGGGTTGATACATTTTCCAAATGTATTAGTCAGAAAGGGATCGTGATAGCACGATTAGGGATAGAACTTGCACACTACGATGTTGCAGTCCAGCAAGTTAGCCGCTACATCAACAGGACTCCCTTGAAAAGATTTTGAGATTCAACTGTGAACTGTCGTGATCTGGTTAAAGAACCCCTGGCTTTGCTCGCTTGGCTCCTATACCAAAATGGCTGAGTCAGATGCTATGAAGTGGCCAATAAATCAGAAAAAAAGTGTCTGTGTGGAGATGCTTTACAGGTGTGTGTTTGTCGCTGTGATGACATATTACTTATATCTTGTCACTAGGTTGAACAAACAAGAGGTGGCTATCACGCCTCCTTTGTATGGATAGTTTACCGAGGGCTCTTTGTGAACATGATTTATATCAATAAACACACACACATATGTGTGTATGTGTGCGTGTGTGTGATACGTGCGTATGTGTGTTATACGTAAATAATTACATGCATGTCTTATCTTCTGCATGAGTCTATGCGTTCTGATCAACACACACACACACACACACACACACACACACACACACACATATATATATATATATATATATATATATATCCAGTGAAGTGAGTAATCACTTATTTTTTACATGATTATTATCATCTCACCTTTCGCAGAGATACCTTATTTACTTATCTATTTATCTATTTTTCGAAATTTTTCTTCATTATTTTTCTTTGCTTCTTTTCGGAATGATCTGAGATTTTGCATACAGGCTTGATGATACGCATGTGCGTGCGCGCGCTCCAAGCTACCCATCTTTGTCCCTCCTTATCTAGTTTTCTCGGCTTTTCGTTTGTGAGTTGAAAGATTAAGATGTTTATTCAATGCAGCGGTCATTTGTTTCTTTTCTTTTCTCTTTAATCCGGAAGAGAGATCCAACACGGGAATAATAATTATTATTAGACGACCCGCAAACCTATTGGTGTTCTATTGAAATAGCGGGCAATAATGGGCAAAAATCATTTACGCTAAGGAAAGCGTTAAGAACTTTTCATTTACATTATTAATAGTTATATTTGTTATATTTAGACGCAGAATCTCCAAAATCACCATTTAATTGCATATTGGACTGCAAATTACTTTATTTTGAAAGTTACAAGATTTTGGGGAGTTGCCCGAATAAAAAAAAAACTTGATATATATCAAGGTTCACACACCCACACGTTTGTGTGAGTTGGTCTAGTTTGATTTCTTTTTGTTTAATGACATATCAACCTTCGATGCTTATTTAAAGCCAAAGGCATCCATTTAGAAGAACATCAATGTTACTATTTAATCTATTGTTGGGGGATAGGGGGTTAATAAATTTCCCAAGGGTATTAGTCCGAAAGTGAAGTTTGAACTCACGTACATTGAGGCCAACACTTTTGAGCCATTAAGCCACGGATGCTCCCCGCCTGTGTTTGTGAATGTGTGCATATATATATATATATATATAGTTTGCTATATATATAAATAAAGATTATTTGTGGTCCAGTCAGCTGGGGCTGTAGAATACTCAGACTGCATCTCAACGAGTGTCCGGTATGTGACACTAAACAATCAGATGGTGAGGCTTCGGAAATGCAAGAGCTCTGAATGTGGAGTACCCCTTCATTATAGTCGCCCCTAGGTCCTCTCTTGCCCGTAGTGGTAGCACCTGTCAGGGACTTATTTATGGGTCAAATAGAACTAATTGCGCTATACTGAATTGTTTGAAATAAACTGTTTTTTTCATTTAACTGTGTGTAACCTCCCCCCAAAAAAAACTGTGTACTTATGCTAAACTGAATTGTTTGAAACAGAACTGTTTGATCATTTAACTGTGTGTAAACAAATGACTGATATTTAATTGAACTGTTTGTGACACATAGCAATACTTGTTATCATTTAACTTTGTTGACATGCTAGACTAAATTGTTTGAAACAGAAATGTCTTATCATTTAACTAGGAGTAAACAAAATATACCAATGACTGTGTGTAAACAAAATACAGTACAGAATTGTTTGAAATTAAATGAAACCAATTAACTGTGTGTAAAAATAGCGGCCTAAGTTATGTTTTAAAATCTTATCATCAAAATGTTTAGAAATTACATTATTTACATTCTTCGGACTATTGTCCTCATCTTTGTCGCCATGTTTATCACAACGTTTCGGCCGTTGTACGCTCCGGCCTTCTTCAGGTTGTTGGAATGTCGAACTTAGCCCTTTATTTCGCATACAGGGATAGACTGTTCTAGTTCCACGAGCTATGTTTAATTGATGTCAGTTATCTCCTGTTAATTTACCCTCTGAAAGTTCTCCACTGCCTTCACCGGGTATTAAACTTACACTCTTTCGGTTATGTCACTGGATCAGACCAACGCCTTTATCCACTGTGCCATGTGACCTCAAGAATGAGGACAGTAGTCCTAAGAATGTAAATAATGTACATAATATCTCATCTCAGAAATATAGACAGTTTAGAAAATATTTTTATAATTTATGTATTAAAAGGATTTGGTATTAAATGACATACAATGGTCGATATACCATATAACCAAACCAAACCAAAGATTGTTTATCAGTAATAGAGTATATGGACATCTTAATATAGTGTAAACACAGTCAACGATGCTTGGTGACTCTCCGTTTACCGTCTACGAAATTGGCAGACTAAGAGCTAACTGATTTTCTCTTCCCACACACTTTCTTCCTCTCTCTCTCTCTATATATATATATATATATATATATATATATGATTAGAATTTTTGTATTATATTGATAAAGCTGAAGTTCGCTATCATACAAATGACTATTGATTATCAGGTTCTTGGTCAGGAAATAGGTTTGTTGTTTTTACGGCATGTTAATTTTAGTTGGGTTATTTTTTGCTAAAATCAATTCAACATTTACGGTCTCCAAATATATAAGATATAAAAATATATCTTCTAATTCATTTTAAACGGATAAAGAGGGTATCATTTTAATCATATCTATTTGATCCACCGGTTTCAATTATTCCCGTCTGATGTTAATACCCTGCTCGTAAATTTAATGTAATTCACTGTCGTTTTAAACGAATAAACGCTTCACAAATATCTTCGGAGCCAATGTATTAATATAGTTTAAAATTATTATAAAAATTATCTCAAACAGATATTTTTGAACCATAAATGGGGCCTTAACTGATACGACAACTTCGAGTCTGAGTGGCCCGGTGATTAGTGAAACCAAAGAGGCGGTTGCACACCTCATAATACCTCAAGAGGTATTATGCCAGGGCTCGAGAACAGAGTGTAGTTTCGTGTCATACTCATGACAGTGGTCAGTAAATATGTGTGCATCTATGTAAAATATGCAATAGATACAAAGACTCTTAACCAGCATCTGTCAGTTAAGCTATCAAATGAGTCGTTAATGGAGATGAATACAAATTTGTGATGTAATCTTGATAAAGACTGCGAGCTTTATTCTTACAGTGCTTCAAAATAAAATTGTAGAAAACTTTAAATAAATCTATCCCAGCCTATTCATATCCATCTATCTATTGATCTATTCCACTTATATCATAAGGAAAGGATGGGTATGCCTCCAACTATTCTTCCCTGAGCTATTGGTAAATAGTAATACACATTGGCCTTTTAAATCTTGATGGGGTAGTACCTGTAACGATGTTGTTCTCGTGCTGAACAACGACATCGTTGTAAAAGAGTTCGAACTCCAGTTGCCCTATTACATTCACTTTCGGACTAATGCCCTTGGAAAAGGTACTAACTCTCTAAACCTGAATCTATGAGTTAAATAGTACCACTTTTCTTCTTGAGAATGACTTTGGTATCAAATAACCCACGAAGGTTGACATGCCATTAAACAAAGAAACCACACCTTTGTATGGCCACCGGGCAAGAAGGAAAACTCTGAATTCAAACCTGTTAAACATCGCTTTAAAAATTGACCTTGTGTTACCTCCTGCACACGGAAAAGGGTTGGTAAATATCTATCTATCTATCTATCTATCTATCTCTGGTGTACAAATCTCTCCGCGAATTTTCTTCTACCTCTTCAACTGTTTGCAATCTACGAGCTTTCCAGGTTTCTTCAACTTTACCAACGAAAAATATCCACATGTGCCAAATCCGCAGGGTAGAAGGATTAACTCCAACCTGACTGTAACACAATGCTGTTTTTTGTTCACCAGTCAGCAGATAGTGCACAAAGCTTGTACCTAACGCGATGCATCCACAGTTGACTAATCATGTCTTGTTTTCGGAAAGTTTACAGACAGTCTGTCAGCGATTTTTCTCGGATCAAAGCGCGCAATTTCTCAATGTTGCTATTCAATTGTCCAATTTCTACAAGTGTTTGTCGACATGGAAGGTCAACTGGTTTTGTAATCGTCTTGGTGAGATGTTGTTCCCGATTTCAAACACTGGTATCACGCGTGACATTTCGAATGGCTCAAAACATTCTCCGCATAGGTCTATTGTAGGAGGGGAAACATAACCCTGAGAGATTTAAATTCATTCGAAATAGAATTTCACACAAACATGTTGCTATTCACTAGTCATTCTTGGTAAAATGCGACAAGCGTATGTATCATAGTTTTCCTGAGGCACATGTCGATTGAGCTCTAAAATATCTCATCATCTGACATTTAAACATTTCCGGTGTCCGCTGTTTTAAATCTTTGGTTTCTTTTTGTAAGCATCTTCTGCTTACTAAAAGTAAGATTCGAATTGATCCTAATCTGGGGCCGTAGAATCTGGAGGCTGCATGTTCAATCCTGACTGCAGGCAAGTAACAATGCAGGAATACTTAACACTTTATACCCGGTTATGGCGAACGGAATCAGAACAGGCGAACCCCGTGGATTCAATAAAGGACGTAGTTCGAAGTTCTGTGAAGCTTCCCGAGTTCGTCAAACACCTAAAGAAGGCCGGAGGACATATCGGCCGAAACGTTGTCGAAATAACAATAAAGATAAAGACAATAGTCCGAAAACCCTTAATGATAAAAAAACTAATTATTCTATTGAACATTGTTCATTCATTTGTACGCAGTCAAATAGTTCAAAGCATTGTTGTCGCTAACAATTCAATTAAACATCTATTATTTGTTTACACACAGTTAAAGGATCAAAGAGGTCTATTTCTAACAATTCAATCTTGCATAAGTCATTTGTTTTCATTCAGTTTAAATGTCAAACAGTTCTATTCGACCCATAGATAAGACCCTGTCAGAGTGGACCTAGGAGCGATGGGAATGAAGGGGTACTCTGAATTCCCCAAAGCTCCAGAATTACTGAAGCCTCACCATCAGATTATTAAGTGTCATATCCATGACACTCGTTGTAGGGTTCTTACCTCTCGGTGTATTCAATAGCCCCAGCCGACTGGGCGCCCAATAATGAAAACGTTAACTTTTTTTTAAAATACAAAATGTTATATATATATATATATATATATATAAAGTCTGTTTAAATTCTGTTTGCATTTCATATTGCGCTAAAACCCCTGGGAAAGGTATTCATACAACTATTCTTCCTCCAGCTATGAGCTAATAGTATGGCAGGTTGGGTTCTTTAATCTTGGTATGGCAACTGCTCGATGAGAAATTAAAAGTCTGAATTCAAACTTGATAAACCCTGCTGAAAAAAAAAACAAAAAAAAAACAACAAACTGACCTTGTTTCACATCCTGCTCGTGCTGAGACTTTGGTAAATACGTCGGTGTACGTGAGTGTTTACCAAATCATTCAATTACTAGCAACATGGGTTTGATTTTTGTTTGTTTGTTTGTTTGTTTTGTTTTGTTTTACGGCATATCAACCTTATCGGTCATTTAATGCCGAATCAAGTTAAGGAAAATAAGTCTGAAAAGAAATTCAAAGGAAAGGTCTTAGGAATTAATGATAAACTTTTGATTATTAGTTAGTTATTTGTCTTGTTTTTTTTTTTAATTAGGAGTTTATTTGTTGGGAATCAAGATCATAAAAAAAAACCCTGTGAAACAGGTTGGGGAAGTGATCAGTTTGTAGAATATTTCTTGTAAGGAAAGGGTTTATAGAAGTAATTTGCTCTTATTGTAAATTTCTTTAGATTTTTGTGTATAACTTCACTGTTTTTAGAAATGATATCACATTATTTATTTCAGTGTTTTGAATCAGATCCTTCATATTGTTTGCACTATAGAAGGTTTTTCTTATATGGGCTAGGTCGGTACATTCGATGAGAATGTGCTTCACAGTGTATTTGGTCTGATATGCATAACACATGGTTTGTTGTTTTATTTCGAGTAAATAAGAATGAGTTATCCTTGTATGACCAATCCGGAGTCTGGACAATGTAATTTCCTCTTTTCGGTTTTTTTAAAGCTTTGCTTCCATTCCACCCAGTGTGGGTTTAATTTTTAATAATTTATTATTTTCATTATTGTTCCAGCGTTGTTGTCTTTGCTGTAGTATGTATTTATTTATTTTCATTTTAAAGTCTGTATATGGTATTTTAAATTTCTTTTCAGAGATTTTTAAGCGGAGTACAATTAGTTTGATATTATAGATTTTTTTCTCCTCGATTCGTTGTATCAAGGTTAAAGAACTCAACAAGCTCACGGGTCGTCAAGTAGCACATAAGAATAATTGCTTTTCCATTGTTAAAAAAATATGTGCTTAGTATTGACCAGCCCATTGGCCTAGTGGGTAGTAATATAGCAATAATAATATAGAAATAATATAGTCTGAACTCGAACATAATAGCCCGACTGGAGTTTGAAATCACTTACAACGATGTCGGAGTTCAGCATGTTAGCCACTTCACTACGAGCACTCTCTCTTCCCCCCCCTTGCGTACCAGAATATTTCAACATGCAAGTTTGTCTATTAAGCAATGAATGAAAAGATATTACCAACTTTATTATGAACCACCTTTATCTCCTTCACACTAGTCACTTAGGGAAACCATACACCAGCCAATACGTTTTTTCCACTCATAGAAATAAAGCTGGAAGTTTTCCCCAGAGACCGGGTTCAATCGCAAGTCGCGTCATACCAAAGATTGAAAAAAATTCTACTTGATGCCGCCTTGGTTAGCACTCAGCATTATAAGGTACGGATCAAGGGTAAATAGGAGTAATCCATGGAAAGGAGTTGCGCCCTCCCCTACACCTCGGTGTAATAGCTCATATAAAGGGAGCCTTCGAGTCATTTTCGTCTACCGTCACTAACTTAACTTACTTTTATTAAGTATTTACATTGAATTGTGACTTTTTCTTCTTTCACACACACACACACACACACACACACACACACACACATATATATATATATATATATATATATATATATATATATATATATAATCCTTCTTTATTTACGTTTCTTCAGTTGACTCAGCGGGCGTACGCGTACAAATCTACGTGTGTCTGCGCATGTGCTAACCTTTTTTTCCAATGCGTGGTTCCCGCCATTCGTTCAAGAAAAAAATAAAGAATAAAAATAAAAACCAAAACAGTGTCAAGTAAATACTTTTTTAAAAACTGCAAAAGAATGAAAAGCAAACCTTGATTCAATATGCTTTTTACTCTTTTCGCACATTTTTTGTCCACCTGGAAGAAAAAAACGCCAACTCTATTCATTATCCATTTTTTCTTCTTTTTTTTTTACCTCATGTTTTTGTTTTTCTTCCTTGCAAATATTTCTCGATCCCATGTTGTCTTTTTCTTTTTTTTTTTTTTTCTTTTTCAGACTGTCTTTCTTTCCTAACTTTGTCATTCTTTCACGAGTTTTTAAAAAACACTTTTTTTTCCGTTTATGTTCTGTTATAAACCGCGCTCTGTGTTCTTTTCTTTCTCTATTTTCCCGCGCATTTCTCTTATTTTACGAATTTTCTCTCACTCATTTTTCTTCTAGCAATAAAAAGAATACGTTCCTGCAAAATGTATTTTTATTACTGTAAAAATTTAAAAAACATCGAAGAAAGTTCTGATCCATTGGGATATCGACCTTCGTGTGTTATTCAATGCTAAGACTATTCTTGTTGAAGAACAGTAGAGGAACTATTAAATCCACAGTTGGGGAATTCATATTTTCCCAAGGGTAATACAGTCCGAAATTGAATGTAATAGTCCGACTGGAGTTTGAAATCACTTACAACGATGTCGTTGTCCAGCGTGTTAGCCACATTACTACGAAAACTCCCCCATCCCCCAGCGAACACGAATATTTTAACATGCAAGTTTGTCTATTAAGTAATGAATAAAAAGATATTACCAACTTTATTATGAACCAACTTTATCTCCTTCACAATAGTCACTTAGGGAAACCACACACCAACTAATACTTTTTTTCCACTCTTAAGAAACAAAGCTGGAAGTCTACAACTGACTCTGCTACCAGTTCGTCACAAGGTGTTGCAGGTCGCCTACATGTCGACCACGGAGCCAGGTTTTGATTTTGGGAAATAGTCATAAGGACTCAGATCAAGAGAGTTAAAAGGATTTTTTAATGCCGGAATAATCTTTTTGGCCCCAATCCGTTCACAGAGTAAGTAGTGAGACTGAGTTTGCATTTTTCAGATTGGCAACTTTGATTTCAAATCAGCAGAGCAATATTTTTTCATCAACAATAATTTCCATTGTCGAACTTTGGTTAGATCTTATGAAAACATTTTTCTCAGTTAGTGAAGCGACCGATTCGACTGGTTTCATATTCCACAATCTCACAGATATCCCAAAAATGCTGTGCCCGAGATGACGCTGAGTATAAATTTAAATGAGAAGCAAAAAACAAACTGAATGTTTTAATCAATGTTTACACACATATTGCCTTTGATCAGTAAATTTTAAATCAGAGTTGTCAACCTGAAAAATAAAATCAATTTCACCATTGATCTCATTAGATAGAGGAAAGAAAAAATATGACAGTCGTTTAAAAAATACGCGTATCTAAAGTTGTCATTTACTAAATTTAATTAGGTAGAAGGCTAGAAATCGAACTCACGGTCAGCAGTTGAGCAAGTCCAGTACGTTAGCCTCGATTCCACGGGGACTTTTACCCCGAACGCTAGAAATCGAACTCCCAAAATGGTTGGTAAATCATGATTACTTAAATTTTTCGCGCGTTAATATTTTTCATTCTATTTTATGTAAAAAGGTTCTTACTTATTGTTAAAGTTTTTACAGTCGTACAAGTTAATCGGTGGGTTGGTTGGTTTGTTGGTTTTACGGCATATCAACGCGCGTGGAGTTATTCAATGCCCAAGTTTGACTCTTAAATCAATTATCTTGTTTCAAGTCTATCAGAAAACGCTTGTGTGAAAAACTCGCAAGGAGTAATATACTACAACTATATCTACTACTACTACTACTAATAATAAGTGGACGTGACTAAGAAAGGGAAACCTTAAGAGGGTTACAGAATCTCTTCTAATAGCAGCACAAAACAACGACATAAGAACCAATCATATCAAAGCGAGAATAGATAAGACGCAACAAAACAGCAGATGTAAGTTATGAGGTGATAGAGACGAAACGATCAATCACATAATAAGCGAATGCTGCAAATGAGCACAAAAAGTATATAAGACTAGACACGACTGGGAAGGTAAGGTAATCCACTGGAAATTGTGCAAGAAATTTATATATGATCATACGAACGATTGATATATGCTCAACACAGAATTTGACCCGGAAAATGAGACGCACAATTTCCTATGAGATTTAGATACAAATAGATCACCTAATCTCGGCCAGACCTTGTAATAATAATCAACAACAACAACAACAACAACAACAACCAAAAAGAGAGCTCGTCGGACTGTGGACATTGCTGTCCAATTGTTAAGATCGGTCAGAATACTGAAAAGAGTCCTGGAGACTTGAAGGAACTGGCTGTCAATTAAACTCCAGTGAGAAACGATCGGCTAACGCTGGTGTAAACCACTCAAAAGAGTAATAATAATAATAATAAGTAAGTAAAGTTGGCAGCTGTAGTCGAGAGTGAACCGAAGGCTCCCTTTTCAATAGCTACTACACAGGTGTAGGGGAGGGCGCCACTTCATTCTCTGGATTGCTCCACTTTACCCTTTATCCTTACCTTATAATGCTGAGTGTTAAGCAAGGCAGCATCAAGTATCATTTTTTGAGTCTTTGGGATAGAACCTAGGTCTCCCGGGCCATTGGCGAACACTCTAACCATTATGCTAATTCGGTGACTGAAATGAAACTGTTAATCACATAATAAACAAATGCAGCAAACTGTCACAAAAGGCATACCAGAGTAGGCTCGACTAGGCGGGAAAAAGCGATCCACGGGGAATTGTGACGATGCTGACGAATGGTATATGCATTACCCAGAATCCGTCCCAGAAAATGAGACGCCAAACATTCCCTGGGATTTTGAGATACAAACAGATCTCCTAATTATGGCCAGAAGACCAGGCCTAGAATTAGCAAGAAAAAAAAAAAAGACTTATCATCTAGAGAATTTTGGCATTACATCGGACGATAGAGTAAAAATATAACAAAGTGAAAAGATAAATAAATACATAGACCTTGCCAGAGTACTGAAAAAAGATTGTGGAACATGAAGGTGAAGATGATACCAATAGTAGTTGATTCCCTGGAAACGGTTCCCAAAAGCCTGGAAAAGTGCCAAAGGAAACTGGAAATTAGAGGAAGAATCGAGACCATTTAGACCTCTGCACGGTTAAAACTAGCAAGGATACTCAGAAGAGTCCAAAGTATCTGAGGAGACTCGCTGTCGCTCAGGTTTCAGTGAAAAATCACAAGTGTGAGCTGATTCAAAACCACGCATTGAGTAAAATGACTTGTAAGCACTTTTAGTTTCCAATAACTTTTTAATAACAAATGTAATTTTCTCTCACATAGTTCAATGGTTTCAAGTATTTCTATCTAATACTAATAATTTGCACCCAATTATTTAATAATATGC
This sequence comes from Sepioteuthis lessoniana, assembly GCA_963585895.1. Lineage (NCBI taxonomy): Eukaryota > Metazoa > Mollusca > Cephalopoda > Myopsida > Loliginidae > Sepioteuthis > Sepioteuthis lessoniana. The sequence continues at coordinate 47,373,162 of OY757906.1, read as the reverse complement.
TTTATTCCTATTAATGAAAATTGGTTTGTGTTGATTTCAAGCATTGCTATCGAATACTAATTTTTAAAAAGATCTATTTGAATTATAGATGAGGCCATAACAGATACTACCACTCCGGGTCAGAGTGGACTTGAGAGTAATTGAGAGTAATGGCAATGGAGAAAGGAAATCACATTTCCCAGAACTTCAAAATTGGATATCACAACTGGATACTGTTAATTGTCTTACCCAGGACAGGTAATACTGGGAGATTTTTTAAAATGATAATGTTCCTTGGGGAGTACTTTTATGGTGTCACGTTTTCAGACAGTCTACGTTTTTACCACCAATCTTCCATGAATTAATAAAAGATATAAACACTTTTCTGTGAGTACCTTTAATAGAAAAGCAGAACTGGTATTTTGCGAACCGTATGGGAAAGTTCGTATATACATGTTGACAGGGATGGAGTCTGTTCGAAATCGTTATATCATTAAGTCATTAAAGTATTATATATATTGTCTATATTAATGATCGCTTGCAGTTTTAGACATATTGCAGCGGTCAATACTGCTGTATGGATGCACTACTTGGACGCTGACTAAACGGTTGGAGAAGAAGCTCGACGGCAATTATACAAGAATGTTGCGAGCAATATTGAACAGGTCCTGGCAGCAACACCCCACACGGCGCCAACTGTACGGCCACCTACCACCTATCACGAAAACTATACAAGCTAGACGAACCAGACATGCCGGACACTGCTGGAGAAGCAAAGACGAGATCGTAAGTGATGTGCTCCTGTGGACCCCCGCATATGGCCAATCAAAAGCAGGACGACCAGCTCGAACATTCGTACAGCAGCTATGTGATGATACGGGATGTAACCCCGAAGACCTGCCGAAGGCGATGAATGATAGGGAGACGTGGAGAGAGAGGGTCAGGGATATCCATGCTCGCTGCACGTCATGATGATGATGATGATGAAACATTTCAAAATGACTCCTTGCATATATGACGTAAAAAGACATTTTTTTCTGTTTTCTCTAATATGAAAATGGATTCAAAAGTTGGAAAAATCGTTAACATTAAATCTTTAGTAACTTGTCCAGAATAGCCCGCTTAGGAAATTGACACATTGAAAGTTGTTCAATATTCGCCATTGTGCATAACTGCAAATATTTCCTCAGTGGGCTATTCTGGACATGTATCAATTTTAAGAATTTTTTTTTCTTTTCTACTCCTTTTTTTCTTTTCATAGCTCATCTCTCTTTTCTTAAGGTTCTTTGTCACACTTATTCCTTTCTACTTCCCTATTTTTCTTTCTCCTTCTCTTGTTCTTTTTTCCTTTCTTTTCGTTTTTCTTTCTGTTTTACTTTTTTCTTTTCTTTTTCTTTATTCCTCTTTTTCTTTTGCTCCTCCGGTTCTTTTTACCTATTTTTCTTTTTTCCCATTTATTCTTTTACCTTGTCTTTTTTATCTTTTTCTTTTCTCTTCTTTTCCTTTTTACCTTCTCTTTTTCTTTTTTCTTCTCCTTTTCTTTTTTCCACTTTCCCTTTTTCCTTCTCTTTTTCTTTATACTTTAATTTTTTTCCCACTTTATCTTTTTCCTTTTGTTTTTCTTCATACCTCTTTCTCTTCTTTTTTCCTTCTCTTTTTCTTTTGCTTTTTTTCTTTTAATTTTCCTTTAGCCTTCTTCTTCTCCTTCTTCTTCTTCTTCTTCTTCTTCTTCTTCTTCTTCTTCTTCTTCTTCTTCTTCTTCTTCTTCTTCTTCTTCTTATTATTATTATTATTATTATTATTATTATTATTTATCCTTTTATTTATTTGTTTATCTATTTTTTAATTGTTTCCTTCTAATTCATTCACCTGATTCTTCTTCTTCTTCTTCTTCTTCTTCTTGATCGTCTCTCTTCTATTTCTTATTGTCCTTTATTTATTTGGAACTTTTCAACCTCCAACTACTTCCCTTCCACCTCCTCCTCCCTCAAAAACTTACCCCCCTCCTCCTCCCCCTCCTCCGCCTCCCCCTCCTCCTCCTCCTCCTCTGTGTTTCATTCCTGCCACCATTTTCTTTTTGATAATTGATTGATTGATTGATTCTTTGAATTATTTCTATTGGACCATTACTCGTCTCCCACCCCGGACCTCAGAGCTCCTTTTATTTTGTATTATTTTTTCTTTTCTGTCTGTTTGTCTGCATTCTCTTGTCAGTCGTTCTTGGTTAGTTTGTCGTGTCGAAAAGCTTGGTTTTTGTTACAACCGGTTTTGCTACTGTGTATACACACACGTGCGTTCACTCTCTCTCTCTCTCTCTCTCTCACACACACACACACACACTCACATTAATTCACGCGCTCACTCTCTCACTCACCTACTCACTCACTCACTCTCTTTCATTCACTCGCATATCACAAAAACAGAAGCGCGAATACACACACACACATATCTATCTATCTATCTCTCTATCTCTCTATCTATCTATCTATCTATCTATCTATCTATCTATCTATCTATCTACACACACACACACACACACACACACACACACGCGCGCGCGCACACAACCCAAACAGATTCATAAACTTCTTTTCCATCTCATTCACTCACGTAACATAAAAACAGAAGTGCGAACACAGACACTTAGAGATATCTGTCTATCTCTCTCTCTATCTACACACACACGCACGCACGCACGCGCGCGCGCGCGCACACACACACACACACACACACACACACACACACACACACACACACACACCACACTGGTTCACTCACTAACTTCTCTATCTTATCCACTGACATACCTCAAAAATAGAAGCACAAACGAGGAGAAACATCTATCTATCTATCTATCTATCTATCTATCTAATGAATGTATCGCTTATTCATATCAAATAAAATCGGGCCAAGAGGTGTTGATTTTTTTTTCATTAATGATAAATATCTATCTATCTATCTATCTACTTACACACACGCATATATATAGCTATATATGCTAATTGGTTGGCACACTGACATATGACATAGATATAACATATACTTACATATTTGCTTTTATGTTAATTTTATAAGCCATCTCGATCACAGCGCATGTACACATACACACACTTATAAAATACAAGGTGGACTTACAGAAGAACGTAAGGCGCCAAATAGCTTCTATAAATAAATACAATGAGAAAATTAAGATTTAGTAAGTTCTTTCAAGTGAAAAAAATCGCCGGCGAGACACTTGAAACGCATGGGTGATTTGACAGATGAAAAGATTTATATATTTACAAGAAATCTTTAAATTTTCGGACAGAACTTCTTATTTATACATATACATGCATATAATGTAACCGGAAGAAAACTTAACCACGCTTAAATTGACATTATAAATTTATTTCGGCGAAGAATATAATCTTCTTCTCTTCAGATGACATGCACGCTTAATTTTAGGGTGAAATTAGCAAAGGTGAATTAGTACACACACACACACACACACACACACACACACACACACACACACACACACACATATATATATATATATATATACAAATTTCGTTGAACATAATAGACATTTTTGTCTACATATTTTCTTGTTGATCCTTTCATATTGCCGTATTGATTTTATAATATTCGACTGGAATTGGTTGATGCATCGTCCATAATTGTTTATTTCCGAGGTACTTTCTGCCCGACTTTGGGCCATCATCAGGCGAGGATCTATTACAAAAGTGATGTAACTTTTGTATGCACATTACTACTTTGTGAGAAGAAGAGCGTCTGTGCCGTTGCAGTGTGTAGCATTTACTTTTAAATTTGTTTCTATAAATATTGTCAGTAGCTAAAGACATTTAAGTACATTAGCACTGGCTTGAAAATTAATTCTGTTAAAGTTGGGTTGCATGTTTCTAATATGTAGTACTTCGAGAATCTGTAGTTTTTGTTTGTTATTTTGATGTTCTAATATTGTTGTGTTTTCGGTGAGAATTTTTCGTAATTCTGTTGTTGGGCATGAATTTTTCCAAAATGCTGTGCTATGGAATTTGTATCAGAAAGGTGCATTGTAAGTCTCCTCGAGAGGGTAGTTGAGGTTAAGGCAACATATATAAGAAATGCTGCCAAAATATACATATATATATACATATATATATATATATACAAATAAATGAATTATTTAATTAAATAAGATAAAAGAAATTAAAAAATGTTCTGGCGAAAAGGAATGAGAGTTAAAACAATAAAAATATTAAGAAATCAGAAAAAAGGGTGTTTCAGTAGACAACCCGTTCCAAGGTCTACATATGTGGTGTTTACATTTGTGTCTACATTTGTGGAATGTTTGTATAGTTTAAGCTTGTAAACTAAATTATTATCTTTTTTATTTTTTTCTTATTTAAATGTGTTAAGTCACTAGGTTATTTAGGCTACCATCCCCACCGAATCTTTCAGCGTCTTCAAGTGACTCTTATGAATGTACTTTTACTAGGTTTATTTTGTTTACATCTCAGGTGGTGGTGAAAGTTCCCTGTATCTCTACTAGTAAGTAGTAAAGTTGGCGACCGAAGTCGAAGGTGCCCTGAAGGCTCCCTTTTCGATAGCTACAACACCAAGTTGTTGGGAAGGGCGCTACTCCTTTCCAAAAATAAAGTTGGCAGCCATAGTCGAGGACGACCCGAAGGCTCCCTTTTCAATAGCTACTACACCGAGGCGTATGGGAGGGTGCAATTCCTTTCCCTGAATTGCTCCATTTTACTGTTCATCCGTACCTTATAATGCTGAGTGTTAGGAAAGGAGGCATCAAGTACCATTTCTGAGTCTTTGCTATGACTCGACCTGCGATTGGACCCTGGTCTACCGGGCCGTTGGCGAACACTCTAACCATTATGCCAACGAACCGAATGGCTGAAAGAAACAAACAACTCTAAAATTTAAAAAATTCTAAATTCGAACTAATCTCCGACACTCCAATAGTCTCTTGCCCAGTCGGAAGGGACTGTAGAACACACTGACTGCAATACTGCAAAGGGATAAGACTCCCCCTCCAACGAGTGTCCAGAATATAATACTAAATAATCTTATGGTGAGGCTCCAGTAATGTTAAAACCTTGGGAAATGCTGAACACCTCTTTATTGCCATTGCTCCCAGGTCCACTCTGTCCCGGAGTGGTAGCACCTGATAAGGGTCCTACCTAAAGGTTAAATAGAACTAAACCATGGTTTCGAGATTTTACTGTTTTAAAAACAATAAAATCAGCTGCGTATTTCAGCTGCGTATTTCTCCTAAACAGAATTGTTGAAAATAGGACTGTTTTGAAATTTAAACTGCATACTTATGCTAAACTGAATTGCTCAAAATAGAACTGCTCTGACATCTAAACTGTGTACTTATGCTAAACTGAATTATCTGAAATAAAACTGTTTTTACATTTAACTCAGTGTATTGCCCAGTCAGCTGGGGCTGTAGAATACACCGACTGCACCTCTGAAGAGGAGTAAGACCCCACCCGCAACAAGTGTCCTGGATAGGACACTATACAACCTGATGGCGAGGTACCAATGAAGCTTTCCTGAAGCTTTCCTGAAGCTTTAAGGAATACTGAGCACCCCTTCATTGCCATCGCTCTCAGTTTCACTCTAGCCCGGGGTGGTAGCACCTGGTAGGGCCCTATGTATGGGTTAAATAGAACTAATCTACGTACTTATCCTGAACTAAATTACTTGAAATAGAACTGTTTTGATATTTAAACTGCCAACTTATTCTAAACTGAATTTGATATTGAAACTGTACTCTAAACTGTATTGTTTGAAATAGAACTGTTTGGCTAAACTGAATAGCTTGAAATAGAAATGTTTTTGACAATTAGACTGTGTACTCATGCTAAACTGAAGTGTTTGAAATAGAAATGATTATTTGTATAAAAATGGATTTGGCATTAAATAACCCACAAAGGTTAATATGCCATGTAACCCAAACAACAAACCAACAACTAATTAAGTAAGTAAAGTTGGCGACCGTAGTCAAGGGTGACCTGAAGGCTCCCTTTCCGACAGCTACTACACCAAGGTGTTAGGGAGGGCGCTACTTCTTTCCCTGGATTGCTCCACTTTACCCTTGATCCTTACCTTATAATGCTGAGTGTTAAGCAAAGTAGCATCAAGTACCATTTTTTGAGTTTTAGTATGACTCAAACTGGGATTGAAACCAGGTCTCCTAGACCATTGTTGAACACTCTAACCATTATGCCACTACTTAAATCCTCTGGCAATCTTATTTTATAAGTTACGGAAATAAGTGTAATCTTTTAATAATCCAAAGCTAACAAATTTCATCGAATATCTATATTACGGTTTTATCGTCAGTAGAACCCTTGAGAGACTTCAATCAAGATAATTTCACCATCATCATCATGTCGCGCTATCATCACGGATATCCCTGACCCTATCTCGCCACACCTCCCTATCGTCTATTTCTTTCGATAGGTCTTCAGAGCTACATCCCGTATCGGCACAGAGCTGCTGTATGTAGGTTCGAGCCGGTCGTTCTGACTTTGCTCGTCCATGTGAAGGTGTCCACAGGCGTACATCCCTTATGAGCTCGTCCCTACATTTCCAGCAGTGTCCTGCATGTCTGGCTCGTCTAATTTTAATAGTTTTCGTGATGGATGCTTGGTGGCCGTACAGCTGCTGCTTTGTGGGTTGCTGCCTCCAGGACTTATTTAATATTGCTCGCAGCATTCGTGTGTGGTTGCTGTTAAGCTTTTTCTCCATACGTTTAATGAGCGTCCATGTAGTGCATCCATATAGCAGTATCGACACGACCGCTGCTTGGAAAAAAAAGCGTAAATTTACTTTTATGTCTACATTTAAATATTCGGTCGCTACGTGTATTGAGCAGGCGTCTGTATGCAAATTTTCTTATATAAACTCATAGACCTGAAAAGGAATATAAAACAATAGCCTTAGATCGAGCACTTTCATAGATTATATGAAATTCGTCATATATTCTGTATACGAATAGTCCACACCCATAGTCTTAGAGAGAGAGAGAGAGAGAGAGAGAGAGAGAGAGACAGACAGACAGACAGAAAGAGAAAGAGGGAGACAGACAAATAGAAAGATAGAGAAATAGATGGACAAGAGTGATAAGACAGGAAAAATTCCTTTTAGCTATTGAGTTTTTAATTGCTCTCAGCTAGTTTCCACCTCAGGTCATCATCAGACAGAAAAGTTTTCTAAAAAATTTTTTTAAAAGAGATTTTAAAAGAGTTGATACGCAACAACAACAAAAAAAAAAGCAATGAAAAATAAACTGGTAACGTACCATATCAATTCGTTGAATAATAAAAAATGAAATGTTCAACCGCCCATATATAAGTACAATAACCAACAATTTTTTTTTAGGAAAAGTTTATTTTCTTCTAAACCAAAGATATCAATTACACAATCAAATCGGGTATGATTAGTTGTTATTTATTACCACACTCTACTGTATTGAAGCATTGCGGACGAAAATATGTGATAGTCCGAAAATATATAGCAGTCCAAAAATAATCATACTCCTTGACAAAATCAATAGCAATGAAATTTTTCTATCAAACTTGATTTTTTTTTCGCTCAATTATAACTGTTTCAATGCTGTAGAGCTAACAAGAATGCCCGGTATGTATATATATACATATATCATATTTACCAACCCCTCCGCTCGGGCAGGATGTGACACCAGGTCAATTTTTAAGCGAAGTTTAGCAGGTTTGAATTCAGAGTTTTCCTTCTCCTAGACTAGTTGCCTCACCAAGGCTGAAGAACCTAGTCTTCCCTACTATTTACCCATAGCTGGAGGGAGAATAATTGGATTCATACCTTTCCCAAGGGTATTAGTGCTATGTGAAATGCAATTAGTCTCGGCCAGGATTTGAACTCGTGTCGCCAAGTCCATTTCTTACGACGGTAACCATTACACCACGGGCACACACACACATATATATATATATATATATATATATATATATATATATATATAAATATATATATATATATATATATGTATATATATATATATATATATATATATATATAATTCTCAGCAGACATACAATACTTGTTGAGGATACTAACCAATTTTATCTATTGATGAAAAATTTGTTTCCAAAGAATGCGATTTTGATATAGTTCGACACAAAACCACTAAAAATGAACATTAAACGAGAATTGTGATCACAATTAATATTTCACAGAATCATATTGCTTATTATTATCTCATGAGATGGTTGCGTACTGTAAAAAACGCTAGGTTCATCATTATATTAGCAGTCTGCGAAGTCACTCGATGAAGATTTGTTTACGTTAAAAGTTGAAAACTTTGTAGAAGATGAATCGTCAAAGAAGGTAATCTATCTATCTATCTATCTATCTCTGTATGTGTGTGCATGCATGTGGAAAAATGACAGTTGAACAGAGGGAGTCTGCCAGAATGTCGCTGTTTACAATGGAAGGCACAGAGAGAAGGGATGGAAAGAGGAACATGAATCTTTAAGTCAGTTAAAGAAAAATGATTCCAACTGAAATAATACAATCTCCACAAAAATTTGGGCAAGAAGAAAACGAGTAACTGGAAAGGGATTCGTTGGAAATTGGAAAGGGATTCGTTGCATACGATTTAAAACTTTCCTCCCACGCAATCGATTTAACCACCACAGAAAAAGCAAATGGCCCTTCACCAAGTTTGACAGGGACTTGCCCCTTCACAGAACAGCACCGTATACTGATAATCACCCTCGGTTATTTCACCAAGTGACCTAATTTGTCAGCCATCTCAAGCGTACAAGGTGTCTCACCTGCTTAACTTTAGGTTCCCACCTCCAAGACAAAATCTCTGTCTTACCACGAAACCCCTTGCAAGATTCCAGTGGCGTATATTGAGTAATTACTTTTGGTTAATTGATATTTAGAGTCCGTCAGCGTGTGGTGGGATTCGATGAGATTTAAGCACTCTGTTAAAATCTAACTATAATGAAATTTATGAAGTTAAAAACTGAATGTTTTATGTAGCAAAAATTACAAAAGATTAAAAAAAAATTTACTGCTGTATTTTTGAGTTTTGTAGTCATGACAAGCATTTTTTATTTTTAAGGTGTAAATTTTCCCGGTGTAAGTGTAATGTTGATTGGTTTCTTAGTTTAATGACAAACCAACTTTTGGTTTATTAGGTTTATGAGGTTATCCATCGTATTCATGCGATGGATAATCTCATAAACCTTAAAAGTTGAAAAAAATAACCTCATAAACCTTATAAAGTCGAAAAAATAACCTCATAAACCTTATAAAGTCGAAAAAATAACCTCATAAACCTTATAAAATCGAAAAAAAATAACCTCATAAACCTTAAAAACTCGGAAAAAAATAACCTCATAAACCTTATAAAGCCGACCCCCCCCAAAAAAAACCCCATATAAACCTTATAAAGTCGACCCCCCCCAACATATACCTTATTAAGTCGAAAAAATTCTTAGAAAAAATCAGAAGGGCTTTCGGGGAAATCTACCCACAACTTCACAGATTCTCATTACCCATCGAATCATTGAAGGAGTTCGTGCCAAAAAATCTCGATCCAACACAACTGTTCGTAAATTTCTCTTAGGTATCTGATTCCATACAAGAAAGATGGAGCAATTACTTACCGCAATAATGATGCTTTACAAAAACACGAAAGCAATGGTCGCTCATCCAATGGTAATACCGTCTTTTTTTGGCATTGTTGCTGGAGTCTTGCACAAAGATCCATTGATATCATATCTATTTTCAATGTGCCTTGATAACGTACTACGAACGTCAATAGATCAAATAAAAAGAAAAGTTTCACATGATAAAATGCAAGATCATATTTACCAACCCCTCCGCTCGGGCAAGATATGACACAAGATCAATTTTAAAGCGGAGTTTAACAGGTTTGAATTCAGAGTTTTCCTTCTCCTAGACTAGTTGCCTCACCAAGGCTGAAGAACCTAGTCTTCCCTACTATTTACCCATAGCTGGAGGGAGAATAATTGGATTCATACCTTTCCCAAGGGTATTAGTGCTATGTGAAATGCAATCAGTCAGGTCCAGAATTTGAACTCGTATCGCCGTGTCCATATCCTGCGATGATAACCATTACACCACGGGCACCTCCAAATAAATGATAAAATACAAGATGATATCGCGCAGAAACTATGACAGGCGCAGACTCTGCAGTTGATTTAGCGCTTCTCACAAATACACCTGCCGAAGCCGAACCCCTCATGGAGAGTCTGGAATAGACAGGAGGAGGCATTGGTCTCTACGTAAATGCAAATAAAACATTTCATTTATTTTGAACAAGAAGAAGCCATCTTAATTCTAAGTGGCATGCCACTGAAATTAGTTGAACAGTTCACGTACCTCAGCAGTAATATCTTATCTACAAAGCGAACAACATATCTCTAAATCGGACAACATATTCATAGAAGAGGTGGGGGCTGCTATTGAAAGGATATCGATTAAATGGAAATCTTATCTCTCTGATGAAATAAGTTAGGTTTTCTTCTAAGCTGTTAGCCGTGTCGGTACTTCTGTATAAATGCCCGACAGAATATATGGAAAAAAGCTTGGTAGGAACGACCCAAGAATGCTACGTGCTGTTTTGGAAAAATTCAGCATCCTAAATGGAGGCGTTGGTTGGACAAAAATGCAAAAA
>OY757906.1:47212478-47357478 GCA_963585895.1 Sepioteuthis lessoniana | reverse complement strand
TACTGGAGTTTTGGGGAATGAGGAGTATCTCTTTATTGTTATGACTTCTAAGTCCACTCTGGCTCGAATTAATAGCACCTGATAGGGTCCTATCTATGGGTTAAATAGAACTGTTGACATTTAAACTGTATACTTTTGCTAAACTGAATTGTTTGAAATAGAACTGTTTGATCACTTGTGTAAACAAATAACTGATGTTTAACTGAATTGTTAGAGATACATATCAATACTTGTAATAATGTAACTTTGTTCACATGCTAAATTGAATTGTTTGAAATAGAACTGTTTGAATAAATAGAATTATTCGTATTAGATAGAAATAAGAGAAACTATTAGCTGTGTGTAAAAAAAAAAATCAGCTTAGGTTCGTTTAAAATGTTGTCTGGAAAATATGTATAGAAATCATATTTAATATATGTATAAAAATTGGTATTAAATAACATACAATGGTTGACATGCCATAAAACCAAACCAAACCAAACCGTAAAAATTTTAAGAGTGAAAGCGAAAATTTAGGCATGAAATGCAGCATTTTTGTTGGCCTAAATCAAAAGGAGCATATTTTATGGTGTTAAAAATCTTTGAGTGATTGTGTTAGTATGTGAACGAGAAAATATATTAATGCATTAAACATTCATGTGGCTGCCGCTGAAATTCTTTTTATCAGTAAGCAAAGGCTGTAATAGTAGTATAAATAAATCTATGTAAACAATAACAGCCATTCAGTTTCAGATAATCAAACCATGTTGAAATTACATGCATTCTTGAAAAAAAAAAAAGAATATTAATTTTCATTCAAAAGAAATAAACTAAATTTTGAATTCCTACAGAAGAAAAATATTGAACAAGTCCTGGCGGCAACACTCCTCAAGGCATCAACTATACGGCCACCTGCCTCCCATCACGAAAACTATCAAAGTTAGACGAACCAGACATGCAGGACACTGCTGGAGAAGCAGGGACGAGCTCATAAGTGATGTACTCCTATGGACCCCCACATAGGGCCGGACAAAAGCAGGACGACCAGCTCGAGGATCCATTCAGCAGCTATGTGAGGATACGGGATGGAGCCCCGAAGACCTGCCAGAGGCGATGAACGAGAAGGAGAAGTGGCAAGAGAGGGTCAGGGATATCCGTGCTAGCGGCACGACATGATGATGATGACAGAAGAAAATATTTTTTTTTATATCTATAAGAAGGCTCAAAATTAGATTGAAAAAAATGATGATATACTGATAATCCCAATTAGTGAAAAAATGTATTTTTTTTTAACCATCTCGGAGGGAAAATTGTGATATTAATCTGGAAGCCACTTTGCAAATTTAATTGTAAGAGCGACTAGTTCTATGTCATGCGAATACGCGACCAAAAAGGTTATCAACCAATAGTAAAAACTGAATGTGGATCTGATATAATACACAACGAAGCCACAGAAACACCCTGGAAGCAACAATGTTACAATCATAATTTAAAAATACTAAGAGCAACAGTAAAAGTACTCGGTTGATCCTTTTAATCTTTCACGGTAAGTCTCAAAGAAATTTTAAAATTAGTGAATACACACTGATTGGTCAATAGATGTAAAAATACAAATACAAAAATTACAACTTCTCGAACAATTTTTTTGCGCAAAAATTAACACTTTTTTAAACACACACACACACACACACACACACACACACACACACACACACACACACACACACATATATGTATATATATATATATATATATATATATAATGGATTCTCTCGTCGATCGAGGGTTCAATAGTTCGGCTGAAGACGTGAACATGTTTGACTCATTATATCGATGAGTTGTTTATAGTGGTGAAGGCTCCTATAGAGCCAGCCACACTTTTTTGGACCACTTGATACCCGAAAATAGTGTACGAACAACACATCAAGTTTTCTATCAATAGTTTTCTCTTCTGGAACGATTGCCTTACAATGGTTAAAGAGCCCTGACAGCCCTATTATTTATCCAATGCTGGAGGGAAAAGAAATGGATTTATGCTTTTCTCAAGACCATTATATGCTAAGTGAAGCGCAAGTCACCAAATCCAGGATTTGGATTCTGCGTGGCGTAACGGTTATCGTCACACACACACACACACACACACACACACACACACATATATATATATATATATATATATATATATATATATATATATATATATCAGAAATTAAAAAAGTCAAGTTGGCGACCGTAGTCGAAGGCGACCTGAAGGCTCCTCTTTCATTAGCTACTACACTCAGGTGTGCGGGAAGGCGCTACTTCTTTCCTTAGATTGCTCCTCTTTACCATTGGTTCGTACCTTATAATGCTGAGTGCTAAGCAAAGCGACATTAGGTAAGATTTTCTGAGTTTTTGGTATGACTCAACATGGGTTTAAACACCGGTCTCTCGGACCAGTAGCGAACACTCTACTCACTTGACCAACGGGCCGATATATATATATATACATTATTTGTACTTTTTGATGATGCATTAACCATTCATTTTAATGATCATTTTATTAATCATAGATTTTACTATTGTTTTCTTTTTTCTAGTAATTCCTTATTGTCGTAGATAGATGGTATCACTAATTTTTGCTGAGGCAAAACAAAAATGTAAGAATCAAAGGAAATGCTAGCCAAAATTCTTGGTTGACAATCCATGATTGAAAATGAAAACAAATATACGATGCAACTAATGTTGTTCATATAAGAAAATAAACACAAATATGGCGCAGAAGAATATCGAGTTTAAAAAGGTTTAATTTTGGTTCCTACCAAAATAGCATTTTTTATGCCCTTTGGATGTGCTTACTCGTGGTAAAGTGTTAAGTTCAAATCTCGTCGATAGTAAAACTTTTATTATCATCTCTTTCACTCCGGAAGTAACTGGTGGTCTTGGTTTAATTTTTAGTGACAGCAATTCTCCTTGGCTTTCTGGGACGCTCCTCAGTATTCAAGCCGATCCCAGCAATGCTTTAGTCTGGCCAGTCAAAATTCTTCCGCAGATTCCAGGTTCCCTCAATCTTATTTCTAATTTATTTGAGATTGATCCAAGACCTCTGATTATGACTGGTATCACTATCACTTACAAGTGCCATACTTTTTTTTAGCTCTCAGCAAAAGTTCAGGGATTCAACCAGTTATTCGTTTTATTTATTTCTGCTTTGATATCAGCTGGAACTATTTGAAAAGTTCTATTCTTTTGATTAACTAAAACTGGATCTTGACTTCTGGCCAAAATTGAGTTATTCGTTTGTATCTCAAAGGCCCAGAGAATTTTTGGCGTTTCATTTTCTAGGACAGACTCCAGGTTGTGTATCTACCTTATAGACAAATTTTAGTCTCTTGCAAAATTCCCATTGGATTCGTCAATGTTTCTCCTAACATACAGCATCTTATAAAAATTTAGAAAACCCAAAAATGAAGAAAAAAATGATGAAATAATACGAGGGAGAGAGAATGAAAACCCACAAATGAAGATCGGTTCGGTAAGTATTGAAGAGAGAGAGAGAGAGAGAGAGAGAGAGAGAGAGAGAGAGAGAGAGAGAGAATTGTGTCAAATTGTTTGATAGGTAAGGAGAGAATAAAGGAACGATCATTTCAGAAAAAAATACATAAAAATAGGTGTATGATTGTGTGTGAGCGTATGTCTATGTGTGCGTTTACGAGAGAGAGAGAGAGAGAGAGAGAGGGGGGGGAAATTGTATGAAAATATTAGATCAGAAAGGAACCCTCATTTCAGAAAAAATACATAAAAAGGAATGTGTGTGTGTGTGTGTGAGAGAGAGAGAGATAGAGATAGAGAGAGAGAGAGAGAGAGAGAGATAGAGAGAGAGAGAGAGATCGATAGAGAGAGAAAGAGACGATGAAGGAAGAGTGATAAACTGGAATTAAACTCAAGTCAGTTACCCAGTCTAGGTGGTCCTCCTGGGGTCAAGCATAGAGCATTGTGCCGTCAGCGGTGGTGACACATCTGACCTGGCGACTGCATAGTTTTGCGGCTTGAATATCACCGAATCGAGATTTTTTTTTCTCCAGCCTTACTAATTGGGAAAGGGTTACACGTCTTTGATGAGTGGAACCGAAGCTTTTGTGTGCTATCTTTATACTTGTAAATGCTAAAGACCACTGGCAGGTGAGAGTGAATCGTATTCACCAAGATTTAAAAAAAAAAAATCCCTTGCACGATTCTCTTCCCATCTCATTTTCAATGCTTTTATTTATACTTGAACATAGGACACACATACACACACACACACACACACATGGAGGCATGCACAAATATAGAACACACCCATCCACGTGTAGAAACGCGTGCGCGAGCGCACACACACACACACACACACACACGCACGCACATCGCATACACACACAAATATTGCTGAATGGTTGCTGAAAAGTTCTCGGGCCAGCCAAGAAGAGATTTAATCGAAACTTATACGCTTTGTGTTGTTTTCTTTTAAAGATATTCATCAAAAAAGTTTAATAAAGGAAGAAGAAAAAAACTTTCTCTTAGATGGGACAATAATTTTCGGCCCATATATGAAATTTTCAGCACATCTACGAAGATCACTTAATGAATAAGGGAATATTTTAGGAAAAAAAAAAAAAAAACAATTATTTTTTCAGATTTTTTTCAATAAATGTAAACTGCATTCTTCGGAATAGGTTTATAACAAAAAACTATTAGTTTTGAGGCAATTCAAAATAATAACAAATAAAACAGTTTGTAATTAAAATTTTGGTTTGGTTTCTTTGTTCAATGGCATATCAACCTTTGTAGGTTATTTAATGCCAAAGATATTCTCCTAGAAAAACAGTAGTAATTTACGAAGGTCTTTACTTCGATTTAGCACAAGGCCAAATGAATGGGGCACCCAATGAGACTCGAACTCACTCGTGTAGGTTTGCTAGTCTAACTTGCTAACCATTACACCACCAGAGGTGCCCCTCCTAGAAAAACAGTAGTGGTACTATTTAACCCAAGGGTATTTGTCCAAAAGTAAACGTAATAGCGCAACTGGAGTTCGAACTCGCTTACTACGATTCCGCTGTCCATTGCTTTAACCATTACTCCATGAGGACACCCCTCAAAATTTTTTCGTTGAGAAGTGTAACCCATGTGAAATTTAAATAACGTGTGATGTGCATGTGTGTGTGTGTGTGTGCGTGTGTGTGTGTGTGTGTGCGTGTGTGTGTGTTGGGAGAAAAATGTTTTATTAAAAAAATAGTTTTTAAATCGGCTAAACTTAGGTTTTTCATAACAAGCCCGAGTCGAAAATATAGACAAGGGAGTGACAACACATTGACTCTCCGGTAAAGAAAAAGTTCCATGGACAGTGTTCTATAAAGAAGATGATGCTGACAGTCTTCTAGGGGAAATAAAAAGCCCATTATTATTGATTTCATTTAAACAGATGCAACTATAAACAGTGCAACCTATTACCAACTATTCAGGCAAAGTTTGCTTAAAAAGCTTGACGGCAATTGCATAAGAATGTTGCAAGCTGTATTGAACAAGTCCTGCAGGTACCACCCTAAAAAATTGCAGCTATACAGCCACCTACCTCCCATCACGAAAACTATCCAAGTTAAACGAACCAGATATGTTGGACACAGCTGGAGAAGTAAGGACGAACTCATAAGCGATGTACTCCTGTAGACCCCTTCAGATGGACTAGCAAAGGCAGGAGGACCTGCAAGAACCTACATACAACAGCTCTTTGCCGACACAGGATGGAGCCTGGAAGACCGGGGAGCGATGGACGATAGAGACGGACGGTGAGAGAGGGTCAGGGAGATCCGTGCTAGCAGCGCGACATGATGATGATGATGATGATAATTGAATGACCCTTGTGTATATACGGTTGACCGATTGATTTTAATGGCTTTTCAAATTGTGTAGGCTTATCTTTAGCTTATTTACATTTTGTGTAGTTGTTTTTTTAAAGTGATTCTTGCATACAATCCAATCACATATGAATGATTGTTAAACGGGTGTATTTGTCCCTTAGATGGAGCCCTAACAGGCTCTAATCCTCTTCGGAGGGACTAGGTTTATCGTCGGGCGACTGAGGAGTCCTTGTTAGTGGAATGTCGTCCGTTGGTAGGACGTATGATAAATAGGGAAATATGCTGTTTCTGATGGTGGCAAACACTTGGTCGAGGCTGCCTGACGTGGGTGCCGGAGAAGCCTAGCATCCACGTCACGCAGCCGAATGTCCTCGAGTCTCAAGAGGCCGTCCCCCAAGTTCTAACCCTCCTCGGTGGTGCTAGATTTATCGCTTGGTTCCTAAGGGCTCCTTTTTAGAGAAATGCCGACAGGACCCGATGAATTTTTGGAGCCACCATGCGTGTCTGAGCAACGTCCCTTTGCCCGGAGCCACCTAAAAAAAGGCCTGGTGCCACACCATACTGATTAAGTAGTAACCCCTAGCAGTAGGTACCTTCTTCGTGCCATTGGCAAGTATTGTGTTTTGTTATGTTATAAAGATTTCAATTTCGTTTCTGATCTCCGTTTTGGTTATTTCTCATTCAGTAACCTATGGTTAGGTTACAACAGTTACATACACAGGAATCCTCTTTTTTAAAGAGGTCTTATCCCTCTGCAAGGGATACAGTCATTGTATAAAAAACCTCGTTGACAGGAAAAAATTATAATACGTAGACCTTGCTAGAGAGCTGACAAAACTGTGGAATATGAAAGTGATACCGACTGTAATAAGTGCGTTCGGTGCAGTCACCAAAGGATTGATACAGGGACTGGAAGACTTGGAAATGATAGGACGAGAGAAGACCATCCTATCTAAACCATTGTTGACATCGGCTAGAATACTGAGAAGAGTCCTGAAAATTTGAGGGGACTTGCTGTCACTCAAAATCCGGTGGAAAACCATTAGCTTACGCTGATGGGAAAAACGCTCAAATGAGTGAGATAATAATAATAATAATAATAATAATAATAATAATAATAATAATAAAAACTGATGGCAAACGACATATGACTGATGGAATGGAACTACCAAATCACGACAAAATTAGAATGCACGGAGAAGAGGAAACTTACAAATACTTGGGTATCTTGGTGGCTGACACCATCAAACAAGTGGAAATGAAAAACAAGATTCGGAAAGAATATCTCAGGAGAACTAGAAAACTTCTCGAGACAAAACTCTCCAGCAGAAACCTCATCAAAGGAATAAATACTTGGGCTGTGCCCCTCATTAGATATTCGGGACCCTTCCTCAAGTATACCAGAGATGAACTTTTAAAAATGGATCAAAGAACAAGAAAACTAATGATCATGCATAAGGCATTAGATCCCAGAGACGACGTTGACAGACTATATGTATCAAGAAAACAGGGAGGAAGAGGTCTTGCTAGCATCGAAGACAGCGTTGACGCATCGATACAACGGCTCGAAGACTACATAGAAAAACACAAACAAGGACTAATTACAGCCATCAGAAACGATACGGACGACCCAATAAATGATAGAATGACAACAACTAGGAAACAAAAATGGGAGAAAAAACAACTTTATAGCCGCTTTAAACGACTAATAAATAACATCTCGCACTAGAAAACCTGGACATGGCTAAGAAAAGGAAACCTTAAGAGAGAAACGGAATCTCTCCTATTAGCAGCACAGGACAACCCCATAAGGACCAATCATATCAAAGCGAGAATAGATAAGACGCAACAAAACAGTAAATGTAGGCTATGCGGTGACAGAGACGAAACGATCAATCACATAATAAGCGAATGCAGCAAATTAGCACAGAAGGAGTATAAGGCGATACACGACTGGGTTGGCAAGGTGATCCACAGGGAAATGTGCAAGAAATTTAAACTTGACCATACTAACAAGTGGTATATGCACAACCCTGCACCTGTCCTAGAAAATGACACGCATAAACTCCTATGGGGCTTTAACATACAAACGGGTCACCTAATCCCGGCCAGAAGACCAGACCTAATGATAATCAACAACAAAAAAAGAGAATTTGCAAAATTGTCGACTTTGCTGTCTCGGTGGACCACAGAATAAATCTGAAGGAAAGTGAAAAGAAGGATAAGTACCTCGACTTTGCAAGAGAATTGAAAAAGCTGTGAAACATGAAAGTAACTATTGTGCCAATTGTGATAGGTGCTTTAGGCTCAATAACTAAAGGATTATTAAAAAGCCTGGAGGACTTGGAAGTTGGCGGACGGGTAGAGACTATCCAAATGACAGCATTGTTGAAAACGGCCAGAATCCAGAGACGAGTCCTGGAGACTTGAGGAGACTTGCTGTCATTCAAACTCCCTTAAAAAACCATTAGCTAACACTGATGTGAAAAACTCTAAAGGAGTAAATAATAAAACTGAGAGAATGTGAAAAGAAGGATAAGTACCTCGACCTTGCGAGGGAATTGAAAAAACTGTGGAACATACAGGTGACAATTATACAAATTGTAAGGGGTGCGTTTGGAACAGTAACAAAAGGATTACTAAAGGGACTGGAGGACTTGGAAGTTGGCGGATAGGCAGAGACCATCCAAACGACAGCATTATTGAGAACCGCCAGAATACTAAGAAGAGTCCTGGAGACTTTAGAAGACTTGCTGTCACTCAGACTCCAGTGAAAAACCATCGGCTAACGCTGATGTGAAAAGCTCTAATGAGTGAATCATAATAATTACTATGGATCACAGAGTGAAAATTAAAGAAAACGAAAAGGAAACAAGTATTTAGACCTTGCTAGAGATCTAAAAAAATTTATGGAACTTGAAATTGACGGTAAAACTAATTGTAACTGGTGCGCTCGGAACGGCCCCTAAAGTCTTGGTAAAAGGGATGGAAGAGTTCGAATTCGGAGGACGAGCTGAAACTCTCTAATATTGGCCTGAGTACAGAGAAGAGCCCTGTAGATTTGTGGAGACTTGCTGTCAATCAGATTCCAGTGAAAGACCATATTCTAACGCTGGTGTGAAAAACTCACAAGGAATAATCATGTGCACCACATTTATAAAGTGCTTGATATCGTTGATAGAGCACATGGAGATCTAAGTCAGGATAGCGTAGACACAGAGTCAACGGTACTTTGTGACTGTCAGTTTCTCGACTTGAAAATCATCAGACCAAGAACTTAAAGATCTTCGGTTTTTCACAAAACTGAGAAGCAGACAGTCACCAAGAATCGTCTTACTCTGTGTCTGTGCGAAAGCAAAATATGAAATCATTTTTTAAACTTTTTTTTTTTTCGTCTGATTAGTCCAATTTTTTGGGAAAAAAACGTGATAAATCTAAATTTTCATGATTAGCTATATTATTTAAGCAGTTTTTTTATTTTTATTTTTATTTTTTATTTTTTACTTAAAATGCAACACAATATGAGTGAGCAGGAAAAGAAATGACAAAGAATCTAGAAATTGCTGAACGCCGAAATCAAGCCAAACCTTCTTTATTTGCCGTATTCAAAGCAAAGAAAAAAATTATAGAAAAAGATTTTTTTTTTTAGGGAAAGGAGTGAAGTAGTGAACAAAAAACGAACAGTGCTTTTTAACTGTTCTCGTTACGACGATTAAGAAGGACTCCGCAACGTCAATAAGAAAGCACGCTGATAAATTAAAACTATGAGGATAGCAATTAAACAAGATTTAAGCGTTGATTACGCTATATAGCAGTTTAGACGCTTAGACATTAGTACTTTGTTGCTACCATTTCATTTAATATTTGAATTTTAAAATTAAAAACATTTTAAGATTTAATCTCGATAATAGAAAAAAAAGAACTCTTATGAGAATTTTACAAGTGTATTGATCTATTACTCAATCGCCTTCACCAGCCACTATCAGCGCCGTGTCTCCCTTAGTAATAAAGCTGTATAAAAACTAAGGACTACTACATTCTGGTCTACCGACCAAGCTGTAAACATACTTTCACTGGTCACCTCATTAAACAACCTGGTTATCTATCACAATAACTAATTGAGAATCCTCACATCAACATTGTAGGCCATCAAGGTCATGTCGAGAACTTCCAATGTCTCAACAATAACAAAAACAATTTGAGCGAATTAATCTTAGTATTTGGCTGAAGCATAGATAATTGCAGCTTTTGTGGCTTAATTTGATTCGTATTTCGAAATAAACAATTATTTCTCTATCGTCATGTAATATACCGGGTTAAAGCAATGATTTATGCTAATGTTATTTTCATTGTCTATTCTTGTTTATTATAGGCCGTCAAATTAAGATGTAAAAAAGAATCAAATTCCAACGATTTCGTTATATAAGTTTAAAATGGGACACAACTCAGCGGAAACAGCTTAAAATATAAACCAATTAACTGGCTGGCAGATTTTAAACGAACATTTTTTTTCTGTTTTTCTGTTTGCACAGTTTTATGGTCTCTAATATTGCTAATACGAGTTAGGTTTGGTTTGGTTTGGTTTTATGGCATATCCTTCCTTGTAGGTTATTTAATGCCAAATACTGCTTATACATATATAATTCAAGGAATACAGTTTAAGATGCTTCTGACAACATCGTCAATGATAAATATATGCTTTGTAAACACTTTTTTTAAAATACATTTTTAAACGAGCGTGAGCTCATTTTTTTGCACAGTTAAATGGTTTTAAGTATTGCTATAAAGCAGTCACAATTTAACATCAGTCATTTATTTGTAGTAATTTACGAAGGTCTTTACTTCGATTTAGCACATTGGGGCACCCAATGAGACTCGAACTCACTCGTGTAGGTTTGCTAGTCTAACTTGCTAACCATTACACTACGAGAGGTGCCCTCAGTCATTTATTTGTACATATTTAGATATACATGATATGTAAGAGATTAATTTGTCGGTAATTTCATTTTTAAATGAGTTAGAATAAATTTGCACACTAGTATTGCTAGTATTTCTTCACTGTTAAATGGTTTCAATTATTGCTATCTTACACTTATCATTCTATTCAATATTAATCATTTGTTTGCGCACAGTGAAATGGTTACAAGTATAGTTATTTAACACTAATTATTCAACCTAATGTTACTTATTCGTTTGGGTACAGTTAAATGGTTCCCAGCATTGCTATGTATCGCTAACAATTAAATATCAATCATTAGTTTACGCACACTTAAATCATCAAACAGTTCTATTTCAAACAATTCGATTTCGCATTAGTCATTTTTTGTCCTCAGTCTAATGTTCAAACAGTTCTATTTGACCCATAGATAGGACCCTATCAGGTGTTTCCACACCGGACCAGATTGCACCTAGGAGCAATGGCAATGAAGGGGTATTCCGTATTCCCCAAAGCTCCAGCATTACTGGAGCCTCATCATCAGATGATTTAGTGTCATACTCTGGATACTCGTTGTGGGGTGTCTTACCCCACTGCAGAAATGAAGTCAATCTATTCTACTGCCCTGTTAGTTTAGGTTAATGGTTTAATGGTATATCAATGGTTATTTAATGCCAAACCCTGTTTACACACACACACACACACACACACACACACACACACACACACATATATATATATAGTAAACCAATAGTCTCTATTTAACATTATTTTAAAACGAGCCTAAGCTCATTTGTTTGCACACATTTTAATGGTTTTAAGTATTGCTCTATCACTGCCTTCTAGCTCCTATAAGATAAAACAGGTTTGGCTACTTGTTTGTTAGAAGAGCAATTTGAAGGATACAGCCAAGACAATCATATAGACGCTAGAGCTTGAATTAACCAGGCAATTGATCGGATCGGGCTTCTCTAACTACCTGTCTCGCCCAGTAAAGGCCAAAGTAGAGTATTCCAGGTGACGTGATTACTGTCACAGAATGGTCAGCTCTCAGGACCCTAAAGCATTACTGATCACCACCCAAGGCGAACAAGAGGCCTCGTCGTGGTGGGGCTGTAGTACACTTCTGCAGAGTTGCAGACGGCATATTCGTCGGCTCTCGTTGACAAGGGTGGTTTAATACTAGCAATTTATACACAACTATATATGTTATCAAGAACTCCATTCTTATTTAAAAAGGGCCATTGGCCTAATGGCTAGAGTGTTCGCTAATGGCCTAAGAGACTGGGGATCAATCCAAGGTCATTATAACAAAGTAGAGCAATCCAGGGAAAAAAAGTAGCGATCTTCCCTCGGTGTTGTAGCTTTTGGAAAAGGAGCCTTCGGGTAGACCTTGGCTAACTTACTTAACTAACTTATATGTTTTAAATTCCTGTTTACTAATAATCATTTGCTTGCACAAAATTATCTGGTTTCACGTATTCCTAACACTTATAATTTGCTGGCAGATATATAGTTTCGTGTATCAAATAGTTATAATCCTCAGTTAAGAAATGTCACTCTTTAAATATAAATAATTTGCATCGAGTTGAATATTTCCATCTGAATTTATTTGTCTAAAATGTTTATTTAGAAAAACTTTTCTACTATATAAAATTCTATTTCTGATGAGGTTATCTTGGAAAAAAAACGAAAACAAAGTCTTGACTTTTCGTATAGTTTTTTTTTCTTATTTCGTTGGATTTTATTCCAAACGACACACACACACACACACACTGTCTGTCTGTCTATCTCTCTCCCTCTCTTTCTCTCTCTTTCTCTCTCTCTCTCTCTCGCACACACACACACACACACACACACACACACACACACACACACACACACACATATATATATGTGGCGCATTCTATAAGTTTCCAGACTTTTTTGTACAGGCATTTAAAATTGTCGTAGACTCTTGAAAATTCAGTATGTTATTGCTACACAACTTATGAGATGACTGACCAAGTTCTTATGATTCCAGGCTGAAATGAACAGCTACAACAGGAATTGGAATACACCCAACTAAAGCCCGATTGTCACGGCTGGTGAATTTTAAAAATGCAATCTGGACGTGAGGACATTTTAGAAGACCGATATGCAATAAAATTCTGTTTTGAATTTGATAAAAATGTCACAGAAACGTATGGAATGCATCAGACTGCTTTTGAACCATCTTGAATGAATCGAGTATCAGTTTTTGAGTGGCATAAGAGATTCAAGGAAATCAGGGAGTCTGTGAGGGATGATGAGAGGTGTGGGAGGAGTAAGCAAGTCAATACACCGGAGTTGATTGGCCAAAGGGTTAAGGTTAGGGTTACTATGTTGAGGTTTTAAGGGAGTTCAGGAAGAGATTCCTTGGGAAGAGGCCAGCACTCTTCAAATCGGGTCAGTGGCATTTTCAGCAGAACAATGCACCAGTCCACAAACCCATCCTTTTCACAGACTATTTGACCAAGATGGGCATCAAGACAGTTCCTCACCCTCCCTATTGTCCAGACCTTGCTCCCTGTGACTTTTGGTTATTCTCTAAGTTTAGAGGCTGTCGTTATGAGACAATTGAGGAGATGAAAGAGGCTGTGACGAAGGTCAATGACATGCTCACTCAAGAGGACTTCCATAGGGCCTTTCAGAAGTTGTTGGAACGGTACAACAAGTGCATTGCATTAGAAGGAGATTACTTCGAAAGGGACTAGAGTTTCATGTGTGTAATATCAATGAAAGTGGCCATACAAAAAAGTCTGGAAACTTATTTAATGATCCTCGTATATATATATATATATATATATATATATAAGAGTGTTTCTTTTCTTTAATGTGTTTAGATTTTTTTTTCAATAATAAATTCATTTTGATGGCACTGTTTCTTTAGTTAAACATGTTAGTCTAAGTTTCCACTCTGTCTTCCCCCCTTCCTTATCCCTTTCTATATATATATATATATATATATGATACATCTATTCATCTATCATGATAAATTCAGTAATATATAGATAATGGTTAACTTGACTCTGTCAAAGTTAGATATCCTTTGCATTATTATTGCTATTGTCCGTATTTCTACCGTGATAGTACGATAATCATCATTCTAATTCTCTGACTTTTCATGTCCTACTTGCTGTTCATTATTTTATTCTCATTAAATAACTGTTAACACAACGACTCTCCTTCTCACTTCTCCTTGCTCTCCTTCTCACTTCTCCTTGCTCTCCTTATTGTCACTTGGACAATAATTGCTGTTTTCTCCTGCAACAATATTCTTTCACAATGATCTATTTTGGTTCTCATTGTCGTTGTAGTAGTTTGTTGTGGTTGTGGCATATTATATTTGCTTTTCGATTTAGTTTTGGGGAGATTTATCCGTTTTTTATGCCTTTTATGGTTTCTGCTCCTTAGATTTCTTCTTTTTTTTGTATTTAACTTCATGACATATTTATCAAAGACTGGATCTTGGCAAGTCGCTAATGAGAATGACCTGGCTATTATCGGCGCGAAAAGAACCGTTCATCTAATCAACTTAACAGCGGGGGTGACATTAAAATTACCAACAGACTCCCCTCCACACATAACAATACACACACACCCAAACATACCAACACAGACACACGCATGTGCACAAACATACGCACAATCATAGAAACATAAACGTATATATCAATGCTTTAACAAAGTAACGATACATACGCAACCGCAATGATGTGCCGTCAAGAAGTAAGACGATATTTTTCTCTCAAGCGTATGCGTTAGAAAAAATTGTTACTCATGGGTAACTTTTTTAATACAAACGTATATTTGTAAATGTGTATGTGCGTCTGTATGCATTGTGTGTTTACTCGTACGTTTTTGTATAGTTTAAATTAAACCCACGCTCACAAGATATTTCAGAGATTAGGTTTTAATTTTGTTTATAGATTGTTGTTAAATACACACTCATAAACACACCTGCATATGTTTTACACAGACACAAACACACACACACACACATATATATATATTGGTTTTCTCCATACACACTCATAAACACACCTGCATATGTTTTACATGATGATGATATATATATATATATATATATATATATATATCATCATCATCATGTCGTGCCGCCAGCACGGATATCCTTGACCATCTCTCGCCACTTTTCCCTATCGTTCATCGCCTCCGGCAGGTCTTCTGGGTTACATCCTGTGTCCTCACATAGCTGCTGTATGTAAGTTCGGGCTGGTCGTCCTGCTTTTGCTTGGCCATATGTGAGGGTCCATAGGAGTACGTCACTTACGAGCTCGTCCTTGCTTCTCCAGCAGTGTCCGGCGTGTCTGGCTCGTCTGACCTGTATAGTTTTCGTGATGGGAGGCAAGTGGCCGTACAGCTGGCGTCTCGTGGGGTGTTGTCGCCAGGACTTGTTCAATATTGCTCTCAACATTCTTGTGTAATTGCCGTCAAGTTTCTTCTCCAGCCGTTTGGTTAGCGTCCATGTAGTGCATCCATATAGCAGTATCGATACAACCGCTGCCTAGAAGAAACTGCGCTTCATTTCATCGGTCAGATTATTGAGAGCAGTCTCTTCGGAGGCGTGGGTTCGAATCCCACCGCTGCCAATACGATTATATATATATATATATATATATTGGTTTTCTCCATTGCAGATGGAGCTAAAAAGTGCTCAATAGTATTAACTAGTATTGAGCACTTTTTTGCACTTGTAGCTTAGCAGCAATTACGGTGTTTTTTTCTTTTGAACAATCAATTTCGTATCTATTGATTTTTTCAATTGGTATGACAAGGTTTGCCTTTTCTTTTTTTTCCAATATATATATATATATATATTTTCCCTTAGACAGTGATTCGTTGCATATTTTTATCTTCGAATTACTGCGGGTTTTTTCCCTGACCGTAAGTGTTATTATTCAGTAAGTTATATATATATAAGTAAAGTTGGTGACCGTAGTAGAAGGTGACCCGAAGGCTTCCTTTTCATTAGCTATATCATCAAGGTGTCGTGGAGTGCACTACTCGATTCCCTGGTTTGCTCCATTTTACCCTTGATTCGTACCTTATAATCATCACTTAAGCAAGGAGCCATCAAGTACTATTTTTTGAGTCTTTGGTATGACTCGACCAGGGATTGAACCCCGGTCTCCCGGACCATTGGTTAACACTCTATCCACGAGGCCAATGAAGCGTGGAGTTGCCTCTTTCTCGCCATCCGTCCCTGGCAGGCCCTGCTAACTACATCCAATTTTCTGTGCCGAACTGATATAGGACCTAACTGAGACGTCCATTACTTGTCTAAATTTTTTAGATGAGGCTTGATGATTAATGCAATTTTGAGTATTCGGACAATTATCCTTATCTTTATTGTAATATACACGAGCTTTCAGCAAAAATGCCCTTTGGTCCTCTTCAGGAGGAAACTTAAAAACCCTTTATTTAATCCGTGGGGTAGATTGTTCGGGTTCTATTATCAATGGCCGGGTTCAAGTGTTAAGATAAGTTAAGTATTCCTTGTTATTTTTTCCTGTCGTCGGGATTGAACCGGCAACCTCCGGATGATTTCACTTCGAACTGTATAAACTGAACGCCTATATTCGTTACGACACGAGTCCTGTTGATCATACGCACACACACACACACACACACACAAATATATACAAGCACACACACAAACAGATCCACTCAGGGAGGAAGATTAGTTGTTGATTGGGTTTATGGCGTATCAACTATCGTAGGTTATTTTGGAGAAAATGAGCAATAAAGGAAAACAAGACCCCCAAAAGTATATACACATACATGGATATGAACACTCACGCATATAAACACACACACACACACACACACACACACACACACACACATTCAGAACAGATCTGCAGAGGCTAAAGTTTGACAGAAACAATTAACTCCAACTAGAGATTCACAGAGAGGAATCAGTGAATTAAAAAGAACCACAACACTATCTAAACAGTTGTAACTATAAAAACCAAAGGGAGTGACCAAATCAAACATTAGGTTCCTGAAGACGATTTTAAAAGTTAGAAACACGTGTAGAAGCCCAAAATAAATAACCTACAACCAAATTCACTTGCGGACCAATTCATTTTAAAGAATACATACGCAACCACAATGGTGTGCCGTCTAGAAGTAAGACGATATTTTTCTCTCAAGCGTATGCGTTAGAAAAAAAATGTTACTCATGTGTAACTTTCTTTATACAGACCTATATTTGTATATGTGTATGTGCATCTGTGTGCATTGTATGTTTGTTTATACGTTTTTGTATAGTTTAAATTGAACCCACACACATACAAGATATTTCAGAGATTAATTATTAATTTTGCTTATAGATTGCCATAACCCCCTCACACACCCACACAGACACTGCGTTGGCTGGGGCAGGGAAAACTGTTAAATACTACATATTGGATCCAAAAACTTGAATAAATAAATATAAATTAAACTATAATAAATAAAGCAATTGGAAAATCCGAAAAATACAGGAGGAATGTGATTTATGGGGTTTGCGTTGATGTTACATGAAATGTAGACAATCGTATTTTATCTACACTAGCAAGAGAAAATTGAATGATTGACTTGATTTCATTTAAAGAGCGGAAAATATTGTTTCGAAAATACAAAACACCTAAATAAAACCTCATTTGAAATACTGCACTTAGGTCTGGGCTCTAATGTGTACACATGGAAACTGCAATGGAATATTGATATTGGAGGGGTTGAAAAGACGAGAGACAAAAGTAATAAAAAGGCTAAAAGATTACTGTTAGAGGATGAGGTTGGAGAAATTAGGACGAAATTCTTTACTGGAAAGAAGAATGACAGGTGATCTAATTGGAACTTTATAAATAATTAATGGAATTTCTACTATTGATAGACATTGGGTGACATTTCTCGTCAAAGTGAATATTTCCCCTCAAGACAAATTTCAAAAACTGTCTACTCAAAAATTGGATATTTTTGCTAATAGAGTAATATATTGAGAACAAATTGCTGATTAGATCAAAAATAGCACTCGTGAGAAAAAAAAAAAAAATGACGACTGAATTGAATGATTTTAGAAATGATGGGAAGACAAATAAATTAGGTCAGCATTTTTGGAAGTTAGCAGATAATTAGTTTATAGAATTTGATCTGTATCAAGACATTGTATTAATATTGTATATGTTTTGTTCAAAGACTTTTTTCTAACGTTGATGTGAGAAAATAGTAAAAAGGAGATATGTCCTAGGAAACATAAACAAATATATATATATATATATATATATATATATATATATATATATATATATATATATATGGGGGGGGGCAATTACTCAACCCCTCGGGACGATCAGGATGTGACACGAGGCCAGTTTTTTAGCAGAGTAAACTGGTTTGAATTTAGAGTTTTCCTTCTCTTAGACTGGTCGCTAAGCCAAGTTTAAAGCGCCCTGTCTACCAAACTATTTCCCTAGGGATGGAGGGAGAATAATTAGGTTCCAAGGGTATTAGCGTTAAATGAAATGCAAACGCTTTCGTCCAGGATTTGAATTAGAGTCCCCGCGCTCATTTCCGACCATGACAACCCTTACATTACGAGTATATACGTGAGAAAGACAAATATACAAAGATAGAAAAGAGATATTTTTGAGATCAATTGTCTGCGTACTGTCGTAACATAGATATATACTGATAAACACCATACCAGAAAGAGACACAGTCAGACAAACTAACTGACAGACAGAGAAAGAGAGAACCATTTAGCATAACGGTTATCATCGAAGAAAATTAAGTCGACCATCCGAGTTCAAATCCTGGACGAGGCTGTCTAGTTTTCCCTTCCCGTTAATGAACTTGGTAAAAGACATAAATCCATCTCTTCTTCCTCCAGATGTAGGTAAAATAGTCAGACAGGCTGAACTCTCTAACTTTGCTAGGTTAATCGATCGAGCACAAGCAGGAGAAAAAAAAAAACTCTAGATTCACGAGCCGAGGAATATCGTTCGGAGGATATATAGTGAAGGTGGTGCATCTTTTTTTTTAGTGTCCCGCTCTTTGAAGCGCTGTGATTGGCGTGCTTTTTCATTTCTTACGTCAGAAATTGATCCTGTGTTCAATTTTCGTAACGTACTTCATTAATCAAACACATTTGTTATAATATAACGATATATTATGTATATATTGGATGATAGTATATTGCTGTAATAAAAATTGCGTTATGATGATTTTTTCCGGCTCACGTGTATATACATGTAATCATACTTTCATATATGGAGATACTCGTGGTGTAACGATTATCGTCAAGCTTAGCCGTGACTATCTGCATTTCGCATAGCGTTAATACCCAGCTATGGATAAATATTGAGACAGACTTAGCTTTCTAACCTGGCTATGACAATCAGTCTAGAAGGAAAGGCTAAATTCAAACTAGTTTTATCCCGCTTAAAACTTACCTTGTGTCGTATTCTGCTCGTGGCGGAGGGGTTGGGTAAATTCATTCATACGTTTTTATATCGGTTACCGAAAAATATAGTGTGTTTGCATATATATATATATACACCTACATATATAGATGTGTGTGTGTGTGTGTGTGTGTGAATGAACAAATCGTTTTTAAAAAGGTTTTTCTTAAAATAAGAAAGTGCTCAAATATGAGCCAGTAGAGCAGGATAAAATCTAAATTACATTGTCCTTCCATTTTGTCCTGTCGGTTTCATCCCGCCAAATTTCTGTAAGACCCTCACCACCCAAGGAGTGTTATGGATATAGCACAAAACAATCTGATTGGAAGGATCCTGTAATGCTGGAGCTTTAGGGAATGCAGAGTATCCTTTTATGCCATCGCTCCCAGGTCCACTCCACCCCAGCGTGGAAGTATCTTATAGGGTCCTATCTATGGGTCAAATAGAATTGTTTGTCATTTAAACTTTGTGCGAACAAATGACTCATGCTAAATTGAACTGTTAGAAATGGAACTGTTTAATCATTTAACTCTGTATATCTACAAAATGTGTCTATCAATCATATATTTGATATAAATGTAAAAACAGGATTTGGCTTTAAATAACCAACAATTATTGATAAGCCTTAAAACCAAATTAAACCAATGAATTATCAAGTTATTTCCATTTTTCTCTCTTGTCACATTTTTTTTAGGTTATCAGGTCTTTTAAAAACTTTTCTTAGAAAAAGTTTTTCTCCTGGCGATGACTAAAGATTTAAACTACTTGAAAAAAAAAAAAAACTACGAAGAAATATTGCAATTTGTTTAATCTACATTGTTCATCGCACGCACGTCTGTGCACACACACACACACACACTCAAACATACAGATGTGTGTGTGTGTGTGTGTGTGTGTGTAGGTGGGTATGTTTGATCATAAGATTGTATATCTTCAAATGCATGAAATTTGGAGGTTTTGGTTTGGTTGGGTTTTATGGCATATCAACCATTGTAGGTTATTCAATGCCAAATCCTCTCCATGCATATATATTAGATGTATATGATCAAGTTGTTTTTTGTTTTATGGCATATCAACTATTGTTGGTTACTTTATGCCAAAATCTTCTTTATGCATATATATTAATTTGTATGATTTGTAAACACATTTTGTTGATAGCATTTTTAAACGAGCCTTAAGTATCGCTATCTATTTCGAATAATTCTATGCTACTATTAATCATTTGTTTGCACACTGTTGAATCTTTTCAAGTATTGTTACATAACTATCACAATTTAACAACAGTCATTCACTTGCGCACATTTTGAGAGATATACATGATATATAAGGAATCAGTTTGCCGATAATTTCATTTTTAAATAAGTTAGAATTAATTTGTTTGCTCACTAGTATTGCTAATATTTCTACATATTTGAATGGTTTATATTCTTGAAAACACTAATATTTCTATTCAGTATTAATCATTAGTTTTCACACAGTGAAGTGGTTACAAGTATTGCTATTTAACACTAATTATTCTATTTAACATTACTCATTCGTTTCCACACAGTTAAAGGGTTTCAAGTACTGCTATCACTAACAATTCAATAAAACACAAGTCATTTCTTGACATTGTTAAATGATCCAACTGTTCTATTTTAAACAATCTAATTTAGACAATAATCTTTTTTTCATTTTTTAATAGAAGAATTATAAATTGAATTACCAGGACCAGAAAATCCGGCAAACATTGTGCATGATATACGGAACCAGTAGACAACTGTTTCGACCTAATTAGGAGGAGATCACGGTATACACAACAGCTGTCCAGTGGTTCCGTATGTTACGCGCACTGCTTGCCGAATTTTCTGGTTATGGTTATTCAATTTAACATACGTCATTTGCTTACAGTCAATTTAAATATACAACAGTTCTAGTTGATCCATTGATAGGACTCTATTTGGTGATACCTCTCCGTGTCAAAGTGGACCAAAGAACGATGGCAATAAAGGGATACTCCGCACCTCCCATTGCTCTAGCATTACTGGCCCCTCACCACCTGATTATTCAGTGTCATATCCAGGATACTCGTTTGGTGGGGTCTTATTCCTCAGCAGAGATACAGTCGGTGTTTTCTACAGCCCCAGTCGACTGGGCTCTGGGTAATTGAGACATAATTTAAAAAAAACTGAATATATATATATATATATTTATATACAGAAACACTCATGGAACACAGAAAAAGGTTTTTCAATAAAACCTACTACCTTTTCCTCTACGATAGTCTTTTATTATTACTATCATTTCTTTATTATGCCTAATTGGTCGCCTTTTTTTTTTTACTTTCTTATCTCAAACATTTAAGAAAAGCAAGAAAATGAATCTGTGAACAGAACGCACACTATTAATACATTATCTCCATACAAATCAAATTTTGCTAAATAATTGATCCGATAGTTCCCAAAAATATTTGCTATATAGCGGTATAATTAATAATTCAATGAATGACCATAACACTTGGTTATAAAAATATGTCTCTTTATTCTTTGTTAGGGTCAAAACTTTTGTAAGTGTTAGAGAGACAGACACAAGGAGACGAAGGACGCAGTTACAGACTTGCGGACGACTGTTATATTGACCTATTGTTAACCCACGTTGTAATTCTATAATCAGGGCCTAATATCTTTGCTTCCTTGAACCGAGGTTCTCAACTGGGAGCTACCTGCTCCCCCTAAAGCTACTGGCTACTCTACGTGACCACTCACTGGCTACTCTACGTGACTGTGACAGACGTGGGTACTCGAGTATGTATAATTTCCCAACGCCCGTGCGTTCCGATTGTCAATCCATGTGACCCGCTTCCAGCTGTCAACCCACGTGAGCTGCTTACACACACGCATCTGTGTCGTCCTGTTTACACAGCTGGAACATGACGGCTCGGTCACCATATTTTCCCCAATTCTTTTTCTTACTATTATTTCTGAAATCATTCAATTTGAGCTTTTTTTTAAATCACTGGTTTTAATCTAGTTAACAATTTGTTCCAAAAATATATTTCTCTATTATTAAAAGAACAAAAAAACAAAAAAAAAAAAAAAACAACAACAAAAAACAATAGGTTGACATTATCTTTTAAATCTGTCTTGACAGTAAATTTCTTGTTTGAGAAGAAATACTGAAAAAAATATCTACCATAATTAAAAATGCTATCAATTATTAAAAAAAAGATTCCATTAGATCTCCTTTCATTCTTCTTTTTAGTAAAGTAGTTAATCTTACTTTCTATCTCTCTATGTAACTGTAATCTTTTACTCATTTTATTACTTTTGTCACTCTATTTTGTATGCCCTCTTACTTTAAAATTACACCTCATGGGGGTGAGATTCCAGTTCATCAGATCCGGAGAGTGTGGTGTTCCACTTCATTGCCATTACTCACAAGTCCACCCTGAGTTTTAGTTGTTCCTTGGGTTTCATCTATAGATCAGATATATCTGTTTGAAAATTAGTTGTATTTGATAGGACCGTATGCATAAAAAAACCTCTTAAGAAAACTACACAATAACTGTTAATATGAATGTATAATAAACACAATTCCCCAATCTCTCGGTATAAAATAGCCCTAAGCGTGTTAACATGCCGTAAAAATCAAATCAATCATGAACTGAAGTTTTCTCACGTATTCAGAATCAAAATTGATGAGCTAATTTTGAATGAAAGTTGTCAACCTGAAAAAGAAAAAAAAAATAGTCTCATTATTTTTTAGATAGCTCTCTTATATGAAAAGAGAGAACTGTGAAAGAGAAAAAGCGAAAGAAAAGATTTGGTGAAGGAGGTTACTAACAGACAGACAGACAGAAAAATAGATAGATAAATAGACATTGAAGAAGAAGAGAGTTACTGACCCACCACTGCCGAGTCACTTGCCTTTAAAATACACATACATACTGGAACAAGTTAATACAATGTCGACTCGTAAATCCATTGCAAGAAAATAAGTTCTTCTGTCTTTACGTGTCGCAAATAGCTTCTATAGAATTTTTATTTCTTATCCAATGGGCCAGTGTATACAACGAAATGATCGTCTACTAAGCCCAGCAAATCCATTTGCAACACTGAAACGTAATAGTACGTGCTCTTCGCGGTATATAAAACATGGCGTACGTCATTTTCCTTTGTGAGTACAAAATCCCGCGAAGTCCAAACGTCATTTCGAGGTAAATCTCGTATGTCAACTAAGCGCGAAGCCAGTAAATCTGTTCGTGAATTACCAAAAGGAAGACATCAGCTATAATTAAAACCAGTTGAAATGTTCCCATCCTGACACCCCTCACCAACTTAAAAGAAGAAAAAAAAAACTCCTCCCCTTCTTTCTGTTCACTCATTCTCTCTTTTCTTTTATTTTCTATTATATCTTGTTTTTTTTTAATTATTCTGGTTCTAATTTTCATTCTTTTACGCACACTACCACTTTCTAAAAAAGTTTTTTTTAGAAAAATCTGCATTAGAGAATTAATTTTTTATTTATTGCCGATTTTTTGTCCTCATCTTGGTAGTTTTTTTGTGTTTTTTCTTCTTTCACTACGTTTCTGCCAATTTTTTAAAAATCACCTAAAGAAGGCCAGAGGTGAAAAATTTGGCCGAAACGTATTGAAAGATGAAACAACACAAAAAAAACCTACCAAGATGAGGACAAAAAGTCCGCAATAAATAAAAAAATTAATGGTCAGATTAAAAAGCCTCATCTCAAAATGATTCCAATTAAAGACAAATCTGCATTAGTTCTTCTAGTTTTAGAAGTGGTAGTGTGTTGCCACAGCATAAATGTTCAGCTATGTTCTTCTTTATGGATGAGACTTAGAACATTCTGAACGAACACCCGTGTATATATATATATATATATAAGAAATTCATGGTTCTTACTAGCTCAATTGGTGAGTTGATGGAAGATGAAACGTTGCAATATTGTTAAATAGACCTCAATATCAATGATAGAGCAGTTACACACACACACACACACACACACACACACACACATATATATATATATATATATATATATATATATATATTACATGGCACAGTGACCTTGGGTCTCATGCAATCAGCAACAGCAATTATCGGACGATTGCTGATTACATGAAACTTAGGGTAACAGACTGTACCATGTAATATATATATATATATATATATATATATATATATATATATATATATGTATATATATATATATATATATATATATATATATATATATATATATAAAGAAAATAGAAAAACAAAGTATTTCAAATGTTTATCATAATAGAAAGTCAACGTTTAAACGTTTCGGATTTTGAAAACCATCATTAGGATTTTTATGATGGTGAAAAAAACTGTTGCTAGAATAACGATGGATGTTTCTATAAGATAGAATAATTGGGGAAAAGAAATTATATACAAAGAAAGATCATATAACCGTTCAATTATTCAATCAACGTTTTTTTTTTTTTTTTGAAAAACTATCGCGTGATTGGCACAGGAAATGATGTTTAAATGTGTAGAACTAGGAGATACAACGGATTGAAAGTTGATGAAAGCAAAACTTTTTCCTTTCCTTCTTCTTTTCTTTTCTTTTCCTTTCTTTTTTTCTTCTTTTCTTTTCCTTTTCCTTTCTCTTCTTTTCTTTTTGTTTTCTTTTCTCTTCAATTCTTTTCCTTCCTTTTTCTCTTCTTTTTTTCCTTTTTTTTTTCTTTTTTTTTTTTTTCTCAGGGCTGTTTTGGTAAAAATATTTGAGTTTATCATCATATCGTCGAATTCATTTCCATTTATAATTATGCACACACACACACACACACATATATATATATGTGCATTTTTTCTGTGACGCTCATGGTGTAATGGTTATCGTCAAAGAGTAAGGACACTGTGGCCCGAGTTCGATTCCTCGACGAGGCTGTTTGGATTTCACATGGCAATAATAGCCTCGGGAAAGTTATGAATCCAAATATTCTCTCTCTTGCTATGGATAAATAATAGGACAGCCTAGAATCTTTAACCTTAGTATGGGAACCAGTCTAGGAGAACGAAAACTATGATTTCAAACCTGTTAAACTGTGGATAAAAATTGATCTTGTGTCACATCTTGCTCGTGAAGAGGAGCTGGTAAAAACACATATATAAATTTGCACGTTCTGTCTCTCACATAGAACTTTGTTTGGTTTGATTTCTTTGTATAATGGCATATCAACCTTTGTAGGTTATTTAATGCCGAAGCCATTCTCCTACAAGAACAGTAGTGGTACTATTTAACCCATAGCTGGGAGGATAAGGGGGTTCATACTTTCTTCATGGGTTCTTTTCTGAAAGTGAACGCAGTAGACGACTGGAGTCGAGCTCGCTTACTACGATTCTGTTGTCCATCGCTTTAAGCATTAAACCACAGAGATACTCCTACATGCATTTGTGTACAGACAAGTACACACTTATGAGTAGATGGTGTTTAACGTAATGGTTAGCGCCGTAAAAAATCAAATCGGTGACCCAAGTTCAAATTGTGAACTCACAATCAGTGTATCATTGTTTATTATAAGCTACCGTTACGTACATTAATGGAGGCGTGCTTAGAGTGACAGCTATCATTGTTGGAAATGAAATCGACGATACGAGTTCAATTACTAGAAGAGAACTACTTGGGTTTCACTTGGCTCTAATGCTCTTAAAAAAGGTATGAATCCATTTGATTTTTCCCGAGGCATAAATCCATTTGTTTCCTCCCCAGCCATAAATCCACCTGTTTTCTCCCCAGAAATGAATCTATCTGTTTTTTCCCCAGGCATGAATCGGTCTGATTTATCCCCAGGAATGAATCCATCTGTTTCCTCCACAGGCAAGAATCCATCTGTTTTCTCTCCAAGAATGAATCCATCTGTTTTCTCCGCAGGCATGAATCCATCTGTTTTCTTCACGGGAATGAATCTATTTCTTTTCTCCTGTTTGGTAAATATGGCAAACTGAGGTATTTCACTTCTTTAGGCAATCACTCTAAGAGAAGGAAAACACTGAATTAATTCCGGCTTTACCCCGCAATCCCCCCGGACGTTCTGTCATATACTGTCAGTGGCAGAGGGGTTGGGTAAATACCGACATCAAAACAGGTACATATATGTATTTATACTAATTACTGGGAAAAGGTAGTTGGTCATTTCTCTATTTTTCATGAAAGACTTCAAAGACTTCAAAATTTCGTATGAATACTAGCTGGACACATGTGAAGGATTAAATGAGAAAAAGGTTTTTGTTTTTTTAAGAGAAAAGCTGGTTCTCCTTAATCGGGAATACATCACAATAAAAACCGAGAAGCCATCTTTTGACAAGACGTTACAAATTGTTAATAATTTAAATGTGTAAGCTTCTGTCGACAAAAAGAATTACTCTATTTTTAAAGTAAACATTGGCTTTTAATCAAATTTTTCTAATTAAATTTATAGGTAGTTCTTCAAGTTGGATACGAATAATAATTACATAGCATTATTGCGGTCAGTTATCGTAGCATTTCCCATAACGCTAAAGTGATCGGGAAGGTATAAATCCATTTGTTCTCCCCGACTACAATGGGAAAATTGCAGTGAAGACTAGGTTCTTTAGCAAAGGTTCGGCAACCAATCTAGGAAGAAAGAGCTGAATTCAAACCAGATTTGCATTTAAAAACTGACCTTGTGTCATATCCGGTCATTGGTGAATAGTTTGGACGAAAATATTCATAGCATTATTGTTGAGTTAGTAGTAACATTCCGGCCAACAAAACAAATATGTTCAAATCAAAAAATCTCTCCAATATCATTCACTTAATAAAAAATATTTTTGGCAGATCTTTTTCTTTTAAAGTTTATTGTTGTTATCTATCTATCTATCTATCTATCAACTGAATCTAATTAGATTCTTGGATTCTTAATATATATATATCTTTTATAATTTCCCTTGCACAGAGGCGGAGTGTTCGCGAATGGGTTGGAGATCGCGGTTCAATAACAGGTCGATTTATACAAAAAACTAAAAAAAATTGTATTTGATGCCCCCTTAATTAACACTCAACATTATACGGTATGGATCAAGGTTAAGTGGAGCAATCCAGTGAAAGGAGTAGCGCTTTCCCATATGCCTCGGCGTTGTAGCTATTGGGATGAGTCTTCGGGTTGCTGTCGATTAATGTCAGCCAGCTTATAAATATATATGAATATAAAGAATCAGGGATTTTTATGACCTTTCGTCTCTCTCTCTATATATATTTATAAATTGAATGTAATTAAAATTTCCCATTCTTACAATAGTTTCATTATTAGAAATGTCATGAATCAACCATGGAACAGGAGACACATGAAATTTTATTTGCTAAAAAAGTTTCACCTGATGATTGCGTTTTTGATTCCATTGTTAAAACATGGAACGTGGGTACACACACTTTCCCTAAACACTTTCAATTAGATGACCGTCCATTTAGCTCGTTATGCCATCGGATATCACGATCGATCCGCATTTCTGCTCACGTTGTATTTTTGATCCAAGTAGCAGATCAATTGCTGATCGGAGTCGCCAGTCATAAGCGGACGGATGAGACCATACAATTAAGAAAGTGAAAAGAAAAGTCAAACGCCAATTGAACAGAAAACAGAACACGAGTTTGTCACAATAACAATATTAACTTTTAAAAGAATGTCTATAAAAATGGTACATACCTTCATACTTCCTACTGTTTATTAGTGATAGACGTAGACATCATTCACAAATTAAACAAATTCAGTCAATTTTCCGACATTCAAAGTCAGACACAAGGCCTCTCAAATTATCATACAGATTTTAGGCTTCTCTCTTCTAGCTTTCTATTGTGTGGCATAAGACAATCTCAAGTAGTGATTATGTTCGCCTTTGTCAGTCTTTAGCTCTCAGCGTCTGTCTCTGTCGAAGAATCTAGTAAAAGGTGATTTCAAGTAGTGCATTATGTTTGTTTTACTCAGTTTTTGGCACTCAGCCTCTCTCGGTTCCATGACAGTCTGGAACAAGGCGATTTCAAGTAGCATATTTTGTTCAGTTTTCTCAGTCTTTTTTTAAAGTGTCGTATTATCTCAGGCTTTCCCTGTCTCTTTCAAAAGTATCATATTATCTGAGGCTTTTCTCTGCCTCTCCACCCTGGGTAGTTTGGTGCAAAGGCAGAGCCTAGATGAATGTGAAGTCTAGTTGCTGCTTTCCGCCGGTCTCCGCCAACTTCGTATTATAAGCATTTTCTCTCATCCTAGGGGTGGCTGCTGGCGAAGCGATTAATAAAACCAATTTTCTCCTAATTTGGATTTCAATAATTCGATTTGCTGCACTTTCAATATTCGATATCCTATCATTGCCTCCCTAAGGGCTGGTTTTTCCCCTGTTTGGCTTCTGTAATTTGATTCTACTCCTTCTACCTTCAGTGCTTGGTTTCCTTTGACCTTTACCCCAAAAGAGACGTTTTTTCTTTTCTCCTGATTTTCCGATTGCGTGATATGACATCAGTAACTATCAAAAAGTTAGTCCTAAATTTTCACACTTAAATAGAAATGTTATTTAGAACTTTCGTTTCCAACCAACAACTGTACGTATCTCCCCTCGTTGTCAGCATGACAAGCTTTTATTCAAGGTTGAACCCACTTATCCGCTTCGTCATCTGTGGACAATCGAAGTGATAATCCTCCTGCAATTTCTGTAGAAAAAACAATCGCTTTCTTTTCCTCTTCTTTCAGGAAAAGAAAAAAAAATCCATTAATTTTCACTTGTAATTTTTCTGGTTAATAAATTTATTTGACTAGGTATCCGTCTACTAAGTTAAAATAATCATGAAACTATTGTGAGATGGTGAGATTTTAATTACTTTTAGTAGTATACTGCCTCGCTAACCACGTTGTGTTTTTAATCCAGACAGCAGATCAATTGCTAATTGGAGTCACCAGTGAATGAGAAGACGTTTAAACGACTGCTAATTCTCATCGGTTAACATAAAGTTAACATATGGTTCGCATACGAGGATCTAAGATATTCGTTTGAAAGTTCAATTTTCACTTAATGTTCCATATTTCTGGCATTGTGCCAGACTAAACCAGTCTTAGTAAGTGTCCGCTCTTGCTTTTAATTGAAAAAAAAAATCAATTTTCGCTTCCAGCTACAGATTATTCTATCCAGTTGTCTTTTGCATATACCGACTAATATAAACTTATACTCGACGAAAAAAGGATAGAAGGAGTTGCCATGGTACCGGGGATAATGTGGTGGACTTAGTAAGTGCGTTCGAACCTCAGTCGCGCTATTACGTTCATTTTCGGACTAATACCCTTGAGAAATTTTTATCATTAAGGGTTTTCGGACTATTGTCTTCATCTTTATTGTTATTTCCACGACGTTTCGGCCGATATGCCCTCCGGCCTTCTTCAGGTGTTTGTCGAACTCGAGAACCTACACAGAACTTCGAACTACGTCCTTTATTGAATCCACGAGGGTCGTCTATTCTGATTCTGTTAGCCATAACCGGGTACAAGTGTTAAGTATTCCTGTATCGTTACTCGCCTGCAATCAGGATTGAACCTGTAGCCTCCAGATGATTGTCTTCTTATAAATTTAAGGAACCAACGCCTATAACCATTACGCTATGTGTCCTGTTTGGGAAAGGCAGGAATTTCCTTATTTTTACCACTACCGTTCTATATGCGTAGCTTTGGCATAAAATAACCCATGAAAGTTAACATGTCATTAAACAAAGAAGCCGAAAAACGATAGCGTATGTACTACTCTGACTCGGATTGAAGTGTTAGTCTCTGGCACTTCTCTCTTGAATCAGAACATTTCACACACACACACACACACACATATTTGATTGCTTGATTGATTTTAAGACCACATCAAACCGTCAAGGGCTATTTTATTCCTACTGGTTAGAGAATTGCATTTATTACATGTTTATTTTAACATTTTTTGGGCAGATTTGTTTTTTTAAGTGTTTTTTTACATACAATTAAATATCAAGAATTCTTATCTAATGTAAAATCAATAGTTTGCAGAGATGTATGTTTTTGAGAATTCTTATCTAATATTAATAATCAGATGTTTTCAAGTTATTATTTCTATCTAATAAGTTATTTGTTTGAACACAGTTATATGGTTTGAAGTAATTAACAATAATCTCTAGTAGAAAATATATAGTTTCAAGTAACTATTTTTAATAGAAATAATGTACAGTTTTATATCATCAGGTATTCTTATTAAATTCAAATATTTTTAAACAAATCTATTTGACCACTTGAAGAGACTCTAACTGGTGTTACCGCTTCGAGTCAGATTGGACCTAAAAGCAATAGCAATGTAGGGGTACTCAACAATCTCCAGGTCCCAAAAGTTGAAGCCTCATCATTAGATGTATTTTAATGCCATACTCAAGACATCACTTCTTTCAGGGAGGGGATCTTACCCTTCTTGAAGGTGTACAGTCATCGTTCTAAAGCCCGTTGACAGGTCGGACACACATTTGAGTTTATATATATATATATATATATATATATATATAAATGTGTGTGTGCGTTTTCATGAGACAAGGTAAGCTAAAAGAAACTGAAATGAATGGAGTAGAGTGGGGAGAGAGAGAGAGTGAGAGAGAGAGAGAGAGAGAGAGAGAGAGAGAGAATGCTTTGGTGTGGGTAAGTGTAGACGCTGAGCTTACTTAAGCGGTTTTTTTTTCCAAAATTTCTTGGCTGCCGATATCATATTCAGCTTCTCACACCTGTGGGAAAGTTTCATCAAAATTTCCCATTTATCTCCCGAAAGTTTGTCTTTTTGGTTTTGGGTGTGAGGGAGATACTTTCCGGCGGGATCTTGAGAGAATGTCTGTTGAGCGGCATATAACCAAGTAACAATAATGAATTGGACATAAGAAAAGGTAATATGAAAGTGTTTTGGGAAAAAAATATGTTATGGAAATGACGGACACCTTGTAATCCATGCAGCGACTTGGTGAGAAAATAATACTAAAGATAAGAAAGCAATAATAATAATAATAATAATAATAAACAACTCTAATGAGTAAATAATAATAATAATAATAATAATAAACAACTCTAATGAGTAAATAATAATAATAATAATAAACAAAAAAAAAAGAGAACTTGCAAAATTGTCGACTTTGCTGTTCAGACTGACTACAGAATAAAACTGAAAGAATGTGAAAAGAAGGATAAATACTTCGATCTTGTTAGGGAATTGAAAAAACTATGGAACATGCAGGTGACAATTATACCAAGTGTAATTGGTGCGTTTGGAACAGTAACTAAGCGATTACTAAAGGGACTGGAGGAATTGGAAGTTGGCGGACGAGTGGAGACCATCCAAACTACTACATTATTGAGAACGGCCAGAATACTGAGAAGAGTCCTGGAGACTTGAGGAGACTTGCTATCACTCAAACTCCAGTGAAAGACCATCAGCTAACGCTGACGTGAAAAACTTTAATGAGTAAATAATAATAATAATAATAATATGATGATGATGATGATGTTGATGAAGAAAATGAAGTAGATAAAGAAAAAGAAGTAAATAGCTTCTCAGCTCGTGGACTTCGCCATTTTTGCAGAACACAGTTAAAATAAAGGAAAACGTGAAATTCGAGAAACAAAAGTTGCGGAATATGAAGTCGACAGAATCACCAATAATTATCGGAGCTCTCCAAACAGTTACTGTGAATGTTGAAAAGAAAATAAGTGAACTAGAAATCCAAGGAAGAATTGAAACTGTCGAGACCACAACACTGCTTAACTCAACAAGAATACTTTGAAGAGTCCAAGAGAGCTGAAAATACATGCTCTCACCTAGATTCCCGTGAAAACCACTATTTACTTCTGCTAATAATAATAATAAGCTGGCGACCGTAGTCAGAAGGCTCCCTTTTCAATAGCTACTACACTGAGGTGTTGGAGAGGGTGGTACTTATTTCCCTGGGTTGCTCCACTTTACCCTTGATACGTACTTTTTATAGCTTAATGTTAAACAAGGAGGTACCAAGTACCGTTTTTAAAGTCTTTGGTATGACGCAAATTGGGATTGAACCCAGGTCTTCCGGATCATTGGCGAAAGACCTTACTAGAGAGCCGAAAGAAAAGAGGGAAGATGAAAGTGACAGGGATACCAACTGGCGTCAGTCTGCTTGGTACAGTGACTGGATGACTTAGAAATAAGAGGTACTATTTACCAACCCCTCCGCTCGGGCAGGATATGACACAAGGTCAATTTTTAAGCGGAGTTTAACAGGTTTGAATTCAGAGTTTTTCCTTCTCCTAGACTAGTTGCCTCACCAAGGCTGAAGAACCTAGTCCGTCCTACTATTTATCCATAGCTGGAGGGAGAATAAGGGGGTTCATACCTTTCCCAAGGGTATTTGCCCGAAAGTGAACGTAATAGCGCGACTGAAGTACGAACTCGCGTACTACGATTCCGCAGTTCATCGCTTTAACCATTACACCACGAGGACACCACAAGATGCAAGAAATAAGAGGTCGAGTGGAAATCATCCGAGTAAAGTAAGTAAAGTTGGAGACCGTAGTCGAGGGCGACCAGAAGGCTCCCTTTTCAATAGCTACTACACCAAGATGTAGGGAAAGGCGCTACTC
This sequence comes from Sepioteuthis lessoniana, assembly GCA_963585895.1. Taxonomy (NCBI): domain Eukaryota; kingdom Metazoa; phylum Mollusca; class Cephalopoda; order Myopsida; family Loliginidae; genus Sepioteuthis; species Sepioteuthis lessoniana. The sequence continues at coordinate 47,324,562 of OY757906.1, read as the reverse complement.
TATTTCCATGATTGCTCCACTTTACCCTTGATACGTTCCTTATATTGCTGAGTGTTAAGCAAGGAGGTATCAATTACCATTTTAAAAGTCTTTGGTATGACATGACCTGGGATTGAACCGAGGTCTTCCGGGTCATTAGCGAACACTCTACCCATTAGGTAAATGATCCAAACTACAGCATCATTAAGATCGACTAGAATACTGAGGAGAGTCTTGGAGACTTTAGGGGACTGGCTGTCGCTCAAACTCCAGTGGAAGACCATCAGCTAATGCTGGTTTGAAAAATTCTCATAGGAGCGAAAAAGATAATTACAACATCGACGATAATGGTCAGGAAAAGAAGAAGGATTAAGGATTGCATAGCAGCTTCAATATAAGGACTCAAGGAATGAGATAAAAATAGTAAAGAAAGACTAATTGCAGCAGTCAGTAACAGCAAGGGTGACATATGGTCTTACAAACAAACAAAAACTAGTAAACAGAAATGGGATGAAAAATAATTGTATTGACACTTCTAGCGATAAACTGCCGGGATTGCACACGAGAAGATAAAGACATGGTTAAGAAAGGAAAACCCCACAAGAGAAAATGGACCTCATTTAATAGCAGCAAAAAATAATGACATGGAGACCAATTATATCAAGTGAAAATGAATAATACGCAGCAGGATAGGTTATGTGAAGACAGATGAAACAATTGATCACCTAATAAGCGAATGCAGCTAACTAGCATAAGACTTGGCACGACTGGGTGGAAAAGGTGATCCACTGGGAATTGTGCAAGCGATTAAAATTTGACCAAATGTTATATGTACAAACCAGAATTCGTCTTAGAAAACAAGTAAAGTAAGTCGTAAAGTTGGCGACCGTAGTCGAGGGCGACCAGAAGGCTCCCTTTTCAATAGCTACTACACCGAGTTTTAGGGATGGGCGCTACTCCTTTCCCTGGATTGCTCCGCTCTACCCTTGATACGTACTTTATATTACTGGGTGTTAAGCAAGGAGGTAGCAAGTACCATTTTAAAAGTTTTTGGTATGACGCGACCAGGGATTGAACTCAGGTCTTCCGGACCATCGGCGGACCTTGAGATACAAATGGATCACCCAATCCCTTTTAGAAGACCAGAATAACTGTTGATTAGCAAAAAGAAAAAAACAAACTTTTATCAAGTGGACTTAGCTGTTCCAGCGGACAGCAAAACGAAAATAAGCGAATGCCGTTAACTAGCAAAAATCGAATACAAGACTAGGCCCGACTGGCTTAGAAAGGTGATCCTCTGGGAATTCTACAAGCGATTAAAATCTGGCCGAATTTTGCGAAATTTGTCAAAATTTCGTAAACCTATACGTAAATCTTTTCAAATAAAAATCATTAAATATTTGTTGCTGTTCTGTTCCTTAATTTATAGCTGCTACTATATATATATATATATATATATATATATATATGTAGAAATAGGGGATTGGAAAAATCAGAGAGGGTGTGAAAAAAATGAATATATATATATATATATATATATATATATATATATATATATATATATACAGCGGGGGTGAAATAAGTATTTGTACTTATGAAAATTTTTTTCAAAAATAGCCTGAAGAAAATTTTTACATAGATTTACTGTATAAGGATATATTCTACTAATATATGTATATAAACTTTGCTTACAATTAATTTTTCAGAAATTAATGCCATTTATTCATTTTCATGAGTGAAAAAAGTAATCTTACAGTACAAAAAATAAGCATTATCTTCATTTAATACTTTGTAGAATATTCTTTATTCCCTTCAACAGCCACTTATATTCCTGTAGTTCTCAATTTCTTGCAATAATTAGTAGGTATATTGTGTCATTCTTCCTGGCATATTGTCTTCAAATTATTGATGTTTGCTGGTGCTCTTTTTCGGATTTGAATTTTCAAAAATCGCCACAAGTTCTCAATTGGATTCAAATCCGGGGACTGATTTGGCCATTGCAAGACATTTACATTATTTTCAGACAACCACTATTTCGTAGATTTAGCTGCATGCTTAGGATAATTATCCTGCTGGAAAATGTAATCAGCAGATAGCTCAAGACTCTCAACAGAAGACATCAAATTTTCCTGCAAGTTCTGTTTATACTTTTGGGCATTAATTTTACTGTCTATTACTGATATTTCGCCCTCACCTTTCGCTGTTAAACATTCCCAAATCATTAAACTGCCACCACCAAATTTGACAGTACTATGTTCTTTGGTGAGTAGGCTTCACCATCTTTCCTCCACACAAAGTTTTGATAATTATGACCAAACAACTCAATTTTAGTTTCATCTATCCATCATACTCTTTCCCAAAAGGAATTTTCCTTTTCCTCATGCTGTCTTACGAATTTCAACCTTGCATCTCTCTGTCGTTTCAATTGGAGAGGAGTTTTCTTTGGTCTCCGTGACTTTAAACCAACCCTCAGTATTTCATTACTTATTGTTCGTTTGGTTACACTACATCTTGATAAACGCAAATCTTCCTGCAGCGTAACCATTAGGTTTTTGGTTAATCAGGTGTCCTAATTTTCATAATAATCTTGGAGAAATCTTCCTTGGAGTATCTGTTCTTTTTTTTTATTTTCAACCGTGTTACGTCTTTTAAACCTTGCCATGAACGAACCTGTCGTAGTCAAAGAAATATCCAGGTTGCTTGAGATATTTCGATAACTTTCTCCATCTTTCAAAAGTTTAACAATAAGTGCTTTTTGTGAATTATTCAATTCTTTACCTCTTGCCATTGACCGGACATTGATCGCCCATGGCTCGGAAGGCCTGGGTTCAATTTCAGGTCGAGTCATACCAAAGACTTTAAAAATGATACTTGATGCCTTCTTGCTTAACACTCAGCACTATAAGGTACGGATCAAGGGTAAAGAGTGGAGAAATCGTAGGAAAGGAGTAGCGCCCTTCCCTACACTTTGGTGTAGTAGCTATCGAAAAGGGAGCCTTCGGGTCACCCTCGACTATGGTCGCCAACTTTACTTACTTTTTACCTCTTGCCATGATCAGAACCTTTTCGTACAACAGGCCACAGCAGAAAGTTCCGGTTAGGATTTTGAGACTAACTATAGTTACTGATAACATTATTGGAACTTTCTAGAAAGCTAACTATGGGTAGTGATTATATTATTGGAACAATCTAGAAAAATATTGCAACGGTTGAGGAGACGCAGCTTCCTAGGTAGGTGAATTTGTCTACCAGTTTCAGAGAGGTTCCGTCTAGTGTGGAAATGTCACCTGTTTGATTATAACACATATATTCAGTTAGAGGAATATATCCTTATGAAGTAAATGAATATAAAAATATTCTTCAGGCTATGTTTGAAAGATAAAAAAATAAAAATTTTCGTATGAACAAATATTTATTTCACCCCACAGTATACAACACCGGCTCTTTGGCGTAGTGGGTAGAGTGTTCTTCAAGGTTCCGCGAGACTGGAATTCAATCCCTTGGTCGAGCCATAAAAGCCCAGAAAGTTGGACTTTATTTCTCCTTGCTTAACACTCAGCATTATAAGGTATGGATCAAGGGTAAATGGAGCCATCACTCCCCTACTCCTTGATGTTGTAGCTATTGAAAAGAGAACCTTCGGGTCGCTCCCGACTACGGTCGGCCAACTTTATATACATATGCGTATATCTTGATTAGTTCGTTCGTTTTTCAGATGGTAAAGTCTTTAGTTATTTAATGAATGAGATAATTTTTGGAATAATTTATGGCTTCAAGTAATCATTCCTGTTGAATAATAAGGATTTGTTTGCACACAGTTAAATTGTTTCAAACACTCTCATCTAAAACTAATAACTTGAACGCAAGTATATTTAGATATTTCTACCTAAAACTAATAATTTTCAGATCGATCTATTTGATTCATAGAGCAAAGGCCAGAGTGTCAATAAAGAAGTGGTTTCACTTTTTTCTAGTGTGCCAGAATTAGAGCCTCACCACCGGATGTAGTTTAGTGTCATACATAGGATGCATAAAAAAAAGAAAAGAGTGAGTGAAAGAGAAGTGAAAGAAGAAGAAGAAAATACATTTCTTCTTTGTTTAATGGCATATCAACCTTCGTTGGTTATTTAATAACCCACAAAGGTTGATGTGCCATTAAACATGATACGACTATTCTTTTGTAAATAGTAATTGTACTGTGTAATCCAGATATTCCCAACCGATTTTGAGCCATGTCTGACTTGGGAATTTCTTAAATTCTGATCCCTCCATGTAATATTTAATTATTACATATTCAAAGTTTTACTGTAGTTCGCGTAAAGGGAGCTTAAGAGACCGTTAACTGGATCTCTAAACATACCCCACCAAAATATTGTGTACAACATCAAAATGTTACCTTGCCCCACTAGTGGGGCATGCAAATTAAGTTAGGCATGATTGATTTAACTCTTAGCTGGTGGTAATAAGGGAATTCATACCTTTCCAAAGGGTATTAGTCGGAAAGTAAATGCAATAGTGCGACTAGAGTTCGAACTCTCTTACTAGGATGTCACACTCCACACTTTAGCCTCTGTTACACTCCAATATTTTAGCCTCTGTCACGCTCATCACTTTAGTCTCTGTCCCACTCCAGCACTTTAGCCTCTGTCACACTCCACACTTTAGCCTCTGTTACACTCCAATATTTTAGCCTCTGTCACACTCATCACTTTAGTCTCTGTCACACTCCAACACTTTAGCCTCTGTCACACTCCACACTTTAGCCTCTGTCACACTCCAGCACTTTAGCCTTTGTCACACTCCAATATTTTAGCCTCTGTCACACTCCATCACTTTAGTCTCTGTCACACTCCAGCACCTAGTCTCTGTCACACTCCACACTATAGCCTCTGTCAAACTCCAACACTTTAGCCTCTGTCACACTCCAGCACTTTAGCCTCTGTCACACTCCAGCACTTTAGTCTCTGTCAAATTCCAACACTTTAGCCTCTGTCACACTCCACACGATAGCTTCCGTCACACTCCAACACTTTAGCCTCTGTCACACTCCACTCTTTAGCCTCTGTCACACTCCACACTTTAGCCTCTGTCACACTCCACTCTTTAGCCTCTGTCACACTCCACACTTTAGCCTCTGTCACACTCCACTCTTTAGCCTCTGTCACACTCCACACTTTAGCCTCTGTCACACTCCAGCACTTTAGCCTCTGTCACACTCCACTCTTTAGCCTCTGTCACACTCCAACACTTTAGCATCTGTGCAAATAAAATTGAATAAAATGAGTGAAACATTTTTATATTAGAACAGGTTATTCTGGCATACTTTTCTACATATTAATTGAGTAATGATAAAGTCAATATGATCACATGTGAAAGCAAAGTAATAATAAGGATAGAAAATTACTTGCAATAGTTAAAAATATATATAATAATAGTGAAGAAGAAAAGATCAAATATGGGAAACTCTCTGAATGGAGTATAATGTGTAATTGTCCAAAAATGAAGGAAAGGGAAAATCACCCTCTCCAAAGGCCCGACCAAATCCCTACCCCTACCTTTAAAACTATATTGCCTTAGAAAAGGCGAATTTAGATCTCGATTGAGGCGAATAAAGCAAGATTGCGATTTGCCAATAAGTGTGAAGAGACAACTTTATTGAAAAGCGAGTTATGTGTGTGAGAAGAAAATTTTGGAGTCGAGTGGGCTGATATTTATGGTCGTTGGTTCGGGGAAGGTGGTCTAGGGGACAAGCCAGGGTGGATCAGTAAAAGAAAGAAAGAGAAAAGCGGGTGGAAGGCTGTGAGGAAAAGATAGTGTAAGAGCAGTCCACCTGTGTTTGCTTTGGTTCGGAATAACGAAGAAAAAAAGGTAAATGTTTCTTTCATTAAATGACTCAGCGAACAAAGATAAATACTAGTTTAAAAAAATCATTTGGAAAAATAGAAAATGTGAAATATTCACACACACATATATATATATATATATATATAATCAATAGATAAACAGATATAAATTTGTAATAGAAGAATCTATTTTGTAAATTTTCCTTTTTTTATCAAACATCATGAAATGTCTCTTGTAAAGTTGACCACTCCGATGGCACATCGTAAATAATATATATATATATACATTATATATACCAGTATACATAACATAAATACATGTAGATTATATATATATATATATATATATATATATATATATATATATATATATATATATATTAAAGTATTAATATACATCATATATATATACATATATAATGTAAATGTATATATATATATATATATATATGCAGGATCGATTTGATGGAAATCAGACTTATCCGATAAAATAAGGCGCAATTTCTTTCCAGCTTATGAGTCAATACTACATGGACGATTACTATTGCCTACGAGTTAATTTGTATAAATCTTGGAAGCAACAAATCACAAAACTGCCGCTTTACACCCACCTACTTCTCATCTCTAAAACCATCCAAATAAGACAAACAAGACTTGCGGGACACTGATGAAGAAGCAAGGACTGACTCATAAGCGATGTTCTCCTATGGTCCCTTTCACACGGACTTGCAAGGGTAGCCCGACCAACAAAAACTTATCAACAACAGCTTTGTACGGACACAGGATGTAGTCTAAAAGACCGGGTGGATGAGATAGATTGATAGAGACAAATGTAGAGAGAGAGAGAGACAGAGAGAGAGAGAGAGAGAGATGATAATTTTGACGATATATATATATATATATATATACATATATATACATAATATTATTATATACATAAAAATATATACATATACATATATACAGTAGCGTCCAAAACTAAGGGACAAAATTTTAAAACCTGATATTTGTTAGAAATAACAATTGTGAAAAGCTGAAATTTTGACAACTGGTAGTCGTTATCTTCCATAATAACATACTAAAATTTGAATCATTTGCAAAGGATAGAAAAAGAATTATAACAATTATTTATTTATTTATTTATTTTCAAAATAGGATCGTCCAAAAGTAAGGGACAAAATTGAGAAAAACAATGTAAACAGTATGCTATATTCACATTTTTTGATTTCCTCTAAAGAATAAGTCTTACTTAGTCATTTGTAAACGTTGCATCAGCAGGCACCATGGCGAAACGCCAAAAACTTGATTACTCTGTGAGACAAGCTATTGTGAAGCTACACAAGGAAAAGCACACCATTAGAGAGATTTCAGAGAAAGTGAAACATTCCAAGAGAGTTGTAGGCAGGGTTGTTAAATCCTACAATGATACTGGCAAAATAGTTAGTGCTTTTAAAACCGGCAGACCCCGTAAAACTTCGACAAGAGAAGACCGAATAATGCAGCATTTGTCATTAAAGGACCGTTTTAAGTCTTGCACAGAAATTAAAAGGGTTATGAATTGTACCTCATATGTTAATGTGTCAAGACAGACTGTTTCTAGACGACTGCAAGAAAAAGGGCTGTTTAATCGAACCCCAAGGAAGAAACCACTTGTTAGTTCGAAGAATAAGAAGAAGAGATTAGAGTTTGCATACAGGTATGTAATTTGGACATATGAAAATTGGGCAAAAGTATTTTTCAGTGATGAAAGCAAGTTTAATTTATTTGGAAATGATGGAAAAAACAATGTAAAGAGACGTATTGGTGAAATATTAAGTGCAAAGTGTACTAAGAAAGTTGTCAAGTTTGGGGGCGGAAGCGTCATGGTATTTGGAATCTTTTCTAGCCAAGGTACAACGCCTCTTGTCCGGTTACAAACTCGTGTAAACGCGCAGATCTATAAAAACATTGTTCAAGATCATGTTGTGCCAATCATACAGAATTCAGGTTTCGATAGGGCTACCTTTATGCAAGATAATGCCCCATGTCACAAGGCAAAGATAGTAATGAGTTACCTTAGCGAGCAAGATTTTGAAATTATGGATTGGCCACCGCAAAGTCCTGACTTAAATCCAATAGAAAATCTTTGGAAGACCTTAGGAGTGAGTTATGGAAATAAATCCCACTAACACAGAGGATTTGTGGGTGAAGCTTCAAGAAGAATGGTCTAAAATTCGTATCGAGGCTTGTCAAGAACTGATTCGTTTTTGTAGTCGAAGATGTGCAGCTGTCATTGAGAGCAAGGACTCATTTACTAAATATTGACTGTACATGTATTTTTTATTGTTATTTAGCTGTTTAGATTGTTTTTCTCAATTTTGTCCCTTACTTTTGGACATTCCAAATTTGAAAATAAAAAATTAATTGTTATAATTCTTTTTCTATCCTTTGCAAATGATTCAAATTTTAGTATGTTATTATGGATGATAACGACTACCAGTTGTCAAAATTTCAGCTTTTCACACTTGTTATTTCTAACAAATATTAGATTTTAAAATTTTGTCCCTTAGTTTTGGACGCTACTGTACATATATGGATCTTATACGCATATATCTTTTTATTATATATATATGTATGTGTATAAATACAATATATATGTGTGTGTATAAATACTATATATATGTGTGTGTATAAATACAATATATATGTGTGTGTATAAATACTATATATATGTGTGTGTATAAATACTATATATATGTGTGTGTATAAATACAATATATATGTGTGTGTGTATAAATACAATATATATGTGTGTGTATAAATACTATATATATGTGTGTGTATAAATACAATATATATGTGTGTGTATAAATACAATATATATGTGTGTGTATAAATACAATATATATGTGTGTGTGTATAAATACAATATATATGTGTGTGTGTATAAATACAATATATATGTGTGTGTATAAATACAATATATATGTGTGTGTAATTATGGGCGTGCGTGCGTGCGTGCGTGCGTGTGTGTGTGTGTGCATCTGTGTATGTGTGTGTCTGTGGGGGGTAAACTGGGTTATTTAGCTATGGTAAGACAACTAGTCTAGTAGGAAAAAAAACATTGAATTCAAAACCTGAGGAGTGTTTTTTTTTTTTTTGGAGAATTTGTGACGCATTATTGTACCATTCATCAATAATCAGCCCATCCCAAAACTGTAGCAATGTGATATATATATATATATATATATATATATGAAAGAAAGGTAATACACAAAATTAAACTAGCCCCTAAGGATAGCTTTATCAGAAATGATATTTCAGCAATGATTATCGGGACAAGAAATATGCTCAGATGTTTAAAGGCTTCGTGATCATAAAGAAATATTAGAAATTTCCAATATCCTTGCAAAATATCATCGTATGATCAAAAAATTCGTTACAAACTTGAAACCGCACAATGGAAATTCTTACATTCAAATAAAAATCATTTTTATGAAAGCCAACGCTCTAGCTCCGTCTGTTCGTGCGACTGTTTAAGAGTTGTGTAATTTAGGGATTTAAAATGACAAGCACCATGTTCCTCGCATCTCATTCCCTTCGACAACCTTTGAAGCATTGTCAAGTGACTTTGTTATGGAGAAGACAAGCAATTTGTATAATAAAAATGGTCTTTAGAAAGTTATAATAACAGTCTATGAAGCCATTACTATCGAAGAAATTAAATTTTCCTGCTGAAAGTGGCTCTCTTCAAGTCATTAAAGAGAATGGAAATTGAAAAATCGATAATATTAATTTTCAACTTTGTTTTTGTACAAAGCTTGTCATTAGCAGTTTTGAATATCATTTCTATGAATAAATTACGCAAATTCAGTTCCTGGAGATGGCGTGTCATTTTTTTAATTGCCTTTATTGTAAATGTATAGAAAAATGTCAATTACTTTAAAGTTTGCTTTTGTATCTGAATAACACGATGTAAGAAATATTTTGTTCCTGGATTGTAAATATTATTTCTTTGTTATGTATGTTTTACCTGTGCAGAAAATGGTCATTATTCTTTTTAAACGTTGTTTTTGTGGTCTGCATAATGAAATTTAAAATTAACATATTTTCAGTGTAAAAGTAGGCGAATTTTCACATTTTTATTTAACCTCTTTATATGAAAATGTGCAAATTTGCCTACTTTTACACTGAATAAAACAACACTTAAATCAATATATATATTTAATGCTAAAATGAAGAATTTTTTTGTAAGTATAAGAAAATTCTCCATCAGCTACTCAGCCCTGAATCTCCCTGTGTTCAGGAAAATAGGTAAATTAAAAATGTTATTACCAAGGCCATAAATGTAATATTTGTAGAAAAAATATGTCTTTTTTATTTACTTTAGGAAAATATTACTTTCTTCCCTGGAAGAAGAAAAAGTTTTAAAAAGTTACATGATGTTACTGTTTGACTGGTCCCTGACTTTAATTTTCTTTTATCCATAAATACCATATTTTATACATATACACCGTCTTTTATGCAGAAAAGCCATCTTTTATACTCATATACATTGCCCATTGGCATAATGGCTAGAATGTTCGCCAATGGCTCGGGAGACCTGGATTTAATCCCAGGTCTAGTCATATCAAAGACTCAAAAATGGTACTTGAGGCCTCTCAGCTTAACACTCAGCATTATAAGGTGCTGATCAAGGGTAAAGTGGGGCAATACAGGGAAAGGAGTAGCGCCCTCCCCTGCATATTGGTGTAGTAGCTATCGAAAAGAGAGCCTTCGGGTCACCCTCGACTACGGTCGCCAACTTACCTTACTTATACATATATATCTTCTTTTATCCATAAAAGTAATCTTTTATCCATATATACCTTCTTTTATCCATAGAATCGATCTTTTATAGATACGTGGTGCCTTCAATAAGTTTCCAGACATTTTTTGTACAGGCATTTAAAATTGCTGTAGGCTCTTGAAAATTCAGTATCTTATTGCTATACATCTTATGAGATGACTGACCAATTTTTCTGATTTCAGATTCAAATGAACAGCTCCAGCTGCAATTGGAATACATCCTACTAAAGCCTGATTGTCACAGCTGGTGAATTACAAAAAGGTAATCCGAACTTTAGAAGAACGATATGGCATAAAATTCTGTTTTAAACTTGGAAAAAATGCTGGATCTACTGCTATGACCCAGAGACCAAGAGACAGAGTTCCCAGAGGAAGCGTGCTGGCTCTCCCAGACCCAAGATGGCTAGAAAGAGCAAATCCACCCACAAACTTTTGATGATCCATTTTTTTGACAGCACTGGCATGATCTCCATGCACTGGGTTCCTACTGGACAGAAAGTCAACAAGGAATACTACGATGGTGAGGTTTTAAAGGAGTTCAGGAAGAAATTCCGTCGGAAGAGGCCAGCACTCTTCAAATCGAGTCAGTTTTATTTCCACCAGGACAATACACCAGTCCACAACTCCATCCTTATCACAGACGATTTGACCAAGATGGGCATCAAGACAGTTCCTTACCCTCCCAGTAGTCCAGACCTTACTCCCTTTGACTTTTGGTTATTCTCTAAGCTCACAGGCTGTCATTATGAGACAATTGAGGAGATGAAGGAGGCTGTGACGAAGGTCCTTGACACGCTGACACAAGAGGACTTCCATGGGGCCTTCCATAAGTTGTTGGAACGGTATAACAAGTGCATTGCATTCGGAGGAGATTATTTCGAAGGGGACTAGAGTTTCATGTGTGTACTATCAATAAAAGTGCCCATACGAAAAAAGTCTGGAATATTATTTAATGATCCTCGTATATACCTTCTTTTATCCATAAAAACCATCTTTTATCCATATATACCTTCATATCTATTTTTTGAGGTGACTGCATAATTAGAGGAACAATGTAAAATATTTTTTTCATATTTGAACTTAAACTAAAATTCTGATTCATGCTTCGATCAAACATATCGAAATATTCCACGGCCACAAAGTACTTATATCTGATCAAATATTACCCCCGAAAAACATTACTGAGCAAAAATTAAAAAGAGAATATTTATCTTATTTTTACTGCGTTCTGTCGCTCTAGCAATTCGGAACATCCTACAGCACCCTCAGCCCTTCCTTTGAAACAACTCTGTCCTTTCCTTTGCAAAGGTTTTTAGCTCCATCAACGGCTGTCCAGACCTTAGGGTTCCCATTCCAGCATTTTGAAAAACCACCCACAGCTGACCAAGCAAATCTAGCCCCTTCGTACCTGGTAGTTGTTAGACCCTATTACAGTAAATTCCATGTATTTTTGTGTAAGTGTTTCTTCTGGCACCCGTAGCAAATGAACAAACATGGTCCATCGTAGTTACACCACTCTCGTTGATTGTGTTATATTGTAGTACATATTGCACTGAGCCTTGCAAGAGATTAGGCTCTTTGGCTATGGGCGTCCAGTGATAGTTCTCAGATGTTTACCATGGCAGACATCAAGCTTTTCCCTAGAGCTGTCCCAGGAGCATCTCCGCTGCAGCAATTTTACACAATCAAAGACACACATTGCATTATATAGGTTCAGTCGCTTTGATCCGCAGATTTATACCTTCTAGAAATAACGAAAGCATAGTTACCCAACACAATTATTATTTAGCACTAAATAATCTAATAACGAATAAGATGCGAAACATTTTCTATCTGATAACTTTATGGCTTCATAAAATATACCTTACATAAACTAGATTAAGTTATCAAGATTAATACTACAGTTTTTTTTTCTCCGAGCTATGCAGAGGAAAATATCAGGGGAAAGCCGTGATAATAAGATTGATGATAAATTGTCTGTGATATTTCCAAGTTAAAATTTGTAAATTTAGAATAATTTTTATCATTGCTTGGCTTCCTAAATAACGTCAGCGGGTGTTATATAAACGTACAGAGAAAGATTTTTGCTTGGTTATTTATCTCTACCTCCCACCAGACAGGATTTGACAAAAAAGACTTTTTTTTAAAGCGGGGTTTAGCGAAGGGGGAGGTCGGGCACTAGCCGAGACTCGTGTCCTGCTGGACTATGCTGGTCATTGGGTCACTGGGTGTAATGTGAGCCGAACGATCCTGCTGGACATGGACTCACTAACTGCAATGTGAATCCGGCATGTATGCCTGCTCACAGCTTCAACAAGACCTAAAGGTCTAGAGCTATGCTGTGCTTGTCAATGCTTCTTCCACTCAATGGTGGCCCTGCTGAAGCCGGGGGCCATTCGGCCTCGAATCTATCATTGACCTTCATACTCCATCGGGAACGAATGCCAGAAGGCACAGCGAAAAAGCCAGATACTTGTGCCAGGTCAGATCCTGTTTATACAAATGTATATCATATATATGATTTTTAAGTGATTTGTTTGCAGGCAAATTTATTTTTAAACGAGTTAGATCTCATTTATTTACACACAGTCTAATGGTTTCAAGTATTGCCATCTAATACTCAAAATCATACTAAATATTTGTAATAATAATCCCGATTAAACAGTTCTATTTGACCCTTAGATGGTGCCCTAACAAGTATTACCACTCTGAGTCTGAGTGGACCTGGGAGTAATGGTAATGAAGGGGTGCACTACACCCAAAACTTCAAACATTCTGGTATACAAACCCTAGGTTTCTTATTGTCCTTGACATTGCAAAATGAACACCTAAGTACTGAGTAAGTCCCTCGTGGCTGAACTACAGCAATTAAGCGGGAACGGGAGCGCTTTCAGTGATATTTGAGTGTACGCCTTCATTTAATATATCGGGTGAGTGAAAAGTAACTCTCTATCTTAAAATTCTTGTCATTTATTTAGAAATAAACTTGAGAAGTATCTTAAAATCGGAAGTTACTTTACAATCACCCTGTATATAACATTTTGAATATCAAGACTTTATAAAGATACTTGGAAAAAGTCCAAAGAGACCCAGGCTTGGCTTCAGAAGGAGTGCAACAACTTTGTACCCTTCTCTCACTGGCCCCCCTCCTCCTCCGACCTGAACCTGCTGGACTACTTCGTTTGGTCATACGTCGAGAACATCACCAACATGACCTCCGACAACACCAAAGCCAGCCTGATCGCCGCTATCCGCCGAGAATAACCCGAGCTCGCGCCAGCGCTTGTGGAAAAGGCATGCTCCCAGTTCCTGATCCGTATCGAGGCGGTGATTGAGGCTGAAGGCGGCTACATTGAATAGATGCCAGCTCTACCACAAAATCAAGTTACCTGAATTGATTTTTCCAATAAAAGTTTAAAAAAAAAGCTGCTGTGTTGTTTTCTTTAGGACGACCATTTTATCGTTCCACCCTGTACAAGCTATATTGATCCAATCCTGGAAGCAACATTCCACAAAACAGCAGCTGAACGGCCATCTTTAAAACCATCCGAATAAGACGAACAAGACATGCGGGACACTGCTGGAGAAGTAAGGACGAACTCATAAGCGACGTTCTCCTGTGGATCCCTTCTCACAGACGCGCAAGAGTAGGACGACCGGCTAGAAAATATCTATAACAGCTTTGTACGGATACAGGATGTGGTCAAGAAGACCTGCCAGAAGCGATGGACGATAGAGATAAATGTCGAGAGAAAGAGTAAGAGAAATCCGGGCTCGCGGCATGACATCATGATGATTGTGACGATATATATCTGTGTGTGTTTGTGTGTAAATTGTAGACAATGCAGAAAGCTAAGAGAAACGCAAAATTATTAGTGCTACTGCTTTTTAATACGGATTAATATTCTCGAGGCACTCTTTTCGTGTTACCTAAAAGATCCTCTCGGGTGGAGACAACGTGGTTGCAAAAAATCCCCAGAGGAGTCTTTAGGTCTTAATAACCACAAAATATGTCTTTAAGTAAGTCGATGCTGGATAAAACAGATGGAAAAGAAAATCAAAGTGAAAATCACCCACTAAAAACAGATTTTAAAGTAAACCAAAAACTTTTCTCTTTTAAATTTATACTTGTAAAACCCACGATAGTTATTCGAAGAAAACCTTTTGCATCTCTTTCTAATCATTATCATCTGCACGCACACACACACACACACACACATATACACGCACACATATCTTTATAGCACTAATACCCTTGGGAAAGGTATGAATCCAATTATTCTCACTCCAGCTTTGGGTTAATAGTAGGGCAGACTGGTTTCTTCAGCCTTGGTGAGGCAACTAGTCTAGGAGAAAGAAAACTCTGAATTCAAACCTGTTAAACTCCGCTTAAAAAATGACCTTGTGTCATATCCTGCCCGAACAGGGGGGTTGGTAAATCTGATATATATATATATATATATATATATATCAGATTTTAAAGCCAAATAAAAAAAATTGGCATTAAACTTATACTTGTAAAATCCACGATGCTTCCTTGAAAAAAAAAACTCTTCTTCTCTTCTTCCTGATCATTATCAACATTTAACAACAGCAGAATTTATGCTTTCAGTCTTACTTATTGCCGAGGCATATTTCGCGTAGTTCAAGCATATCTAATTACTTCGCCATTTTAATTCATTCATGTTATTACAATAAATAAGTTGATGAATAACGCCCTCACCCTCAACTATCCAGGACAATAAATGAACTCCCTCCTCGACGCATTAAAAAAAAATCCCGGACGGAGTCTGTCGTAAGAGTCAGTCACGGTTCTATTAACGCATGATTCTGTTCAATCTCTCGCTACCAGTGCCTCGCTTAGCTTTTTTTTATATATGACTTTCTATTGAAGGGCGATTTCCACACTGTGTATAGTAAACAAGCCGAGAAACACACACACACACACACACACGCGCGCACACGCACACACACACACACACACACACACACACATCTGTGAGTGTGTTTTGTTCTTCCATAATTTCTTATTGTTATATCGGAACTATACACTCAGTGACTCTTTTTAGTATGACACCGGTAAAGATATAAATGGACGGTGTCTGACTACTTCAGGGGGAAAAAGCGTTTATCGCTCTCTGATAGACTTGCCAACTCTTCGGCTTGTACCTGTGGAATACCTTTACTGTACCAACGATACAACCAGTCTATTTTGATTTGGAGCAAAAACGAATAAAAAAGCTAATTAAAAAAAAAAAGAAAAAAAGAAAAGAAAAAAAGTTGTAGACACCTTTCTTGTTGTTGGAAACTTGATCAGTCATTTCGTTCCCATAATGTCGTGGTGATAACATCTTAAAACTGAGATGATATCTTTTCATAAGAATATGAACGTCTGAACGCAGAATTAAACGATTCACGCTCTTAATAATGATATCCATCAGTATCTGACCATAATAAAAGTATACATAAATATCATATTAAGTAGACATATACACACATATTAAAGATTGTGTCCAAAAAGAAATCGAACTTTTTCAAAAATTTATTGCTTCACCGACGACTTAATGAGTCTTTTCTCCAAAAAGATTTGGTCCTCTTCTCTACTGATACACCCTTCCCACCCGTTTTCTAAAGCCCACCAGGTCTTGTATGCGTCCTACAAAGTAATTTTTAAAGAATACTAAATGGATTTTCTACTATCTCTTCTATCATCTGAATTCAACAAATGACAAAAAAAAAAAAAGAAAAAAAAAGAAAAGATACTTCAAATTATTCAATTTTTGAAAGTGTCAGTTTCAATCCTTTAATTTGGCGTGCGTCATAAGAAGAGACGATATAGACTAAACGAAATGAAAGCTAAACCCTTCCTAAACGCACACATATGCTTTTACTGCATGGGTCGACAGTGAGTTCGCAGCATGAGTTCGCTGCGTCATCAGTTCCAATCCAGTGTGAGGAGTTCGCAGCGTCATCTGTTCCAATCCAGTGTGGCGAGTTCGCAGCGTCATCTGTTCCAATAAAATGTGGTGAGTTTGAAGCGTCATCTATTCCAATCCAGTGTGGTGAGTTCGCAGCGTCATCTGTTCCAATCCAGTGTGGCGATTTCGCAGCGTCATCTGTTACAATCCAGTGTGGCGAGTTCGCAGCGTCATTTGTTCCAGTCCAGTGTGGTGAGTTGGCAGCGTCATCTGTTCCAATCCAGTGTGGCGAGTTCGCAGCGTCATCTGTTCCAATCATCTGTGGCGAGTTTGCAGCGTCATCTATTCCAATCCAGTGTGGCGAGTTCGCAGCGTCATCTGTTCCAATCATCTGTGGCGAGTTTGCCGCGTCATCTGTTCCACTCCAGTGTGGTGAGTTCGCAGCGTCATCTATTCCAATCCCGTGTGGTGAGTTCGCAGCGTCATCTGTTCCAATCCAATGTGATGAGTTCGCAGCGTCATCTGTTCCAATAAAGTGTGGTGAGTTTGAAGCGTCATCTATTCCAATCCAGTGTGGTGAGTTCGCAGTGTCATCTGTTCCAATCATCTGTGGCGAGTTTGCAGCGTCATCTGTTCCAATCCGGTGTGGTGAGTTCGCAGCGTCATCTGCTCCAATCCCGTGTGGTGAGTTCGCAGCGTCATCTGTTCCAATCCAATGTGATGAGTTCGCAGCGTCATCTGTTCCAATAAAGTGTGGTGAGTTCGCAGTGTTATATATTCCAATCCAGTGTGGTGAGTTTGCAGCGTCATCTGTTCCAATCCAGTGTGGCGAGTTCGCAGCGTCATCTGTTCCAATCCAGTGTGGCGAGTTCGCAGCGTCATATATTCCAATCCAGTGTGGCGAGCTTACAGCGTCATCTATTCCAATCCAGTATGGCGAGTTCGCAGTGTCATCTGTTCCAATCCCGTGTGGTGAGTTCGCAGCGTCATCTGTCCCAATCATCTGTAACAAGTTCGCAGCGTCATCTGTTCCAATCAAGTGTGGTGAGTTCGCAGCGTTATCTGTTCCAATGAACTGTTCTCCATAACATTATCTTGCTACAGTAGAATTATAAAACCCTTAAAATTGCCTTCAAAATCAACTTTGACATAAAATACCAAAGAATGGTATTTTATCATTTATATAAGTTGAACTGACAGTAGATGGCTGATGGCATTGCTTCGACCAAACCAGTCGTTATATTTTTTATACCCTTCTGTTTTCTGGTTGTAATATTATCGTTACTTGTATGTATGTTATTTTTGTTACCTTAAATTCAATGTTTCCGACATTGTAAAGTTTATTTCTCTTGAAATAAAATACTTTGTGTGAACTGGTTGTTTTTGTTTATGAGAAATATAGACACTCTTCTTTTTCCGGTGGCAAAAGTTAGCATTCCCATTTCCCTTCTTTGTCTACTTAATTTTTCATACATTTCTCTACTCCTTTGCCTTGCCAGACAGTTACTGCTAGATTTCTTGTGTTAGGCAGAGATAAAGTCTTCTCGGTAATTTAGGTAGAATAGTACTTTATAAAGCAATTAGCATTCGGCTGATTTTATCAACTTTTCGTATGTTGATCGTTGAAATTTAAAACCTAGAATCTAGCATATTTATTGAATTGCGCACATTTTTCATATATGTTAGGGGTCTGTTACTATTCGGGATGGTAATTAACCCAGCATCTCTACAAATTTCGATGCTATATAAATTTATGAATCTTCCTAGCTGATCTAAAATGCATATCTCTACTAGGGCTGTGTCGAATGTCCCCATCTTAACATCAAAATTATCTGCTGTCGTTTTTTCCCAAGTTGTGCCTTTATTAATCTGTCCATGTTTCCGACATGCTAATAAAATGTCCAATTCTTCCTGAGTTATATCTGTATAATTCTTAACTAAATTAATACTAAGTAATATCTATTCTTTACTTATAGATGGGTAAAAAAAACTACAATATCCAATTGGGTAAAAGTAGTATTTTCTTGTATTTGATATTATCAAACTATTTAATTGAGTCTAATGAGTTCTTTCACAGAATAAATTATATCATTTAATAATACATAATAATTTTACGAAATCATGGATTCATATTTTATATTTTATTCATAATTTTAATTGAGTCGCAAGCCACTATAAATTTTTTCAGTATTCGTTTTTTTTAATTTCAGAAATATTCAAATTAGAGGTAAGGTGTTTTATTTTTTTAAATTATTTTTTATTATATCTGATTATAATATATAATGATATTTCCACCGTAAAATTTTTAAAATTAAAAAAATGAAAAAAAATTAATTCTTTTCTCGCCGGAAACAATATAAACATACCTAAATGATACTTCAATACAAAACAGTATTTTTCTTTCACCATTTAAAGAGAGTCATCATAGACCTAAAATGAATTTATAATGATACCAAAGAACAGATTTTTATTTTAATTAAAAATATTTTTGCTCTGCACGTGAGTTTTGATGTATCTTTAATCCCAAATTAATTATACAGTCGATCCTACTAACCAACCCCTCCGCTCGGGCAGGTATGACACAAGGTCAATTTCTAAGCGGAGTTTGACAGGTTTGAATTCAGAGTTTTCCTTCTCCTAGACTAGTTGCCTCACCAAGGCTGAAGAACCTAGTCTGCCCTACTATTTACCCATAGCTGGAGGGAGAATAATTGGATTCATACCTTTCCCAAGGGTATTAGTGCTGTGTGAAATGCAATCAGTCTCGTCCAGGATTTGAACACGAGTCGCCGTGTCCATTTCCTACGACGATAACAATTACACCACGGCACCTACTTAATTATACAGTCGATAGCCGTCGGCATTGAGCACTCAAACAGGGTATTCCTGCACCTCAGATATTTTCCTAAGATTATATATATATATATATATATATATGTACGAGGTGTTTCTGAAAAGTTTCGTGACTTATATACGACACACACACACACACACACACACATACAGATATATATATATATAAATTTTTTGTTCGTCCAACGAGAGGAAAGTAAACATTTTAAAATGTTTACGCCCTCAAATGAATGTGAATGTGGTACTTTAGATTTTTATTTCACACAGTTATGTTATACATGCGTTTTCGACTGTATGGTCGTCTTCAGGGGATTAATAGGGGTTTGGGTAGTTTTTATTATTTTATTTTATAGGGAAGACTTTTTTGATTGGATTGTGATTCTTTTTAATTCCAGGATTTGTGTCTGTGAATGTTCTGTTGAAATTAATTGTTCGTGAAAACCTTTGGCCTCTGCAGATATTTTTTTATGTATTTGTAGCAGAAAGAACTTTGTATTTTTGTTTGGCGCGTTAATTAATTTGACCGTTAGGGTCGACGCATATTTTCACCTAATCAGGATGACTAATCCTATTCATCGTACCATTTTTCCGGGGAGCACCAAATTGGGGAAAGCCCACCAAACACTTACTCTCCCTCAGAACTTTTCGAAAAGGGCAGACATACTTACTGTATGCTCTCTTCAATAGCAGCAGCATCACAACCCCATGAGGAAAGCCATCAAATTTATGGACCTCTTGAGTCTATTCTCATAGACCAAGGGTTTCCAGTTGAATATGAATTAGATGAATCGACTGCGACGCAAAATTCCGCTCAGACATCCAGCTACTACATCCTGAGGCAACATTTTCAGGAGATATTCACGCTTCTCTCCCTAAACAATCAGGACCACATATCCATGGGCGACTACATCATTCCTGTCCTTAACCAGCAAACACGACTTTTGCTACATCTATGGCGACCATATCTCACTCACACATTCAACAATGCCTTAACCGTAACGCTGCACGTTTCGCTCAAGCATTTAGCTGCTAAAATTCCTTCTCAACTCCATAACTATTTCCTTCCTTCCTTCCTTCCTTCCTTCCTACGAGACTTGCAGCATAAACGTAAACCCTTTATTCCACGCTGCCATTAAAACCTTCATCTAAAAACCTTAAAGAATCTTCGTTCTTCTCTCTCCTTTATTTTCCAACAATATTTATCGAGGAAAAAACAACGTAACAATGTATAACAATATTTCTTTGGTAAATATTGACAAGGAAGTACTCTGTGATTATATATATATATATGTACGTGTGTGTGTGTGTCTTAGATTGCCTCCATTCTTTCTACGTAAACTGACTACGACGTACTTTTGATCTACGACATCACTTTAAGGGTTTTATCTTAAAGAGATATATTGACTGAAGATTATCAGCCAATCAGAATAATATCAGGAAATCCATGTAACAATTTATGTAATATATAGCCTGATGCATGCCAAAATAACTATATGTAAAATATACTGATACAGGGAAATCCCGAAACACTGACGACTTTCTTTAGTTCAGGTACGAAACGTTTATTCACTTCTTGAGTTTAGTCTTTCGACACGAGGAGAGAGAGACACAATTTTTACGATGCTGACTGTTCCTAAATCGTCCTTCAGTCAACCCCTAGTTGGACTGACCGGCCCAGAGTCAAAATCTCAACTAGCCTCGCCCAGAGTCAAATCTCAACAAATGCGCTGCGCATCCGTGGTCCCCAGCTGGACTGCCCTCGCCCAGGTTCAAATCTCAACTGGCCTCGCCCAGAGTCAAATCTCAACTGACTGCTTTTTTCAAAAATCACCAAAATTCCCAGCCCATCGCTTCCGGGCATGACGTCATTCACACCCCATTCCTATTTCCTATCTGGGGTTTTTATTATGATATTTGTGATTGTCATATCCCCTGCGCACGAGCGTGAACACCTGCACTAACAGCCGAATAGTTCAAAGTCCAACCAAACCGAATGATAAGATATAATTAACGAAAAGGATTAAATAAAAAAAAATCATTCCGTAATTATATAACATTTAGGTTTGAGATAATAAAAAAAAATTGTGGCTATATATTCCTTTTGGTGCACTTAATCTGGGATAGTGCTGCGGTTTCAGTTGTAAAGAAATTCTTATGAAGAAGGGTTGCTAGCTCTACACCACAAGTATTGGATTCAGAATTTTTCCTTCTTCTACTTTCAAGCGTAGAGAATTCTGTATGCCTTAATACCAACTGCAAGAAGAAGGGATGGATTTATGTCTTTACCAAGTGAAACACAAACAGACTCGTGCAGGCTTTGAACTTGTCTCGTCAAGTTCCTTTTCTACAAGGATAAAAAGATCGAATTAATTGTTGAAAATGAATAGTTTTACTAAGATCGGTTTCATGAGGTCCTACAGTCATTTATGAATTAACTATTTACAAATTACATTGTGAATTGTGGCGAATTTACCCCCTTTGTTCAATGGCGTAGAAAACAGGTACGCAAGGGTCATTAAGATGTTGTAATATAGTAGCAGTAGCAGCAATAGCAGTAGTAGTCGTAGTAATAATAATAATAGTTTTAAGAAAGACAAAGGAATTACTGGAGAAAAAGAAAAACAAAGAAAAAAGTTTTTTCGAGAAAAATATGGAAGAAGAAGAAGAAGAAGAAGAAGAAGAAGAAGAAGAAGAAGAAGAAGAAGAAGAAGAAGAAGAAGAAGAAGTGAGACAAATGAAAAAAAAATTGATAGTGAAGGAAAAAGAGAAAAAAATAACGACAGAGAAGAAAGACGTTAATCGAGAAAGAAAGAAAGAAGAAGAAGAAGAAGAAGAAGAAGTGACTTGAGAACAAAAAAGATAAAAAACGAAGAAAAAATTAATCGAGACGTAAGAAGAAAAAATCATTAACGAAGAAAAAAATAGGGTAGAAACATATTAACAGAAAAGAAGGGCAATGAAAATAAGAAAAACCCTTTCAAGATAAGAAGAAAAAGAAGAAGAAGAAATTAACTGAAAATAAAAAAGAAAAAGAAGAAAAAATGAAAGGAAAACATAAATTAATAGTTAAGGAGAAAGAGAAAACGATGAAGGACGAAGAAGAAAGACAATAATCGAGAAAGAAAGAAAGAAATAATAATAATAATAATAAGAAGAAGAAGAATAGGAGAGAAAGAAAGAAGGAAATAAAGGAAAGAAGCAAGAAAGAGAATAGAACAGTAAAAAGACAAACATTAGTTGAGAAAAATGAAAGACAGATTCGAAAAAAATGTTTATAGAGAAGAAAAACATTGTAGGCATAACATCCTTTGTTTTCCAAAGAACCCAAAATTGAGAAAATACTTAGGAAGAACCAAAATGGCTTTCGGAGAAATCGATCCTCGATATCACAAATTTGGACTATCGGTCGAATTCTAGAAGGTTTTCGTGCAAAAAACCTTGAAGCAACACTATGATTCGTCAACTTCTCCAAGGCATTTGACTCCATAACACAGAGGGAAGATGGAGAAAATACTTCTCACCTACGGCCTCCCCAAAGAAACCATCGCAGCCATAATGATGCTATATAAAAACACGAAAGTAAAAGTCCGCTCACCAGATGGAGAGACACAAACTACTTCGACATTGTTGCAGGTGTGATGCAAGGAGATACATTAGCTCCATACTTGTTTATTATCTGCCTAGATTACGTGCTTAGAACGTCGATAGATTTAATGAAAGAAAACAATTTTAGCTGGCAAAGGAAAGAAGCAGAAGATACCCCGCACAAACAATTACGGACGCGAACTCCGCCGTTAACATAGAGCTTTTAGCAAATTCACCCGCCCAAGCTGAATCCCTGCTACATAGTCTGGAACGAGCAGCAGGTGGCATAGGCCTCCATGTCAACGCAGAAAAGACAGAATAAATGTGCTCTAATCAAAGAGGCGACATTTACACGCAAAAGGGTGATCCTCTGAAGCTTGTGGACAGGTTTTCCGACCTCAGAAGCAGCGTCTCATTAACCAAAAATAACATCAACACGCGAATAGCAAAGGCATGGATAGCTATCGATAGGCTATAGGCCATATGGAATTTTTTTCTAAGCAGCAGTCATGTCGATACTATTATATGGATGCACCACGTAGACGCTAACTAAACGTATGACGGCAATTACACAAGAATGCTGCGAGCTGTATTGAAAAAACCAGGGCGCAACACCCTACAAAGCAGCAGCTTTACAGTCACCTACCACCCATCACGAAAACTATCCAAATTAGACGTGCGAGACACAGCTGGAGAAGTAAGGACGAACTCATAAGCGATGTACTCCTGTGGACCCCTACACATGGACGAGCAAAGGTTGGACGACCAGCTAGAACCTTTATACAGCAGCTCTGTGCCGATACAGGATGTATCCTGGAAGACCTCCCGGGAGTGATGGACGATAGAGACGGGTGGCGAGAGAGGGTCAGGAAGATCTATGCTAGCAGTGCGATGATGGTGATGATGTTGGCTGCTTGGTGCCGTGACCAAAGTAGTATAATTTCAAACAGTGAGGCAAAGTCAAATTCTCTCTTTTCGTTCTAGCATGAACAATAAGAAGCACACACGAGTGTGTGGCTCTCCCAACGGCTACACAGATACGACAAATATACAACGTCAAACTTTAAAATCGTCTATAAAAAAGACTCACTAGATTCAATCCCCACAATATTAACAAAGAAATAAATACGCAAAAGAAGAAAAGAGGAAAAAGATGATGAATTGAAAACACACAGACATTGAAAAAAATCAAGAAATTAAAGAATATTCAGAAATATATATATATATATATATATATATATATATATATATATATATATATTGGATATCAGGCATATCAATTAATGTAAAAATCCGATTTCCTTTTGTGTAAGATTTACACTGTGAAACCGTCTAGTGAAAGTTATGACTTTATCCGGAAGCACACAGAATAACAAATTATATAGATATGTGAAATGATAGAAAAAAAAAAAGCTACATTGAAATATCTAATGAAATAGTCGGAAAAAACTTACGACATCCAGTAGCTCTTTTGTCGGGAATAGGAACATAGTGTTTATAATGATATAATTTCAATATCAACAAATTTTTAGCTATTCATTTTTCTTACTATTTTATCAGAACAATTCAGCAGCACATTCCCCATGTTTTTTTTTTTCAAAATTCTAACCAAAAAGGAATCAAATAACTTCATTTGAATATCTGTCATCACAGGACAAAATATTGGTCTTATGAGATAATGATTAATCATCGAATTTGATCACTGATTTCATTTTCGATGGAGATGACCGTTACAGTAAGCTCGCTTGTTGAAAGCTATTTAATATCTTTATCGTTAGTTTCAAGCGCTGAATGCAATAAACAATGAATTTTAACTTTATTCAGAAAAAAGGGGATCCAGAGGAAGATTTTATTTATAGTTGAATTATTGGCCAATGTTAAATGGTGGAAACTATACTATGAAAACTGTTATAATTAGATATTATTTATGACCAAACTCTACAATAGCATTGAACATTTGTAATCAAAACTAAAATTGCAACACCTCTGTAATAAAAAATAAAAGAGCAACACATCTATTATCAAAACTAAAATTGCAACCCATCTGTTATCAATAATAATACTGCAACACTTCTGT
The DNA here is from genome assembly GCA_963585895.1 of Sepioteuthis lessoniana. NCBI lineage: Eukaryota > Metazoa > Mollusca > Cephalopoda > Myopsida > Loliginidae > Sepioteuthis > Sepioteuthis lessoniana. Next base: position 47,299,480 of record OY757906.1, on the reverse strand, counting down.
AATAAAAAATAAAAGAGCAACACTTCTGTTATCAAAACTAAAATTCCAACTCTTCTGTTATCAAAAATAAAATTGCAACACTTCTGTTATTAGAAATAAAATTGCAATATTCCTGTTATCAATAATAAAATTGCAACACTTCTGTAATAAAAAATAAAAGAGCAACACTTCTGTTATCTAAAATAAAATTGCAACTCTTCTGTTATCAAAAATAAAATTGCAACACTTCTGTTATTAGAAATAAAATTGCAATATTCCTGTTATCAATAATAAAATTGCAACACTTCTGTAATAAAAAATAAAAGAGCAACACTTCTGTTATCTAAAATAAAATTGCAACTCTTCTGTTATCAAAAATAAAATTGCAACACTTCTGTTATTAGAAATAAAATTGCAATATTCCTGTTATCAATAATAAAATTGCAACACTTCTGTAATCAAAAATATAAGAGCAACACATCTGTTATCAAAACTAAAATTGCAACACTTCTGTTATGAAAAATAAAATTACAATATCCCTGTTATCAAAAAAGAAAAAAAAAAAGAAAAAAGAAAAAAGAAATGCATAAATATACATGCAGCGTGTACTTATTTTTGGACTGCTACATTTACAGATTTTTTTTCAGTTGTTGAATATCAATACTGCTGAGTTTGATGATAAATAATACCAAACTATACCCATTTTTTGTTTAATATTCACGAATGAATAATCAAATATTGATACATATATGTATTACACAAAAGATTGCCAGTGTATTTTCACGCAGGATGTGATCTTCTGGAATTCTTTTTAATTTTTGCCTTTTGTAAACAGCAAAAAAGTGACCTTAGTAAGAGAAGAGAAATTCTTTTGGAAGAATGAGAGAGTGACCCTTGGTAACGTGAAAGGCAAAGGAGTGGGTGACACGAAACAGGTAAATTAGTTGGGTGGAGACGTCAAGATATCGGAAGTCTCGTCTATATCTCCGATGACATATTAAATCACTGCAGCAAACATCGATAAGCTAAGACATGTTCAGAAAAAAAAAAATGATTTGGCAAGAAAGTCACTGTGGGAGTGAAAGATTGGTTGGTTGGTTGGTTTGTTGGTGTGTGTAATGCTATATCAATCCTTGCGTGTTATTCAACGCCAAATCCTGTTGGCTTCGTTAAAACATTTTAGTTGGTTCGATCCTCTCTGAGTGACTATAGATGCTTTGTTAAAAATTATTAAAAAACGCATGTTTCATGTAATAATTAGCAGGTAGACTAGCAGATCATTTTTGAGTGAGTTCGATTCTCATCGTGTGTACCAAACTTAGTAAAGATTATTAGATGAAGATATGAAACGGGAGAAAAAGACGAAAAGAAACAGAAAAATGGCGGAATAAAAGAGTATAAAATAAGAAAAAAATACTTCGGACACAGAAGTGAAGATTTAATTTTTTTGTTTAATGGCAAATCAATCTTCGTGGTTTATTGCTGGCTGTCATTAGTGAGAATGGCCGTCCTTTTCGGTCAAAGAGACTATATCGGGCGTGTTATCTGAACAGAAGAGGATGGCCAGCACGAACCCTGGACGTCCGCTAACGAAAATCTGATTGTCGGAGTGGCTGAGCGGTACCAAAATTCTGGTTATGCAAATGACCCGTATTTTGCATTGGCGAGTTTTTGGCTCTACATAAGACAACGAAATTTTTGCTTATGTACCCCAAACGAAAAGGAAATATTGCTTCTCGGCCGAAAGGAATCCCGGTTTTGGCTGGGCCACCTTCGTGTGGGCGAAGCGTTCAACCCCAAGTAGCGCAATAAACCTTGCTGTTTAGTTCAAGCTATATCCCGGTATCCCGTGCCCGGACCCAAATTTGGGTCCGTGAAACTGTTTGGCTCATTAGACTCACATTGCACTGAGTCAATGACCAGCACAGACCAGCAGGTTTCGAGTCTCGGCTCATTCCCGACCTACCCATCCCCTTAATCCGCACTTTAATCGGCTTTTGGATCATTGACCTTGTGTCAAGCCCTGTCTTGTGGGAGGCAGAGGCGAATACAATCTCTTCTCGGCCTTTCGTGACCAGACTTGTCCAGTTGATGGGACACATTTCGGCCGGCCGTGATGCGATGGACGGTTCAGGTTGGGTGTGTCTTGTCACTGGATATACCTCTGGCCTCAGGGGGCCGTCCCCCCAGGCTTAAACCTTCTTCAGGGGGTGGGTATCGCCCAATGCCTGAAGCAATCCTTTTAGGGGAATGCCGACGGGGTCCGAGGCACTTTTGGAAATGCCGGGAGCGTGTGGGCTCTGGACCAAAAGGAAATGGTATTTGACGGAAGTGAAAGAAGAAGAAGATTTCGTGTGTTGATTTACAGATTCTTTTGTAATCATTCGATTCAGCTATTTAAGGCCAAAGCCAACTTGATAGAAGATGAGTAGTGTTACTATTTTACTTAAAACTTGTTAGAAATAATTGTCCGTACTTTTCTCAAGTGTATTTGTCTTAAAGTGAACGAAATTGCATTTCTGGAGTTCGAACTCGATTAATATGATGTCACAGTCCAACACTTTGGCCACTACGCTACAAGGACTCCTCTCAATAGAAAAGAAGAAAATAGAAAGAAAGAAAGGTTCCTAATAAATATCCGACAGCTTTTTAAAAAACTGAGAGTTATATTTTTATAATTTTACTAAAAAGACAACAAAAAGATTTTTGAACCTTGAAAGAAATAACTTATGCATTTAACAAGGTATATTGAATTTCATCTCATTTTTCCAGGATTGCTATTGACTTCCAAGGAACTCTAAATTTGCTTCATGGTATAATATGTATGCACTTGGCTGCTGCTTCTATGTAGGCAGCAACAAAATGAACTACTACACAAAGAAACACGTGTTAGCTGCCCCGGGAAGACTTATTTATACCATCTCTGTGCGGGCACTGGATGCAGTCTAGAGGTCTTTCTAGGAAAGACGAACGACAGGGACGAATGGCGCGCGTGAGAGACAGAGAGACAGAGAGACAGAGAGAAGTTCTAATGACTCTATGCTAAAAACATGGATTGATTAAAATGAATCTGAGTACCAGAACTGTTCTACCATGTTAGTTACTCTATGGACGGTGAGCTTGAAATGGTTCCATATTTCATTGAGTGTGTGAAATAAAATACTCTCTTGCAACTTAATTGATCATATCCATAATATAATTACATCTGTTCAGAGATAGTCTTTCTCAAATAACATGGCTGTCCTGCCTACAGAGCTTAGAATACGTCAACTACATCATCTGCTGAAGGGTAAGACTCTTCCTCCAAAAGTTGTTTCCCGAGTATGACACAAAACTGCATTTGATAATGGGACTCTAGTTCTGGAGATTTGAGAAATGCTGGAATAGTTCTTCATTGCCAAATATGATCTGGAGTGATAATACCTGTTCCGGTCATATATGCTGGATGTTTCATAATTTTTTAAAGAAAATGATAGGGCACATTTAGTAAGTAAAGTTGGTGACCTTAGTCGAGGGTGACCAGAAAGATCCCTTTTCAATAGCTACCACACCGAGGTGTAGGAAAGAGCCCAACTGGATTCCCTGGATTGCTCCACTTTATCCTTGATCCTTACCTTACAATGCTGAGTATTAAGTAAGGCGGTATCAAGTACCATTTTTGGGAGTATGGCTCGACCTGGAATTGAACCCCGGTCTCCGGGACCAGAGGCGAACACTCTACTTATTAGGCCAAGAACCTCAAGTGATTGAGTAATCAAAATTACATTTATTGAAAGTTTGGTTTTATGGCATATCAACCCTTATAGGTTATTTAATGCCAAATCATCTTTATATATATATATATATATATATATATATATTTGATATATATATATGATTTGCTTTGGTTTGGTTCTATGGCATATCAACCCTTGTAGATTATTTAATGTCAAATCCTCTTCATGCACATATGTCAAATATGTATAGTTTTCTTTGGTTTTATGGCATATTAACCCTTGTAGGTTATGTAATGCCAAATAGTCTTTATACAAATATATCTTATGTATATTGCTTTGGTTTGATTTCATTGCACATGAACCCGTTTCGGTTATTTAATGCCAAATCCTTTTTATACATACATATTTAATATATATATGATTTGCTTTGGTTTGATTTTAAGGCATATCAACCCTTGTAGATTATTTAATGCCAAATCTTCTTCATACATACATATATATTAAATATATAAAATTTGGTTTTGTTTAATGCTATATTAACCATTGAAGGTTATTTAATGCCAAATCTTCTTTATACATTTGTATTAAATATACGTTTTACTTTGGTTTGGTTCTATGGCATAACCACCATTGTAGGTTATCTAATGCCAAATCCTCTTTATACATTTATATTAAATATATATGATTTGTAAATTCATTTTATTGATAACATTTTTAAATGAGCCTAAGGTCATTGTTTTGCACATAGTTCAATTGTTTCAAGTATTACAATCTAACGGGAATTATTCTTTTTACAATTAATCATTTGTTTGCTTACAGTTAAATGGTTTCAAGTATTGATAAACACTTATAATTCTGTTCAAAATCAATCATTTATTTGCACACAGTAAATTGGTGAGTAGTTTCAAGTATTGCTATTTAACACTAATTATTCTATTCAACACTTATCTTTCATTTTCCATGTATTGCTATGTTATAAAAATTATTTCGATTTAGGCATACAGTTAAAGAGTTTCAAGTATTGCTATCTAATACTTATAGTTCTATTCAACATTAATTATTCGTTTGCACATGGTTAAATTATTCGAAGTATTTCTATGTATCACTAAGAATTCAGTTAAACATCAGTAATTTGTTTATATACAGTTAAGCGATCAAACAGTTCTATTTCTAACAATTCAATTTAGCATTAGTCATTTGTTCGTTCACAGTTTGCATATCAAACAGTTCATTTTGACCAATAGATAGGAGCCAATCAGGTGCTACCACTCCGAGCCACTGTAAACCAGGGAGCAATGGCAATAAACGGGTACTTCATATTCCCTTAAACTCCAAGACTGGAAACTCGCCATCGCATTGTTTAGTGTCATATCTAGGACACTCGATGGGTGTGGGGTAGAAGATAAGTAGTGTTACTATTTTACTTAAAACTTGTTAGAAATGATGGTCCGTACTTTTCTCAAGTTTATATGTCTTAAAGTGAACGAAATTGCATTTCTGGAGTTCAAACTCGATTAATATGATGTCACAGTCCAACACTTTGGCCACTACGCTACAGGGACTCCTCTCTATAGAAAAGAAGAAAATAGACTGCCAATACACCGACTGCTTCTCTTTGCAGAGAAGCAGTCGGTGTATTCAATAGCTCCAGTCGACTGGGTTAATTTATTGAAAGGTAAGATGATTGCATTTTAGGAGCTGCAATAAATTAGCCTCAAACATGAATTGAAAAGGTTCAGAAGAGTCCTAGAATACATGTTATAGATGTCCGCTGTTCATTTAAGTGAGGCATGAAAAGTTGTTGATAATGCGTGCACCCTTCTCCAAGTACAGGCGGTGAGGAACCCGTTACCTTACGATCTTCCCAAGTGTCATCGGTTTCAACGTTCTTTTACCAACTTGAAAACCTGACTCCTGTTTGGAAATGCATTGAAATTGGACGTCCTTCCGTATCTTGCTTGAAAGACTTAGTTTTGTAATATATCTTCACTTGAAAGAGTTTGCCAAATGTTAACTATTTTCCAACAATAATCTGAAAAGGGAAAAACAATAAAGTCAACAACGAATATCTGATAGGCAGCTGCTTTGTTTTGACAATTGTGAAACACCTTGTATAGTTTAAACATATCTGTTTGAAATGATTAGTATTTTAAAATTAAAAACAAACAAACAAACAAACAAACAAACAAACAAGCAAACAAACCCCGCAAAAAAAAGAGGAAAGATAAATCATGGTTTGGTTTGGTTTGGTTTGTTTGGTTTAATGGCATATCAACCTTTGTAGGTTATTTAACGCCAAATCCATTTTTATGTAAATAATCTGTTCTATTGAAAACAGTTCAGTTTAGCATAAGTACACAGTTTAATTGTCAAAAACATTTCCATTTCAAACTATTCAAGCAGTTATATGTAATAATTCAGTCAAGTGTAAATACACTTTTAATGTCAAAAAACAGTTCTATTTCAAATAATTCAGTTAAGAATAGGCACGCAGTTTAAATGTAAGTACGGTTTAATTGTCAAAAACGTTTCTATTTCAAGCAATTCAGTTTACTCAATTCAGTTTAGCATAAGTATGCTGTTAGTTCTATTTAACCCATAGATAGGGCCCTATCGGGTGCTACTACTCCGGGCCAGGGTGGACCTGGGAGCGATGGCAATAAAGGGGTACTCCGCATTCCCCAAAGCTCCAGCATTGCCGGAACCTCACCATCAGATTGTTTAGTGTCATATCCAGGACACTCGTTGGAGGGGGGGTCTTACCCCTCTGCAGAGAAGCAGTCAGTGTATTCTACAGCCCCAGCTGACTGGGCAATACACAGATTTAAATGTCAGACAGTTTTATTTCAGATAATTCAGTTCAGCATAAGTACACAGTTTAGATGTCAAAACAGTTCTATTTCGAGAAATTCAGTGTAGCATTAGTATGCAGTCTCAATGTCAAAACAGTTCTATCTTAAACAATTCAGTTTAGCATAAATACGCAGTTTAAATGTTAAAATCAGTAAAGTGAAAGAAGCATGGTATATAGTTCTATTTAACCCATAGATAGGACCCTTATTAGGTGCTACCACTCCGGCCAGAGTGAACCTGGGAGCAATGGCAATAAAGGGGTACTCCGCATTCCCCAAAGCTCCAGCATTGCTGGAACCTCACCATCAGATTGTTTAGTGTCATATCCAGGACACTCGTTAAGGGGGGGGGTCTTACCCCTCTGCAGAGGTGCAGTCGGTGTATTTTACAGCCCCAGCCGACTGGGCAAAAGATAAATCATGTACATTCGTATCAGAAAGTCAGAGATCGTTTCGATATTGCATTTATATCTTAAACACAACCTCTGTTTTAAGCTATTGAAAATCGATATATTTCAAATTTTAACGAATCCCTTGTGTAAAAAAACGCCTTTTGAATGTTAAACAACAAAAATCAATTGCAAAAAGATGTTAAATGTTCAGTTTTTTTTTTGAACAACCATTCTGATTCAGAAGGATCCTTATTTCTAATCCAGTGAGAGAAAATGTTCAGTAAATAATTTCTTTTCACACAGTTCCCTTGCAAGGGACTTTGATGAATACTGTGTATATTATGAACACATCATTTTAATGCTAATTTTAAGCTTTGTGATGGTATATGAGAAGGTAAATCCCGATCGGGCTGTTGAGTGGTTTTATCTTTTGATATAATTTCTAAATTTGTATTATTCGATGTCATTCCGCAAGGAAACTGCCCATTTGTGTACATGTTTACATTAGTGATTAGAGGTTTCTGTGTCCCGGCTTTTGCTCTGTCCTTAATAAATGGGTGTCTTCGTTTATTTTATTTTATTTTTCTTATTCTTTCATTGACACTGTTTCTATAGCGTGGGCACCTTGAAATAAAATTGCTAAAAGAATAAAAACTGCGCGCGTGCGCGCGCGCACACACACACACATATATATATATATATATATATATATATATATATATATATATAGGCGCCCATAATATTTACGTCGTCTATGTGCACAGGTGTGATGGCGTTTTTATAAATATATCAAGAAGGTAAAAAAGAAAAGAAAAACGCAAAGATTGACGAAAGGAAATATAATTGTTAGTGCGTGCACGCGCGTGCGTGTGTGTGTGTGTGTGTGTGTGAGAGAGAAAGAGAGAGAGAGAGAATAAACGCCAGAAGATTACGTTTAAAGTGAATTCAATTTTTTCTTGGAGCTCAAAATTTCTCGCCTTTTGCCAAGCTAATTGTTTTCCTTTAATTTTTTAACGGCACATCAACCTCTTGTGAGTTATTTAATGGCTAAATCTGATTAATTTCTAGATGCTTGCCAACATTGACAACTATACTTTCCATGTTACTTTGCATTTTGTAAACAATTGCATCTTAATTTGTCTAAAATGATATTTTCCCACATATAAGGAGCATTAAATAAGTTTCCAGACTTTTTTCATATGGGCACTTTAAAATTGTCGTAGACTCTTGAAAATTCAGTATGTTATTGCTATATATCTGATGAGATGACTGAACAATTTTTATGATTTCAGGTTCAAATCAACAGCTACAGCAGGGATTCGGATACACCCTACTAAAGCCTGATTGTCACAGTTGGTGAATTTCAAAAATGCAATCTGGACGTGAGGAAGAACGATATGCAATAAAATTGTGTTTTAAACTTGGAAAAAATGCCACAGAAACGTATGGAATGCTTCAGAATGCTTTTCGACCATCTTGCATGAATCGAGCATCAGTTTTTGAGTGGCATAAGAGATTCAAGGAAGACACGGAGTCTGTGAGGGAATGAGAGAGGTGTGGCAGGAGTAGTCAATACACCAGAGTTGATTGGCCAAAGGGTTAGGGTTAAGGTTACTATGCTGAGTTTTAAGGAAGTTCAGGAAGAGATTCCGTCGGAAGAGGCCAGCACTCTTCAAATCGAGTCAGTGGCATTTCCACCAGGACAATGCACCAGTCCACAACTCCATCCTTGTCACTGACTATTTGACCAAGATGGGCATCAAGGCAGTTCCTCAGCCTCCCTATAGTCCAGACCTTGCTCCCTGTGACTTTTGGTTATTTCCTAAGCTCAGAGGCTGTCGTTATGAGACAATTGAGGAGATGAAAGAGGCTGTGATGAAGGTCATTGACACGCTGACACAAGAGGACTTCCATGGGGCCTTCCATAAGTTGTTGGAACGGTACAACAAGTGCATTGCATCCGGAGGAGATTACTTCGAAGGGGACTAGAGTTTCATGTGTGTAATATCAATAAAAGAGCCTATACGAAAAATGTATGGAAAGTTATTGTGTGCTCCTTGTATATATATATATATATCCTCTTATGGAAGTCTTCAAGTTTGAGTTGTTTTGTGGGCCATCGATACTTGTTTGGCTACGTGGGCTTCCTGGCATTTAAAACGCATTTTAACTGTACATAGGTAAAATTATAGTGATTTTAATAATATTATATGTCGAATATGTTTTAAAATTTTATACTATACAGATAATTAAAAAGATTACCGAAATTTTGGCTTTTACAATAAGTACAAGCGAAAGAATATCTCTTCATTTGTTCGATTATAGTTAGTTTTAGATAAATCATTATTATCATTTTAATCCTTTCACAATTTTTCACACCTGTATTAGTTGATGGTTTTTCCCAAGAGTTTAAGCGACAGCAAGTCTCCTCAAGTCTCTCGGACTCTTCTTAATATTCAGGCCAATCTTAATAATGCTGTAGTCTGGATGGTCTCTACTTGTCCTCTGATTCCTAAGTCTTCAAGTCCGTTTATTAATCCTTTGGGGATTGCTCCAAGTACACCATTTACAATTGGTGCCACTGTCACCTTCCATGTCACCTTTTTCTAGTTCTCTTGCAAGGTCAAGATATTTATTTCTCTTTTCGTTTTCTTTTAATTTTATTCTGTGATATGCCGGAACAGAAAAGTCCACTATTCTGCAGGTTCTCCCCTTTTTGTTATTGTTGTCTATTTAGCCTAATGAGTAGAGTGTTCGCCAATGGTCTGGGAGACCAGGGTTCAATCCAAGGTCGAGTCATACCAAAGACTCAAAAAATGGTACTTGATGCCGCCTTGCTTAACACTCTACATATAAGGTAAGGATCAATTGTAAAGTAGAGCAATCTAGGGAATGGAGTTGCGCCATCCCCCACACCTCGGTGTAGTAGCTATTGAAAAGGGAGCCTTTGGGTCACCCTGGACTAATGTCGCCATCTTTACTTATTCGGTTTGGTCGTCTAGCCGAGATTAGGAGATCCGTTTATATCTCAAAATCCTAGTATTATTATTTTACTCATTAAAGAGTTTTTCATACCAGCGTTAGCCGATGGTTTTCCACTGGAATTTGAGTGACAACAAGTCACCTTAAGTCTCCAGGACTCTCCTCAGTATTCTGTCCGATCCAAATAATGGTGTAGTTTGGATGGTCTCCACTATTCTTCTTATTCCCAAATCCTCCGCTTCTTGTACAAATCTTTTAGTATATGTGCCAAGAGCACCAATCACAATTGGTATTACCATAAATTATATATTCCACGGTTTTTTTCAATTCCCTTGCAAGGTCCAGAACCTTTGCTTTCTTTTCGCCTCCTTTTAATTTTAGTCTGTGGTCAACAATTTGGTAAGTTCTCTTTTTTTTTGCTGATTATTACTATGTCTGGTCGTCTGGCCAAGATCATGGGATCCGTTTGCATCTCAAAATCCCAAAACAGTTTGTGCGTTTCATTTTTCAGGACCGATATTGGTTTGTGCATATACCATTTTTTCGTATGGTCAAATTAAAATTTTTTGCACAATTCCCAACGGATCACCTTGCCCGTTCAGTTGTGTCTAGTCGTATACTCTTTCTGTGGTAGTTTGCTGCATTTGCTTATTAAGTGATTGATAGTTTCGTCTCTATTACCACAACCTACATCTGCTGTTTTATTGCAGCTTTTCTATTTTTGCCTTGATGTGATTGGTCCTTATGGCCTTTTTTTAACTGTTATTTGAAGAGATTTCTCTATTTTTATTATTATTATTATTATTATTATTATTATTATTATTATTATTATTTCATAGTTGAAATTATTGTGATACTACTCTGAATTTTTGTACATAGATTTTACTGATTATAAATATTTTTAGTATTATGTCATTATATATATATAATATTTTATATATATATATAAATATTTTTAGTATTACGTCATTATATATATATATATAAATTAGTTAAGTAAGTTGGGCGGCGCGAAGACTCCCTTTTCAATTGCTACTACACCGAAGTGTAGGAGAAGGAGCTACTCTTTTCCCTGGATTGCTTTCCACTTACCCTTGATGCATGCCTTATAATTCTAAGTGCTAAGCAAGAAGGCATCAAGTACCATTTTTTGAGTCTTTGGTATGACTCGACCAGGAATAGAATCTAAGTCTCCCAGACCATTGGCGAACATTCTAACCATTATGCCAATGGGCTGGTCAGACACATAGATAGATAGATAGATACAAGCGATCACATTATGGACGAATATCGAAATAAAGTAAAGGAGATAATCGGAAATTCATGCTTGATAATGTAACTCCCCTCTCTCCTACCCCCCCAAAAAAAAAGTAAGGAAAAAGAAAAAAGTAAAGAAAGAGCGGGAGTTGAACTTTTTTTTGTTTTGTAATTTTTGTAGACTGCGGCTCATGTTTGTCAAATTGAAACATTGTTTAAATTGAGTGTCAAAGTAAATTGCGCAACTCTAGCCTTTGTGAAAAGAAGGCTGTCAGTCGCTGGTCACTCCAGATATCAGATACAATGATGCTGGGAACATGGATGGGTGGGTGACAGATAATGGCTATAAACAACAAAATAAAATGTATAAAACAAAATAAAACAAAAAAAAAAAGATGAACAAATAAGTAAATAAATAGATAAACAAATAGTCCAAAATAAACAGAAAAATAAAAAAAAAGTTATCAATGTGGGTGGCCGTCTCGCTACAACTGTTGTAAGCGGCCTTTTAAAATGTTGACATTAAATAAATAAATAAATATGAAGAGAGAGAGAGAGAGAGAGAGAGAGAGAGAGAGAGAGAGAGAGAGAGGAAGGACAGAGAAGAGTAGAAAGTAGAAACTTTTAAATTTTCATGTCAGTGATGTCATGTGATTTTTCAGTGCGTTATAATTAATTATTAATTTGCAAATAAATAAAGAGAAGTACTATATAATTATTTAATGATTATCTTTCTTTAAAAATTATAATGACCGTGGTGAGCTCGATCTCAGACAGCAAAGTATATGGAATTAGTTTCTAATCACATTGGCCTAATGTGAAGAGTATTCGCCAATAGTCCAGGAGACTGGAGTTCAATCCCAGGTCGAGTCATACCAAAGACTCAATGAAATGGTACTTGATACCGACTTGCTTAAGACTCAGTACTGTAAAGAACAGATCAAGGGTAAAATTGAGCAAACCAAGGAACTGAGTCGCTCCATCCACTTCGGTGCAGTAGCTATTGAAAAGGGAGCCATCGGGTAGTCCTCCACAAAGGTCGCCAACTTTACTTAACATTGGAAATTGCTTTAATCACCCGAGACTAGATTTTTAATTTCCATAATTTTGATATAAATCAATGATTTTGTGCAAAGCTGGTGAACTTTTGTAATGAAGTGATGATGTCTAGAGGTTTAGTTGTCCAGACAAATCTAAGAGTAAGTGCTAATTATTGATTTTGACCATACGTCGACTGCATCATCTGCAGAAAGGTAAGACCCTCCCCCAAATGGTGTCCCGCGTATGACACTTACCTGCAACTGGAGGCACCACGGGTGGTGTAATGGTTAGCAAGCTAGACTAACAGACCTTCATGAGTGTGTTCGATTCTCATTAGATGACCCATTCATACGGCCGTGTGCCATATCTGAGTAAAGCGCTAAGTAAATTACTAATCTGCATCCGGTGGCGAAGTTCCACCTCTGGACCACAGGGGAGCGTGGAATAATCTTTTATTGTCATTACTCCCATGTCCACTATCACGATGTTAGGGTTTCATGCATAGGTGTAGATCTGTTTGAAAATTATTCGTACTGAGAAGAATATGAGATGCCACATAACTCAATGCAAGTTGTATAAAGTTGGTTGGTTCGTTGTTTGGTTGGTTAGAGTTTTATGGCATATCAACCCTTGTGGATTATTTAGTGTCAAATCTGAAATATATATATGTAATTTGCAAGTGAATTCTTTTTGGTAATATAATTTTTAAATGAGTTAGAGCTCATTTGTTTGGTCACATTTAAATGATTTCAAGTATTGTTATCTAACACAAAAATTCTATTTATTTGTACGCTGTTAAATGGTTTCAAATATTGCAATCAAACACTTATATTTCTATTTGATATTAATCATTTGTTTGCTCACAGTTTAAATGGTTTCAAGTATTGCTATTTAACATTAGTAATTCTATTTATCAAGTATTCCTATCCTATATCAAAAATTTGAACGTAGCTGTATGGTTTTAAATAATTAATAATGATAATTCTGGTATCAATAAAAAAAAGGGTTGGTGGTTTGTTTGGCACAAGAGTAATAAATCTGAAAGATACAGTCGGAATAATTATATAGGTGCTAGGATTTGATTTGAACAACCGATTGATCAAATCGAGCCTCTTGGGCGGCCTGTCTAGCCCAGTAAGGGTCTAATAAAAGTGTTGCAGGTCAGGTGACCACTTTGGCTGCCGAGGAAGCCAAGCATTCGTATCATGCTGTTGAGACCGTCCTTCTTTGAGCCTCAAGAAGCCGTCCCCCAGATTCTTACCTGCTTTAGCTGGGCTCGATCTATCGCTTGGCGCCTCAGGCGCTTCTTTTTAGGGGAATGCCGACGGGACCCTAGGCATATTTGAAGCCATAGGGCGTGTGTAGGCTTTGGCGCTGAGCCTACTACCCACAATGAAAAAGGCCTTGTGCCGTCCTCTAGCGTACGTGGGGCAAATAAACCACCAACGGCCAAGTGATAGCCTCGACGGGGGAGGGTTTTTACCCCTCATCCAGAGGTGCTATCAGCTTATTCTACAACCACAGCCGACTCGGTGGATTAGTTTAAAGAAAAGTTATTTGAAGGATTAATATTAATAGTTACTCGAAACCATTGTGGGGGTTGTATGTAATTTGGTTATTTCAGTAGATGTGCATCCGTAATATACGGGTATTGCTCTCTAAATTATTCCCACCACAAATACAACACGAAACTTTACAATCGCGTAAAAGAAATGGAATAGAACACAACGAACATTAAACAACAAACAATTTAATATGCATATAACAGAATATGAAAACAAACAAAATACATGATGTGTAAATGGCCTTTTTGGAAAATAAAGTTTGGCAAGAAGAAAATAAATTTGTTTAAAGATGTGTGTATGTTCATGTTAAATAAGTCGTTCTTACTTACATTAAGTTCATAGCGGGTTATATGAGGGTGGCGACAGCGTGTCGCGTTGATGAAAGAAAGTTCGTCAGGTTTTTCTTTTGAATGTAATTCGCGGCCATCTGAAGAGAGGTCATGAACTTTAGTTGAGGAAGGAAAGGAAGTTGCCGGACATAGTATCGGCTACTGCTTTACTGGCTTAGTGGCTTGTTGTCGTCTGTGTCTTCGTGTAAGTTTGTGTGTAAAACTGTGTTTGTGTGAATGGCTCCCTAACTCTGTGTTATTTATATCCTACAGGTGGATCAAAGAATTGTCCTAAAATTTTGGCGCGTAGACATTTATTGACCAATCAGATTTGTATTTTACTATTTTATTTTCGAGCCTAAATATTTTCTGTTATTTGACATCCGATCCTATTTTTCTAGAATGTTCTATTCTATGGTTTTAGCTGATTGGTTGAAAAATATAAAAATGTAATTTAAATGCTAATACGGTTTTGATCCTAAATTTCTAGAATGTTCTTAAGTATGTTTTATTGGTTATTTCAAGACTAGAAAAAATGTGTATCCCATACCATCTAAATAATTGAAACCATATAACTACGTGAAAATTATTAGTATTTTATCGGAATACTTGAAAATATATATCAGTGTTCAAAATTTTAGAAGTAAATAGGAATAGTTGTAACCACATAATCATGTGCAAATTATTAGTATGAGACAGGAATACTTAAAACCATATTATTGTGTGAGGATAAATTATTAATAAATAGAAATAGTAACCTGAAACCTTATAGAAAGAATTAAATAAGATGAAGAAAGAATTAAATAAGATGAAGAAAGAATTAAATAAGATGAAGCCATGTCGTGCTCAATGATTATGTGAAAACAAATTATTATGCTCTTATATATGTAATCTACTGAGTTTTCTTTCGACTGAAACATTTCATAATACTAACATTATCCAATCGTAATAGAAGTAAAAATTTTAATCGGTCGTTTTTTGGATTAAAGGGAAGTAACTTAAAGTAGGATGATCTCCCTTACATCAGAAATTTGCACTGTTTTTGTTGAAAAATATCCTTGATTATACTTGTTATTGACTGAGCTATACTTAGCCGAGCACCCGGGCCTCGAGTTGTTCACACTGTTTTTATTTTTTTTACATCGATCTAAGTACTGAATATGCTAACGTCGCTAAAGGACTTAAAATGACATTTAAAGATATGAATCGATAGACTGTTTATGCAGGCAATTTTTGTTTATAGAAGAAAATTATAGTATAAAGCCAACAACACTTTTTGGATAAGCTGATGGCAGAAGAACGGAGTCCTACTGTGACACCGATTCGATATTTATCCATGTCGCCCACTCGGCAAGATGAAAATCCAGAGAAGGATCTTCTTTTACAATTACTATTTGTTATGGCCTAACTGAGGTGAAAATCCAGAGAAGGATCTTCTATTACAATTACTATTTGTAATGGCCTAACTGAGGTGAAAATCCAGAGAAGGATCTTCTATTACAATTACTATTTGTAATGGCCTAACTGAGGTGAAAATCCAGAGAAGGATCTTCTATTACAATTACTATTTGTAATGGCCTAACTGAGGTGAAAATCCAGAGAAGGATCTTCTATTACAATTACTATTTGTAATGGACTAACTGAGGTGAAAATCCAGAGAAGGATCTTCTATTACAATTACTATTTGTAATGGCCTAACTGAGGTGAAAATCCAGAGAAGGATCTTCTATTACAATTACTATTTGTAATGGCCTAACTGAGGTGAAAATCCAGAGAAGGATCTTCTATTACAATTACTATTTGTAATGGCCTAACTGAGGTGAAAATCCAGAGAAGGATCTTCTATTACAATTACTATTTGTAATGGCCTAACTGAGGTGAAAATCCAGAGAAGGATCTTCTATTACAATTACTATTTGTAATGGCCTAACTGAGGTGAAAATCCAGAGAAGGATCTTCTATTACAATTACTATTTGTAATAGCCTAACTGAGGTGAAAATCCAGAGAAGGATCTTCTATTACAATTACTATTTGTAATAGCCTAACTGAGGTGAAAATCCAGAGAAGGATCTTCTATTACAATTACTATTTGTAATAGAAGATCCTTCTCTGGATTTTCACCTCAGTTAGGCCATTACAAATAGTAATTTTAATAGAAGATCCTTCTCTGGATTTTCACCTCAGTTAGGCTATTACAAATAGTAATTGTAATAGCCTAACTGAGGTGAAAATCCAGAGAAGGATCTATTACAATAACTATTTGTAATAGCGATGATGCCTCTCAATCACGAATTTAGGAAATACACGAGCAGATGAATACTTTATAAATCGCAAGAAAAAAATCAACCATGTGATGTAAATGGACGACATCAAAGTGTTTATTAAAAAAAAAAAAACAGAACTGAAAACTCAAACACAGACAGTAGGGATATACAGTGAGGATATAGGGATGAAATTTGAAATAGAAAAATTTGCCATGCGAAAAAGTGGAAAACAAAAAATGACGGAAGGAATAGAACTACCAAACCAAGAAAAAATCAGAACGCTCGGAGAAAGGGAAACAGGCAAATACTTGAAAATATTGGAATTTGACACCATCACACATGTGCAGATGGAAAAAAATTGAAAAAGAATTCCTTAGGAGTACGAGAACATTACTTGAAACGAAACTTTTTTTTGCAGAAATCTCATGAAATAAATAAATACCTCGGCTGTTCCTCTCGTAAGATATTCGGGACCATTCTTAAAGTAGACGAGAGAAGAACTTTAACAAATGAAACTGAGAACAAGAAAACTCATGGCAACGCATAAGGTCTTTCATCCCAGAGATGATGGAGATAGACTGTACGTGTCAAGAAAAGAAGGAGAAAAAAGACTCACCAGTCAAGATAGCGTCAATGCATCGATAGAACGATTAGAAGACTTCATATAAAAGCGTGGAGGAAGATTGATAACAGCGGCGAGAAACAATATAAACAACACAAGCATCAACGGAACAAAAATAACCTGAAAACAAAATTTGGAAGTAAAACATATGTATGGACATTTCAAGCGACAAACAAGCAAAATCTCACACGAGAAAACTTGGACATGGCTAAGAAAAGAAAACCTTAAGAGAGAAACCGAATCTCTTCTGATAACAGCACAATTCAATGTCATAAAGGCTAATGATATCAAAGCAATTATAGACAAGACGCGACAATATAGCAGATGCAGACTAAACGGAGATAGAGACAAAACGACTGATCACATTAAAAGCGAATGCTGCAAACTATCAAAGAAAGAGTATAAGACTAGACACGACTGGGTGGGAAAGAGGATCAGCTGGGAATTGTGCAAGAAGTTTAAATTTGGTCATACGAACAAATGGTATATGTACAACCAAGAATTAGTCCTAGAAAATGAGACGTACGAAATTCTTTGGAATTTTGAGATACAAGTCATTTAATATTGGCTAGACAACAAGACCTAGTGATAGTCAACATGAAGAAGAGAGAACCAACCAAACAGTGCACTGAGCCATCCCGGCTGACCACAGGGTAAAATAAAAAATAAAAAAAATAAAAATAAAATAAAAAGAGAAATAAGTAACTAAACTTTGCTAAAGAACAAAAAAAAAAACAAACTACGGAACATGAAATTGACGATGATACTACTTGTAATTGGCGCGCTCGGTACAGTCACCAAAGGATTAGTAAAGGGACTGGAAGTCTTGGAAATAAGAAGACTAGTGGAGACCATCCAAACTACAGCATTACAGAGATTGACCAGAATACTGAGAAGAGTCCTGGAGCCCTGAGGAGACTTGCTATCACTCGGATTCCAGTAAAAGAAATCTCACATCAGTTAGCGTTTATATAAGGGACTTGCAAAAAGTATAATCATATTTACCAACCCCTCCCCTCGGGCAGGATGTGACACAAGGTCAATTTTTAAGCGAAGTTTAACAGGTTTGAATTCAGAGTTTTCCTTCTCCTAGACTAGTTGCCTCACCAAAGCTGAAGAACCTAGTCTGCCCTACTATTTACCCATAGCTGGAGGGAGAATAATTGGATTCATGCCTTTCCCAAGGTGCCCGTGGTGTAGTCGTTATCGTCGTAGGAAATGGACACGGCGACACGAGTTCAAATCCTGGACGAGACTGATTGCATTTCACATAGCACTAATACTCTTGGGAAAGGTATGAATCCAATTATTCTCCCTCTAGCTATGGGTAAATAGTAGGACAGACTGGGTTCTTCAGCCTTGGTGAGGCAACTAGTCTAGGAGAAGGAAAACTCTGAATTTAAACCTGATAAACTTCGCTTAAAAAAAAATTGATCCTGTATCATATCCTGCCCGAGCGGAGAGGATGGGTAAATAGGACCACAAAATGTAGAGCCGAAACTCTACCACGGAGCCACCGGTCTATATCCCACACAAACGACGCCAAATCAACTAATCATCGCAATTGTGCGGCTAATTAACCTGAATGTCTTGTAAGTTAAATACACTTTACAGATGACAAGGTCACCTCCAGGTCAACGTCTTCCCAAGAGGATTGGAATTACGCATCCGCGTAATAATTATAACCACCAAGGCATGAAAATAAGATGTACATTTTTCTGTTTTAAGTAGAGGAATTGTAAATCGAATTACCAGGTCGAAACAGCAGCTCAGTGGTTCCGTATGTCGTATGCAAGTGTTTGCCGTATTTTCTGGTCATCGTAATTCAATTTACAATATAATTCCTCTACTTAAAAAGAAAAGAAAATTTTATCTAATACCAAGAATTTTCAAAGTAATTAATTTAATCTAGAGTCAGCACTTAAATTAACATGTAGTAGAATGTGGGCTACATAACATTACCATTCTGTTGGCTGTGGTTTTAGAATACGCAGACTTCACCTCTACAGAGAAGTCAGGCCTCGCCTGTGTCCTAGATATGACGGCAAATTATCTGATAGAGGATCCAGTCCTGGGGCTTTGGGAGAATGTGGAGTACCCCTTCATTGTTAACACTACCAAGTTGGCACAGTCGACTGGGGTAGTACAATACATCGACTGCTTCTCAACAGAGGGTAAGCCCCCCGCCCTGCATGAGTTTCCTGGATATAACACTAAACAATCTGATGGTGAGGTTCCCATAATGCTGGAGCTTTGAAGAACATGGAGTACCCCTCCAATACCATCGCTCCCTAGTCCACTCTGGCCCGGAGTGGTAGCACCTGATAGGATCCTCTGTACCGATCAAATAGAAGTAAATTGTACACTTACGCTAAACTAAATTGCTTAAAATAGAACTGTTTTTAACATTTAAACTGTGTACTTATGCTAAACTGAATTGTTTGAAATAGAACTATTTTTGACATTGAAATTGTGTACTTATGCTAAACTGAATTGTTTGGAATAGAGCTGTTGTGACATTAACTGAACTGTTTTGGCATTAAACTGTTTGTAAACAAAAAACTATACCAATACTAAACTGAATTGTTTGGAATTTAATTTGGCATTAAATGACCCTAAAAAGTTTGATACGCCGTAAAACAAAACAACAAAACAACAAACCAACCAACCTACTCCCAAAGTCCATTCTAACTAGGATTGGTGGTACTGATCAATCATTAATTAGAGATTATTATTAATTATATGAAGCCATACCAATATGTGCAAATTGTTCGCATAAGGTAAGAATAAATAGAATTACTAATGTTGAATAGCAATACTTGAAAATGGAGGTGCCCGTGGTGTAACGGTTATCGTCGTAGGAAATGGACACGGCGACATGAGTTCAAATTCTGGACGAGACTGATTGCATTTCACATAGCACTAATACCCTTGGGAAAGGTATGAATCCAATTATTCTCCCTCCAGCTATGGGTAAATAGTAGGGCAGACTATGTTCTTCAGCCTTGGTGAGGCAACTACTCTAGGAGAAGGAAAACTCTGAATTGAAACCTGTTAAACTCCGCTTAAAAAATTGACCTTGTGTCATATCCTGCCCGAGCGGATGGGTTGGGTAAATAGAAATAGCAATACTTGAAACCATTTAATTGTGAACAGACAAATCAATGATTTTAGGTAGGATTATTATTATTAGATAGTAATACTTGAAATTATTTAAACTGTGTGCAAACGCATGAAAAATACTAAATAGAATTAAGTAGAACTATTAGTATGAGAATTGATGTTAGATAGAATTATTAGTATGAAACAGCGAAAATTGAAACTATTTAAACTGTGTGCAAACGCAAAAGAATTATTAGTGTTAAAAAAGATTTCTTCTAACCATTTAACTGAGTAAAAACAAATGGTTTCCGACAACTCATTAATACATATAAACAGGATTTGTCAGTAAATAGCCGGCAAGGGCTGATCTGTCATAAAATTTCTACCAATCAGCCATAGATAGGGGAAGGGAGAGCATTAGACTCGAGTATCGGACTTGATTTGGCCCATGCATAGAGCTACCACCTCGTATCAGAGTGGACCAGAGAGAAATGGCAATAAAGGGGTATTTATCATTTCTGCGAGCTTTAGAACTTGAAAGTCAACAGAAGGTACAGTTGTAATTTACGAAGCTCTTTGCTTCGATGTGGCACAAGGCCGATTGAATGGGGCACCCAATGAGACTCGAACTCACTCTTGCAGGTTTGCTAGTCAAGCTTGCTAACCATTACACTACCCGAGGTGCCCTCAGAAGGTACAGTTGGTTTTGGATTGCGTTTATTTCTTCTACTATCGAAAAGTAAGTTATTGTTGAAAATTGTTATTTGTTATCTCTAAATTTTATATCATTGTTATTGCTTTGTGACCCCCCCTCAAACAATTGTTACTGTTGTTTGTTTGTGAGGAGGGTCAAACCTCGACTCGATTTATTGTTTTAATTCTTTAAAAAAAAAAACAAAAAAAAAAAAACGACCACCATTTCTCATACCGGATTTTTCATCGTTTACCGCATTCATCGTTCTTGATCTTACCCACATCATTCGTATTCATCTCCTAGCCGTGTTTCACAGCCATGGAGGAGGCTAACTCACCCGAGGATATATTTACAACGAGACCCTCCCCAATGCCGGAAGAAGCACCTTTTGACTTGTCGTCATCAGCAAGCACTATTCCACCGGCCCCAAAACCAAAGGAAACAACAGTCTCTTGGTCGTCACAACCAAAAAACCCCCAGTGACTACGCAAGAGACAGGGCAGAAAAATATGCCGACTACTTTAAGGAAGGAGAAATCATTCCTATACCGGAACTTGTGAAAGAAGTTGAACCAAAGACCCTGTCCTTCGTAGTCACGGATCTTAAGACCAAGAGACTAGCAGGGCTGAAAAAAGAGACTTTTGAAGACCTCCTAAAAAGTGCAAACATCACAGGTAAGTATTTCTGCCGCAGAAGCTTTGCTACCTGGGATGTTCTAATTCCTTCAGAGGAAGTAGCCAAGAAACTGGCCGGTGGTAACATTACAACACACTTCTTCCGGCTGCAACCTGAATATCGAGGCAAGCGAAGAATAAAGGTCACCGTATGCAATGTCTCAATGCAATTGAGTGGGGACGTTCTCGCCGCCTACTTAAGCATATATGGCGGCGTTGAACAAGTTTCTCAAATAAGATCAACACGAGGAACTGCATACGATGATTATGTCTTCATCATGTGCCTCGATAGGGGAGGGTTCAATAACGTACCTCATAAAATCAAATATCGAGATCAAACGATGACGGTGGTCGTTGAGGGCAGGAAACCCTTATGTTGGGCCTGTAACAAAATCGGACATTTTTCAAAAAACTGCCCTCAAAAAACAACGACCACCGCAACAACAACTACTACCACTACTACTGCTTCAGAGATCATAGCAACAAAGACACCCACCAAAAACATCGAAAATCACCAAGAAAACCCCAACAAAAAAGACGAGGAGGGGTGGACCCAAGTGACAAAAAAAAAAAAAGGAGGGAAAAAACTCCCATAAAAAAGTCAATAGCACCTATAGAAAATAAAACTAACCAAACAACTGCCACAAAAGACTCAACAACTGTAATCATTGTTACTCCTACTGATACTACTTCTAAAACACAATCATCAACATCGACCACTGCAACAAAACAATCATCAACATCATCACCAGCGACCACACCAATAGAACCCATGGACATGAGCATCAACTTAAAAAGAAGAAGGAATAGCGAAGACTCGCCAACAAAAGAGGGGGAAAAAAGAAATCCCAAAAAACCAACACAACAACAAACACCCTCCCTACCTCAACCTAAGGGGGAGGGGAAAAAGAAAATAGCAAAGTCACCAGCCACAAATGAGCGACCAGCTCAAATAATTCCTCCCCTCCCACAAAAACAAAAAATCACTCCAGTAAACCCAATTGAAGTCCCACTACCCCCCTCACTTTCCCCAATTACAACTCCGAAAATTTTCGCACGGTCACTCACCTGATCCACAAACAGCATCAACATCATCAACAGGTCAAAAAACAAGAGCACGCTCGGCTTCAACAGAAGCCCGGCATGCAATGACCGCGTTTCTCTTTTGCGAAGACAATGTTGACCACATTCGTCCGTTCGGCTGGTAATCGGACTAAAGAGCTATGGAACTTTATTGACGAAGCCAGCCGGGCGGACGTAATGCTGGCCAACACAAAAAATGCAATGCTAAAAAAAATGCTCCCTTTTTGTTCGGGCAGGGTCCCGATTTTAGTTCACCCATCATTTTATAGGTCCCTAAAGCTGAGGTACCCCATGGATGTCGGGGGAATTACCAGGGACGACCGAGTTAACACTGAGCTCGGCACCGGTTCCCTGCGTCAGGCCGTCGGCATCCTCACCCCGAAGGATTTCCGGCCCATAGTCGACACTGAGTAAGGTAAGTGGGACTGATGACTCTAAACCTTGCCAGTTTGAATGTGAGGGGCTTGAGGGATTCCAGCAAGTGTGCGCGCTTGCTTGCTGAACTCAGGAACCTCTGTGTAGATGTTGCTGCAGTTCAAGAGACCCACTTCACTTGCGGTGCTAACTGTCGAGTGCTGAAAAGCAGCTTTGACGTTTTCTCAGCATACAGCAGCGGCACCAGCGCTGGGGTCTCCTTGCTAGTTGGACGCAGCCTTGATGCTGATGTTGACGTTGTTTTTGCAGGTGACGGGGGCCAGTTGGTTGTGGCTGATGTTGCCGTGAAAAGTTTCAAGTTTCGTCTGGTTGCGGTTTATGTGTCCAATATCGCTGCGGAGAGGGTTTCCTTTTTTTCGTCGGTTGGCGCCGTTCCTGGACGATACGAAGCGGCTAGTCTTAATGGGTGATTGGAATGCGATCCTTGATCCCAAGATAGATAAGGTCGGGCGGGGAGCTAGCAGATTAGGAAGGTGTGAAAGCAGCCTTGTCGGCTTCATGACTCGTCATGGTTTGGTCGACAGGTTTCGTCTGGATCACCCAGTGCAGGAGATGTGGACGTGGCTAGATAGCTCGCCCTCTGCCAAAGTAGGCTCCTACTTGGACAGAGTGTTAGTTAGACGAGCTGACATTGATTTCGTTAGTTGTCCCACGTTCCACTTGATAGCGTGGACTGATCATAAACTTGTTAGTGTCAGTCTGCAGTTAGCTAATAGGCCTAGTCTAGCCGGCTACTGAAAGTTCAAAACCTCCTTACTGGAGATACAGGACTTCCGGGACCGGCTGGAATCCCTAATTAGGCGAGCGTTAGTGGGGGCGGTTACCGGGAATAGATGGTGGGCTTCTCTTAAACATAGGATTAGAGATTTCGCCACCAAGTACGGTCGACAGCTCAATCTAGATAGGACCGCGGAGGCGAAATCTATAGATGATAGATTTTCCGGGCGGTGGCTGGGGGGGACTCCCTAGGTGTAGAGCTAGCTAGGAGGGACCTTGAGCGCGAGAGTAGCGAGCGCTACAAGGGAGCAGTAGTTAGATCTAGGCTAAAAAGAGTTCTCAACGAAGCTGTGAAATCGAACGCAACTGCGCACGAAGAAGTGCGAAGGTTCCCCGATCGGTACATCGCATCTGTGAAGACCCCGGACGGGCGTCTGCTGCGATCGGGTCGTGAGATACGTGACTTCTTTCGGGCGCACTTTCAGGATCGCTTTGTCCGCTGTACTGATCTCCTGCTCCGGGAGTTTCGTAGCTATCTCGCCGACTTCCTCCGCTTTGGGGCGGCTGAAGCGGCTAGTTGCGAGGGTGTGGTTACTGAATGCGAAGTCCGTGATGCGTTGAAGCAGGTCGGCCTCAACAAGTCGCCAGGACTAGATGGTTTGCCCTACGAAGTGTACTTGAGGATGTCGCACATGTTTGTACCTATTCTGACGGATATGTTCAACCATTGGTTCGCCCAGGGAGCCATCCCTGGTAGCGTTACCAAGGGCGTGATCACATTGCTGAAGAAAGGTGGCAGGCATGTTTGGGAGGGTTTAGATGATTACAGGCCCATAACTCTGCTTAACACAGAGTTAAAGATTTTGGCCCGGGTCTTAGCGAATCGTTTACAGCTTGTCATTAGCAATCTGATCGGCCCCGAACAGACCTTTGCTGTGAAGGGAAGATCGATCCAGGACAACCTGCACTTGATTCGTGAGGTCCTAGAGGGGATAAAAGACGACACCGAAGCCGCGCTGATCAGTTTAGATCAGTCCAAGGCCTTCGATAGGGTTGACCATCGGTTCTTGGCGTCTGTTTTGGAGACTGCCGGATTCAAACCGGAGTTCTGCAGATGGATTAGCATGATGTACCACAACCTCAGGCAGTGGTGCAGGTGAACGGAAGGCGTTCAGGGGTGTTCGCGATCGAGCGATCGGTCCGGCAGGGCTGCCCTCTGTCTCTTCTGCTCTATGTCCTTGCGTTGGAGCCCCTCCTGCGCAGGCTTAGGGATGAGGGGACAAGTCTGGCACTGCGCGGTATCCCATTCGTTTGCCGCCTTGCAGCCAGGGTTTCCGCGTTCGCTGATGACGTCACAGTCTTTGTATCCCGCCACCAGGATATAGAGGCTATGAAAGAGGCAGTTGTCGAGTACGAGCGGATTGCAGGGGCCAAGGTCAATTTTGACAAAAGCGAAGGTTTGCGGCTCGGTGCTTGGAGGGGTAGCAATACTCTTCCAGGGCCCTTCCGCTGGAGTGACGGACCCATCCGCATCCTTGGGGTGTGGTTTGGGCCCGACCTACAACTGGAGCGAAATTGGTCGGAAGTACATGCTAAGGTGAATGCTCAGGTGGGAATCTGGCTTTCAAGGAGGTTGTCCTTAAAGGGCAGGGCGGAGGCGTGCGCCGTGTACTTCTTTCCCTTGATCCTTTATCGATTAGCTGTACTTCCTCTGCCTAAGGCACATCGGTTGGCACTGCAACGAAAATTTACTAAGCTTTTTGCTTAGATGTGGCACAAGGCCATATGAAAGGGGCACCCAATGAGACTCGAACTCACTCGTGTAGGTTTGCTAGTCGAGCTTGCTAACCATTACACCACCAGAGGCGCCTGGTTGGCACTGCAACGATCCCTCTCCAGATTGCTCTGGCGAGGTGCAAGGCCGATGGTCCGTAGGCAGGTCTGTATCCAACGTACACGCAACGGAGGTCTTGGTATGCTTGATCTGGAGAGCCACTGGCTTGCTGAAAGACTTGCATATCTGGGCCGTGTCTTGACGGGGGACTCAGTGTGGAGACGAAGGGCGAGTCGGACTTTTCCTCGCCTCAACTCAGAACCAAAGGCTGAAGGTCGACGTAGGCCTTTGGGCGAAGCACTGTTTGTCCGTGAGAGGCCTTTCGTAACCTTCTTGGGTCCAGTGACCTTTCATGACCTTGGAAGGAACTGTATCGGGAATTAGTGGTGGGTTCCGCTTCTGATCCTCTTAGCGAGCGGCACGGCTAGACGGCGGAGGAGATCTGCTCTCACTGGAATTGGGCGCCAGGATCGAGCTTCTTGAACAACTCCGAGTTCTCGCTCACCTGGCGACTTGTTCGGAACGCGTTATCTCTTCGCGGCTTGAACTTCAAGGCGGGCTTGGCAGACATTCCTGATTGCCCTCGCTGCGGCAGTGGCTTGGCAGAAACGGCTGAGCACGCCTTCTACTACTGCGAGCGA
Source organism: Sepioteuthis lessoniana (assembly GCA_963585895.1). Lineage (NCBI taxonomy): Eukaryota > Metazoa > Mollusca > Cephalopoda > Myopsida > Loliginidae > Sepioteuthis > Sepioteuthis lessoniana. The sequence goes on along the minus strand of OY757906.1, from coordinate 47,273,300 downwards.
GTCCGACCGTTTTGGGATCATGTCGGGGAGTGGACGGCTCGCATCGAACCCAAACAGATCGTGCTGCTTCAATAACTTTACGTAATGATACAGTAATAATCATATTAAATTAAACTCAAGATTTAATTAATTTTAAATCATTTTAAAATTTCAAAACTATTTAGAACCTATTAATCAGTTACACTTTTTATGAGTAGTACGTATATACGATATGTTTTTTCACAATTTTCTATCTAACATTTTATTTTATTTATTCATTTACATTAATTCTCAGTTTAACTCTATGCATTTAAAAAAAATTGAAGTTAATTATCTATAGTTTAAGTTTAGCCCTATGTCTACACCTAGCTATTTATTCACTTCTCTTATTTTATAATTTTTTCGGCTCTGTAAAAAGCAAAATGTGCATTTTTTCTTCTAAACACAGATTGCATCTACTGTCGAAAGACTTTGGAGCATATGATCTTTTTAATATGGACCATTGAATGTCAGAGGTTAAACCTTTATTTTTCAAACCCCAAAAATGCTTAGATAGAGCAGTTTGATTTTTTAGATGCTCATGGGAGAAAGAGAATTTATGATTTCCGTACCTAATCGACGATCTACCAATATAAGATTTCCTATCATTTATATCCTCTTTTGGATAAATAATTGCTTGATATACTACATTATCTAAATTACATAAACCATTCATAGGACAATCACTTCAAGATTTACAATTACATTCTATTTTTTTACTATTATTATTATTATTATTTGCTCGGTTCTGAAATTCCTTAATTATCTCATTATTATGATTATTTATTATTTGAGAAATATTTTTAGTGCAGGAGTAACTAATTTTCAAAGTTTTTCTATTAAATATTTTATGTAATATATTATCTTGTTTGAAGTGCTTATCTATCAGTTTCAAAAAATATTTACCTACATTTATATTAGCTAGTTTCCAAAAAGGGGTGGGGTTTAAACCATATAATTTTTCTATTTTTATTTTTATGATTATACTTATTATTTTCTTTATTATTATCATTTGTTATGTTTTCTTCTAGATACCTAAACTCTTCCTTAAAACCAGTATTTTTAAGGGCATCTATATACATCTTACGACTCTCTTTGAAAAGTTTTTCATTTGCTGATGCACACACACACACACACACACACACACACACACACACACACACACACACACACACACACACACACATATACATATATATATATATATATATATATATATAGAGAGAGAGAGATACATACATACATACACAACATTACATAGGCATATTCCTAATTGTCGCATATCATCTCTGTCTCACTCAATCTTTCTTTCTCTGTCTCTTTCTGTCTGTCCGTCTCTCTGTCTGGTCTGACCCCTCTCTCTCTCTCCATATATATATATATATATATATATATATATATATGAGAGCGCAATAAATTTGCAAATGTCTTTGAATTTAGTAGTTTAAGTTTTTATTTAATTTTTTATTTGATATATTTGTGGTCTGCAAGGGTTTCATGCTTCATGGTTTTCTTGAGAAGACTAATAATATATATATATATATATATATATATATATATATATATATATATATATATATATATATATATATATATATATATATATATATATATATATATAGATAGATAAATCTGAACGTGATTTTGTTTAGATTCAAATTTGACTTATGATGCAAGGGAAAGAACTCTTTATAATTCTCACTACACTTTAAATATGAAGAGTTACGTCCCATAGAATATGCACTATAATTCAAAAGTAACACTTTATAAATGAAAAGGTGGCACATTTTCGTACCTGAATTTCATTTGATTAAACCGGAACAAGTTTATTTTTATCACCATTTGCAGAAGCCGAATAAGAATTTGAGTTCCTCTTTTCAATTCTCTTGTTCATTTCGAAATAAGATTTGCTAAAGATTGCTGAGAGTTTATAGCAATAAAAGTTAAATTTTACTTGAAATAATCTCCAGAAACTTAGTATTTAAAATATGTATATATATATATATATATGTTTGTGTGTGTGTGTGCGAGATTTCATTAAGGATTCCTATGGGATAAATAGGATATTAATTGCTACTATCACACTGCCTGAAAGTAGGTGTGGGAGGAATTGCAGTATTGACTCTCCAGAGCTTCAAAACTGGAATCTCAGCACCTCATGCAGTTTAGTGACAAACTCAGTATACTCTTTTTTTGGGTGGTGAGTTTTACCCCACTGCAGGGAAGACAGTTGGTGCTTCCTTGACAATGCAGACTACTAAAAGAAGACAAAAAAAAAGTAATGATAAAAATACGTTGGGAACTGAAAATGTTCTTAGGTATTATTGTTCCCGTTCTGTCTGTTGTTTTTATGGGATTCTGAAAAGTAGTATATTCAAATCTTCTCTGCACGGAGGTTTGGATAACCTACAACAGGATAAGGAATCAAAACTATTCGTACAAATAAAATTCATTGGGTGATTCAGATTTAAGTTACAAGATACCAATCTGTTGTTGAGAAAATTGATGGATCGATTGAATAATTCTTGTCATCTTGATAAAACTAATTTTGAAAATAATACATCATTATTTTGCTATTTTCCAACGAAAATTTTGTAGTTCATTTAAAAAAATATCGATAAAATTTTGTAGTTCATTTAAAAAATATCGATAAAACTTTCGATACGCTATCTATCTGTTAGTCAGTCTGTCTCCACACACACCCACACACACACACAAGCATTTATTGTTGGGTATCACCCACCATTTTCCCACACAGTGAACTACTCCATCTGCCATATATAGCAGTAGCTACTAATACCAGGGCAGACTAGAAGGTTAAGAGCAGCTTCTTATTGGAATAGTATAAGAGCGTTGGAGACTGGAGATAGCACTAGATCACCTTACTGGCTACCGTAATAACGGAAGCCAATACTATCGTTGGACTATATCTTTATTCTGTATTCACTAATCCTATGTTCTTGTCTACTAATAGTCTCTATTGTATATACCTTTTCCTGAGAATATATCTCTATTTCCTCTCATATCGTGGTTTGTCCTTTATTTAATATTACAAGCGTTCACTAACCAGAACGCAACATATATATATATATATATATATATATATATATATATATATATATATACTTGTATGTGCTGGGTAGGTATATGGGTGAAAAAACAGAGTATTCAGAGGTTAATTTTCATTAATAGTTGATTTATTTTCCGACCTTCAACGTTCCGTTTTTTTGTTTAATTTTTTTTTTTCAAATTGAACCATCATCTGGGCAATGTTAATATATAAAATTTTATCTTCTGAATTATATTCAATTTTAAAAACATGTAAGATATGAAAGAGAAAAATCGAAGCATTCTACTTGCGTTTGTACAGTCCTGTTTCAAAACAATGTGACGTCATTGGAATTTGAATGTCTGTCTTATGTTTGAAAATTTGGTTTTTCATTGATGGTAAAACTTTACTCATTTATTTTTTTTTTTTTACATCTGAAGAACTAAGAAGAGTTCAGGCCTGCATCTGATTTGATGTGTTCATTGTTTTTCTTATTATTGATTATATTCTTCATTGTTTTTCAAGATTTTGTTATTATTTGGATTCCAAGGTTGTTTAAGTTTTTTTCGATACTATTTGTGGTTACATTTTTGGGTAAAATGGCATATCTTCATAATTGATTATGCCTGGGAAAATTGTTATATGAAATTTTTAGAAAAATTTTTATGCTCGGGAATTTAAAAAATCTTATTTTAACAAATTGTAAAAAAGATTAAGATATTGGATTTGTGTTAATCAAGTTCATCATTTTGAGATTTAGGGTGCTAATACTAAGAGCTCTAAGGTAAACACACAGATGACTTTGATTAAACCCATTCATTTTCAAAAACGCTTGTTGACTGTTAGAATCCGCAGTAATCGCTGAATGCAATCACCTTAAACAACAACCTCGGTTTTACCAGTTTTAACCCTTCCTGGCTGGCATTATTCTACATGAGAATTATATGAAAATAGGAAACGGATAAAAAAAAATTAAGAAAACTAAGACATTTATTTTTCACCCCTAGTTCATACTTAAGCGTGATTGTTCATTTTCTATTTCTCATTTAAATATTATATTCCTATTGGTCAAGTCTTATAGGGTTTTATAATGATTGTAGCCTTCTCACTGTCAACTTCAAGTCTATTGATAAAATCTGGTATGCTTGATGGCGATTGTAGTCTCCCAACTGTCTTACTTCGATCTATTGATAAAATGTGATATGTTTGATGTTGATTGTAGCCTCCCCCACTATCTATTTCAAGTCTATTCATAAAATCTGATAAGTTTGATGGTGATTGTAGCCTCCCCACTGTCTAATTTAAGTTTACATGAAATCTGATATGCTCGATGATGATTGTAGCCTCCCTACTCTCTACTTTAAGTCTATGGTTAAAATCTGATATGCTCGATGATGATTGTAGCCTCCCTACTCTCTACTTTAAGTCTATGGTTAAAATCTGATATGCTCGATGATGATTGTAGCCTCCCTACTCTCTACTTTAAGTCTATTGTTAAAATCTGATATGCTCGATGATGATTGTAGCCTCCCTACTCTCTACTTTAAGTCTATTGTTAAAATCTGATATGCTCGATGATGATTGTAGCCTCCCTACTCTCTACTTTAAGTCTATTGTTAAAATCTGATATGCTCGATGATGATTGTAGCCTCCCTACTCTCTACTTTAAGTCTATTGTTAAAATCTGATATGCTCGATGATGATTGTAGCCTCCCTACTCTCTACTTTAAGTCTATTGTTAAAATCTGATATGCTCGATGATGATTGTAGCCTCCCTACTCTCTACTTTAAGTCTATTGTTAAAATCTGATATGCTCGATGATGATTGTAGCCTCCCTACTCTCTACTTTAAGTCTATTGTTAAAATCTGATATGCTCGATGATGATTGTAGCCTCCCTACTCTCTACTTTAAGTCTATTGTTAAAATCTGATATGCTCGATGATGATTGTAGCCTCCCTACTCTCTACTTTAAGTCTATTGTTAAAATCTGATATGGTTGATGATGATTGTAGCCTCCCTACTCTCTACTTTAAGTCTATTGTTAAAATCTGATATGCTCGATGATGATTGTAGCCTCCCTACTCTCTACTTTAAGTCTATTGTTAAAATCTGATATGCTCGATGATGATTGTAGCCTCCCTACTCTCTACTTTAAGTCTATTGTTAAAATCTGATATGCTCGATGATGATTGTAGCCTCCCTACTCTCTACTTTAAGTTTATTGATAAAATCTGATATGCTCGATGATGTTTGTAGCCTCCCTACTCTCTACTTTAAGTTTATTGATAAAATCTGATATGCTCGATGAGGATTGTAGCCTCCCTACTCTCTACTTTAAGTCTATTGTTAAAATCTGATATGGTTGATGTTGATTGTAGTCTCTCCTATTTCAACTCTATTGATGAAATCTGATACAGTCGTAAATAATGGACCCGATAACTCGAGTTGAAACTCTGAGCTATACTGTTTTCGTTTCATTAGGCTCATACCCTTGGGAAAGTGTTGAATATAACAAATCTCCTGCCATCTATCAGTAAATTTTTGGGCATACATGGCTCTTTAACCTTTGTATTTTAACCGGTCTGATACGCTTTTATAATGATTGTAGCCTCCCCACTATCCACTTCAAGTCTCTTGATAAAATCTAATTCAAGTGATGATCATTGTAGTCTCCCCTATTTCTATTTCAACTCAATTGATGAAATCTGATACGGTTTTATAATGATTGTAGCCTACCCACTGTCTCCTTCAAGTCTATTGATATATTTCCTCTTGGTTTAGCAAACTTTAGAAAACCTTATCATTCTGAAAAAAAAGGAGGTGCACGTGGTGTAGTCGTTATCGTCGTAGGAATTGGACACGGCGACACGAGTTCAAATCCTGGACGAGACTGATTGCATTTCACATAGCACTAATACCCTTGGGAAAGGTATGAATCCAATTATTCTCCCTCCAGCTATGGGTAAATAGTAGGACAGACTAGGTTCTTCAGCCTTGGTTAGGCAACTAGTCTAGGAGAAGGAAAACTCTGAATTCAAACCTGTTAAACTCCGCTTAAAAACTGACCTTGTGTCATATCCTGCCCGAGCGGAGGGGTTGGTAAATAGTATCATTCTGAAAAAAAGTCTTTTTGAAATAAAGTCGGTATATCTATTGGAAACTGTTGTCAGTGTTCAGTTTATTCACTTTTTCATTCATTTTTCTTCATCTCGTCGGAATTACAAAATCCACTATCTCTCTCTCTCTATATATATATATATATATGTGTGTGTGTGTGTGTATGTGTAAGTGTGAGTAGGTGTGTATTTATCCACCTCCACCGCACAAGTAGAATGTAGCACAAGGTCAATTTTTAGAGGAGTTTCACAGTTTGGAATTCAGAGTTTTGTTTCTTCTAGACCGGTTACCATACTAAGGTTAAAGAGCCATGTATGCCCTACTAATTACTGATCCTATTTACCAACCCCTCCGCTCGGGCAGGATATGACACAAGGTCAATTTTTAAGCGGAGTTTAACAGGTTTCAATTCAGAGTTTTCCTTATCCTAGACTAGTTGCCTCACCAAGGCTGAAGAACCAAGTCTGTCCTGCTATTTACCCATAGATGGAGGGAGAATAATGGGATTCATACTAATTACTATTACTAATTACTGATAGATGGAGGGAGAATTGTTATATTCATAAACTTTCCTAAGGGTATGAGCCCAATGAAATGAAAACAGTGTAGCTCAGGGTTTCAACTCGAGTTACTGGGTCCATTCTCTACGACTTTAACCATTATACCGACAGGGATTTCTTTTTTCTTTTCTTTTCTTATCTTTCTTCCCTTTCTTTTCTTTCCTTCTTTTTTCTTTCATTTTTTCTTTCTTTCTTGTAGCAACGAATAAACTTTTGTATCTGCGAACCAATTCGGGCTTTTTATATGTTCGTCACTTTTTCTCGCGGCGAGGTCCAACTGACACTTAAGACGTAGCTCTTCATGTATAAACCCGGTCGACACGTGGTCGTACAAATGTCTATGGGCAGTTGTAGTTGTTACAAACATCAATTGAGACCGTACCAGCACAAATATACACTTGAACACTATAGCGTTACAAACATCTATTTGTGTCGTGTAATATTACAATCGTCTATTTGGTGAATAACGGTAAAATGATATCACTGCTCTTCTTCTAAAAGGATGGCTTTGGCATTAAATAACCCACGAAGGTTGACATACCATTATAAAAAGGAACCGTAACCGATTTAAAAATAAAGAAAATGCTTAAAGCTTAACAATAAAAAAAGTTAGAAAGATGTTAGAATAAATAAACATTAAAAATGAAATGCCTTAAAGAGAGTCAAATAATAATTATAGTAATACTAGTGCATTAAGTTTCGAAGAAAATCAACTATATATATATATATATATATATATATATATATACATTAATTTTTATATCAAAGGAATAAACATGTATATATATATATATACATTAATTTCTATATATCTACTACCACTGGTTTCATGTCGTCTTTACACGACAATCATCAGAAAAAGCTGATGACAAACCTTTCTGCCAGATCATTGTCCTATAAGGACGGCATAAATCCAGTGGTCACAGATAAGTCCACCGTATTGAAAATATATAAAAACTAATATATATCTATTTATTACTATATAATAGCTCTGTCACATATATTGAACAATCTCCAAGTTATACGGCAATTGTTCTGCCAGAAACCTACCAAGTGAGATAGTGACCAACGTACACTGTTGTAATATATATATATATATGTAGCACTATGGGGGTAGGCCGCCAAAGCAGACGAGTCTGTGTTGGCGCGAAACCAGACAAAGGATTCTTGGACTTGAAATCTCGCCGTATCCGGAAGTGGTTAGGGGACGCGAACGAGAGTTGACGACGCGACCCAGAGAGAGGCAGTTGGTAGTTGGACAGGAGACCACGGAGAGTTGGTGGCTGGACCCGAGAATGAGAGTTGGTAGTTGGACAGGAGACCACGGAGGAGTTGGTGGCTGGAGAGCAGAGAGGCAGTTGGTAGTTGGACAGGAGCAGAGAGAGTTGGTGGCAGGAGAGCAGAGAGCGAGTTGCGGCTGGAGACCACGGAGGGCAGTTGAGACTGGACAAGAGAGAGGCGAACAGAGAGGTTGGCGTGGATCCACGGAGGGGCAGTCAACACCAGACACCGGAACAGAGAGGCGAGGAGACAAGATAGGGTCAAGTGAAGAAGAGTCTCAAGATGTCTGATTCCAGTAGCATTGTGGAATTTTCGCTAGTAACCTACGCTAGCGATAGTCCGCACATGCATATAGTGTTGCATACCTTCCTCTGCACTTGGTAACCCCAAGCTTTGTTTGTTCGTTTGTCTTTCTATTTTCTCCTGTCTCCCTCGATCGTATTCTTGTGTAGGTAAAGAAATGTGCGTTACCCCCTCGAACCACTAGTTGATCACCGGCCGGCGTAAGAAGTGACATGGTTAGAAGACTGAGATAATGTGGTGGGGGTGAGGGGGTAACGTTTCACATATAGTCTATAGTCAAAATAGGATAGAAAGATGGATGAAGGGATGCATCCTTCCTTTCTCTAAAAAGGCGACCTCGGATTAGCCAAGAACTACCGAGGGATAACACTTACATCCATAGCAGCCAAAATCTACAATGCTCTACTACGAAACCGCATAGAACCCAAAATAGACAACATCCTTAGGAAAAACCAAAATGGCTTCCGGAGAAATAGATCCACAACCTCACAAATATTGACCATCCGTTGAATCCTTGAAGGCGTTCGGGCAAAAAACCTTCAGGCGACATTACTATTTGTCGACTTTACCAAGGCCTTTGATTCCATCCACAGAGGGAAGATGGAACAAATCCTACTAGCATACGGCCTACCAATAGAAACCGTAGCAGCAATAATGATTCTCGACAGAAACACCAAAGTGAAAGTACGTTCACCTGATGGAGACACGGAATACTTCGACATTGTTGCAGGAGTACTACAAGGAGACACGCTAGCTCCATACCTCTTTATCATCTGTCTAGACTACGTGCTTAGAACTTCGATCGACAAAATCAGAGAAAATGGCTTCAAGCTGACGAAGAAAAGAAGCAAAAGGTACCCCGCAAAAACAATCACCGACGCCGACTACGCTGATGATTTAGCGTTACTGGCGAATACGCCTAATCAAGCAGAGACACTACTGCATAGTTTGGAACGAACCGCAGCAGGCATTGGCCTCCATGTCAATGCACACAAAACTGAATATATGTGTTACAACCAAACGGGCAACATTACCACACTAGACGGAGCATCTCTGAAACTAGTAGACAGATTCACCTACCTAGGAAGTAGAGTCTCATCAACCGAAAAAGACATCGACACACGACTAAAGAAAGCATGGATAGCCTTCGATAGGCTCTCGATCATATGGAAATCAGACCTGACCGATAAAATGAAACGCGGTTTCTTCCAAGCAGCGGTTGTATCGATACTGCTATATGGATGCACTACATGGACGCTAAGTAAACGGCTGGAGAAGAAACTAGACTGAAATTACACAAGAATGTTGAGAGCAATATTAAACAAGTCCTGGCGACAACGCCCCACAAGGCACCAACTATACGGCCACTTGCCTCCCATCACGAAAACTATACAAGTCAGACGAACCAGACACGCAGGACACTGCTGGTGAAGCAAGGACGAGCTCATAAATGATGTACTCCTATGGACCCCCTCATATGGACAAGCAAAAGCAGGACAACCATCTTGAACTTACATACAGCAGCTATGTGAGGACACAGGATGTAACCCTGAAGACCTGCCAGAGGCGATGAATAATAGGGAGAAGTGGCGAGAGAGGGTTAGGGATATCCGTGCTGGCGACACGACATGATGATGATGATGATGATGATATATATATATATATATATATAAACATTCTTGAGATACATTTATTGAGGGGCCATTCTGTAACAAAAGTAGATATCCAAAATCAGTCGCTCTTGAACGTCTACTGGTTTCACTCCTGACACCAGAAAAGAGGCTTGTGCCCACCTCAAGCAGTACCTCTCAACTTGCTCTAAGGTGGAAGTCAGATTGAAACTCTGACGTGATCGGCAGGAATGCCAACGAAGCAGATACTTTTTTTGCACCTCTCAACTGTCTATATATACATATATATATACATATATATATATTATTCGGTCCAGTTAAACCGAAATTAAAAAAGTAATTAAAATCTTACCTTCTTACTATCGTTTCAATCCCATGGAATATAACATAAAATTATCAGATTAAACTTTAGCATAAAATTTCATCTATAGTTGATAAATAAAACTTATAGTAATGAAATAATTATAGGAAGTTAGATTTTTATTACTTTCAGTTGTTATACTGATCTGCTCATCAGCATTTGAGCACTTCTTTGATTTACCAACTTTTTTTAAACAATTCTTTTTTCTCATATGTTCACCACACACACACACACACACACACACACACACACACACACATATATATATATATATATATATATATATATATATATATATATCAGCTTATTCTACAATTTTTGTGTTTGACTGTTGTTTTCAGTCATTCTGGCAATAATCTTTCACGAAAACATTCGGGAGCATTACTATATTGACAAAACCTTGACACATTCTGACTATATTATGCTCTCAAACCATTTTGCTTAAAACTTAGAATATTCTTCAACAAGATGCAAAAATATCAATAAAAATAGACGTAGAAATATTATCTGATTTAACCCCCTTTTTGCAAACTCTCTAATATCGATACAAGAAAATATTTTCTAGGTTTAATAAACAAACATTTCAAAGATGATAAGCCACTTAGAAAAATTATTAATAAGAATAATGTAAAAGTTAGTAATTCCTGGAGTAACAATATATCTAAAATAATAGAAAATTACAAGAAATTAATAAATAAACTGACAACTTAAAATATTCATGTAATTGTAAAAAAATTGCAGAAAACTTAATGTATTCTTCTATAAAATGCAATCAATTTATAACATTATTCTTTAATAACAAAGGCTTCTAAGCATACATTTTTGATATAATTTCATTTTCTACATGCCCTACTCGTAATTGTATTTCTAGGTAGTCTTCTAGTAACTAGTCTTGAACCATTCTACAAAGCTTGCCAGGGTTTTCGTACTGAAATTTTATTCGCTGGTCAGCTCTTTTAGTAGTCTCTTTAGGACTATCAGAAAACATTTCCCTTGTGCTGCTGCCAGTTTTTTTTCGAAATATTGTGCAATTTTCTTTACAACAGACAAGGATATGTGCGCGTATCACAATTTAGCATATGAAAAAAATGTTTATATTATACCTCATTTTGTATTATTCCCATAAATCTGTTTTTTTTTTTCTTCATCAAGTTGAGAATATCAATTTAAAGCGTTGGTACTTTAAGACTATTCGGTCCCGTAAAAAGAAAAGAAGTTCCATTAAAAAATTCAAATTTTACTAAAGTGATATTTAACACCCCCCCCGGCAAAAACAAGGATTTTTTTTCCCACCAGAATATATATATATATATATATATATAAGCTGCAGTGATCTTTAAGGAAATTCCAGTATGAGAAAATTCTTGAGTCAATTTTTGTGTCTGCGTTATCCACTTTCTTTTCTCACTCGAACAGTTGCAAAAAAAAAAAAAAAAAAAGAAAAGAAAAAAAGAATATTAATAAAGATAAAAAAGAACATTGCATTTAAAATCTTTGAGAAGACTATTGAATGATCATTCTTAAGGAAGCATGAAAGTTATGACAATTTGCTCTTTATATAATCAAAATAAAAAAAGGTGATTTTTCAAAATCAAAATGAATAATTCTTCTCCTTTCCTCGGACGTATACTTTTCCATACTTAATGTTGAAGAATCTCCAAGACTTTCCTTAAACACATGGAAAGAAATAACATTAAATTTAAGTTCTCTCTGGAATCAAGACATTTTTTGCGGGAGAAATTTGTAAGAATCTTTTTGGTAATTTGGGATTAGCTTTCGAACCACGAAAATTGCGGTATTCAAAGATCGGCGTCTATCTGAACTTGAATATATTAAAGGCAGGTTCGTGACCAGTGTGCACATCGTACTGCAACTGAGTATAAGAAAGAAAGAAAGAAAGAAAGAAAGAAAGTGTGTGCAATGTGCCATGAATAATTGTTCAAAGTATTCAATAACTTTTGCATGAAAGGTTTCAGCGCACGTCTTTCAATAGATTCGGTTCTTTTCGTGCTGAGAAGTAAATCCAAAAAGAAATCAACAGCTGCATGACACATGTAAGTAAAGTAAAGTTAGCGACCATAGTCGAGGGTGACCCGTAGGCTCCCTTTTCGATAGCTACTACACCAAGGTGTAGGGGAGGGCGCTACTCCATTCCCAGGATTGCTCCACTTTACCCTTGAACCGTACCTTATAATGCTGAGTGTTAAGCAAGGTGGTATCAAGTTCCATTTTTAAAGTCTTTGGTATGACTCGACCTGGGATTGAACCCAGGTCTCCCGGGCCATTGGCGAACACTCTAACCGCTGGGCCAATGTCCCGGTTATATGACACATGTAATTGGAGAAAAATAAAAAAAAACAACCCCCCCCCCCAGAAACCCCCCCCCCGAAAAACAAACCAACAACAACAACAACGAAAACAAGATAAAAAAACGACGTCTCTCCCCCTTTGAGTAAATAGATTTGGGGAACTGATACAATGTTCAACATTAAACGTAACTTTTTTTGCTGTGTTGTGTCGAGGGAGAGAATAGATGATTATCTGCCCAAAAGTATAAGTCGAAATCTACTAGGTCTGACACTCAACTACATCTGTTATTCAGGCTCCAGGTCTGGGGAACTGAAAAGTGTAAAGAATCCCTTCATTACTATTACTTTCAGATCCACTCTGACCTAGTTCAAGTCCCATCTATAGATCAAACAGATTTGTTTGAAAAGGATTAATGTTGGATAACCTATCTTGAAACATGTAACCGTAGTCAAATATGATAGGAATAATTAATTGAAACGATATATAATTTTTCTCCATATGAGTTTTTTGAAGCAACGTTAGGTGGTGGTCTTTCATTAGAGTCTGAGCGACAAGCAAGTCTCCTCAGCTTTCCATTGCCCATTCAGCTGGGGCTATAGAATACACCGACTGCACCTCTGCAGAGAGCTAAGACCCCACCAACGAGTGTCCTGGATATAACACTAAACAATCTGATGGTGAGGTTCCAGTAATACTGGAGCTTTGGGGAATGCGGAGTACCCCTTCATTGCCATCGCTTCCCAGGTCCACTCTGGCCCGGAATGGTAGCACTAGATCGGTTAAATAGAAATACCTGCATACTTATGCTAAACTGAATTGTTTGAATTAGAACTGTTTGACTAAATTGAATACCTTGAAATAGAAATGTTTTTGACAATTTTAACAGTACTTAAATTTAAACTGCGAGCTAATGCTAAACTGAATTATTATAAATGGAGCTGTTTTTTGACATTGACACTGTACTTACACTAAACTGAATTGTTTAATATATAATTGTTTTGACATTTAACTGTGTGTAAACAAAATCTGTACTTATATTAAACTGAATAAGCTGAATTGGAACTGTTTGACTAAACTGAATAGCTTGAAATAGAAATGTTTTTCACAGTTAAAATGTACTTACATTTAAACTGTTTATTCATGCTAAACTGAATTGTTTGAAATAGAACTATTTTCATAAAAATGGATTTGGCGTTAAATACCGACAAAGGTTGATATGCCATAAAACCCAAACAACCAACCAAACAACCAATCAGCTCTCCAGGACTCTTCTGAGTATTCTAGCCGATCATAACAATGCTGTTGTCTGAATGGTCTCGATTTTTCCTCTGATTTCCAATTCATCCTGTCTTTTTTTCCAAACCTTTGGCGACCGCCCCAAGTGCACCAACTACAATTGGTAACACAATCACCTTGTTCCACAGCTTTTTCCCTTCTCTAGCAATGTCTAAGTATGTATCCATTTTTTCGCTTTCTTTCATTTTCACAGTGTGGTCCGCCGGGACGGCAAAATCCACGAGATGACGAGTTCTTTTTTCTTGTTTATCAATACTTGGTCGGGTGGGCCGTTTGTTTCTCAAAGTCCCAGAGAATTTAATGCGTCTCATTCTCTATGACGGATTATGGTTTGTGCATAATATGGTCAAATTCTAATTTATCGCACAGTTTCTAGTTGATCACTTTTCCCACCCAGTCTACTATTCTTTTTGTGTTCGTTTTCTGCACTCACTTACGTGCTCTTTCTTTACGTAACCTGCACTTGCTATTCTGATGCATTTTATGAATTATTATTACTCATTAGAGTTTTTCACATCAGCGTAAGCTGATGGTCTTTCACTGGAGATTGAGAGATTGCAAGTCTCATCAAGTCTCCAGGACTCTTCTCAGGATTCTGGCCGTTTTCAATAATGCTGTTGTTTCGATGATCTCCACTCGGTCGCCAACTTCTAATTCTTTCAGGCCATTTATTTATTTACTCATTAGAGTAAATTACCGTTAGCTGATGGTCTTTCACTGGAGTTTGAGTGACAGCAAGTCTCATCAAGTCTCCAGCACTCTTCTCAGTATTTATGCCGTTCTCAATAATGTAGTAGTTTGGATGGTCTCCACTCGTCCGTCAACTTCCAAGTCCTTCAGTCCCTTTAATAACCCTTTCGTTATTGTGCCAAAAGCACCAATTACAATTGTGTCACGCGATATCCCACTGGGAGGAGGGAGATAAAATTACTACTCCTCGTATTTGAATTGACAGTATCAAGCCGTCAAAAAAAGTGACCGTTAAGGAAGAATGTGGGTCACACAGGGGAGACCAAGTGTTGGTACTTAGTAACCTCAGGTCGCCGGACACCGGAAGGGGAAAGAGAGAGAAGCCAAATGATTGCCTGGGACCCCAAAACAGAAGTGGGGCTCCCTTCCCCTCAGCGGAAGTAAAGGATAAGAAAAATAGTTTTTGAGCAGGGTCCGTAGCGGGCAGACGAACCATAGCCATTTTACTCCGGGTGGAAGACAAAAGAATTACTGAGACACGAAGGACCCCAGGTTCTTCAAGCCAGTGTAAAAAAATAGAACAAAGTCTATTAGCCCGTGAAAGAAGAAAGATTCTCCAGTGGAACCCCGTCGAAAAATAAGATAAGTAACTTTGGGGCCATTTTCCTTAATACCCAAATTTTGTATACCACTCTCTCTCTCTCTCTCAACTTGAAGAAAGACAAAAGTCAAGAAAAGACATTTATATTCGTGGACTGCCCAATTATTATGTTTTGACACTTTGAAAGTGTATATAACTGTAGTAAAGGAATTCATGTATTTTTATGTTACCATTATGGTCTAAGTTGTTCTTTGCCGTTCTACTACGAATTTGTTGTTGTCACATTTTCTTTTCAGCTTCTATTCGCCTTATGTTATCTTGCTTAGAATTGTCCTATTAATTCCTTTAAAATATCACACGGGAAACCGGAGTTGCCGACTTCTACAATATAATATTATTACGACTAAAACCTATAGGCTCATTATCTTCCATTGTCGAGGGGAAGGAAGTTTAGCGGCCTGGTGGGTGTGTGATAGTGTGAAATTTGGAACCCCTTTGCCAGCGGCGGTCAGTCTGGCTCTAAATTAATCCCTCACGTAATATGCCAGTTCTTATATGCCCGAGAGAAAAACTCTGAACGAGGACTTATTCTGTAGGGGATCAAGTGCCAACCTGCCCCGTCTTCACACGTGCGAAAATAAAGTCCCGTTTTGGGATTTTAGTCAATTTGCCGTCACAATTGGTACAATCGTCACTTTCTGGTTCCACAGCTTTTTTTATTCTCTAGCAAGGTCGAGGTATTATTATTATTTTTATTGGAACAATTTAAACTATATAGCTGAGTGCAAAAAGACAAAAAAAGAAAAAAAGAAAAAGAAAAAGGAAACCATCCCCTAAAAACCCCAAAATGTCTGGGTTTCAGAGTGACCTGGAATTTAAAGCTATTCCTTTTCATGTGTTTTATGAAAGACTTGAAGATTTTTTAATATCAAGCATAGACCGAATAAAGAACAATGAATATTCAATGTAATCTTGAAAATTCCCAGTTCCTTTATATTAGAATTATCATTACTACCAGCTTCATTCTGACCGAAGTGATAGTACCTATTGGGGTACTATCAATAGGTCAAATAGATCTATTTAAAACGTATTCTTATTAGATAGGACCACGAGAAAAAATTTTAGGAAACAACCACACAAAAAATGTAATTAAATGGGCTTAGAAGATTCAGAAGCGGTGTGGAACTAAAGTTTCAAGGGTTAAGAAAGTTCAGAGATCGTTAACTCAATTTCTGTCGAGGATTCTTACCTTCAAAACATCTGCCAAAATTGAGCTGTGCTTCTCAACTATTTTGTAGCCCATGTGAGCCTCAAGAGCTAAACGTCTCTAATTAGTAAATCTGAAGACAGAATATAAAGCATACTTTTTAAAAGTTAAGCGAAAGTCTTTTCAGAATTTGGCAGAGAATTCCTCGCCAAAGATCACGCATTTGGAATAGGTCGCTTCTAGCCATCAGTCAAAGTTGGCAAGCGAAAGTTCACAAAAGACTACATTGTTGGTTATTTGTGTGTAGACTCTGGGCCTCGGGTTAAGTCAAGCAGTCCTTGACGTCAGAGTAATGGTTTATAGATTATAGGTTATATGTTCCTAGACTTAGTCTGGAAGCTCCGTAACTTTTATGAATTCAGTCTGCATAATATCGGCCGGAGAGATGGCAACAGGAGAGATGAAAACATAGAGATCAGCACTCCATATCCATATCATGAGTAAATGTAAATATTTCATTGGACACTTAAAAAAAAGAAGAAAAACTTCGGGGAAATACAATCACTATTTTCATTTTGTATCGATGGCTAACACTGTCAATGGATTGACTGCGGGGGTTTCACTTTTTTATAAGTTTATGAATTTTGTCTTATAGTTGTCCTTGCAGTTAAAATTCAAATGAAAAAAAAGAAAGAAAAATCAAAACAGAACAAATAAAATAAAACAAAACAAAACACAACAAACAACCCCCCCAACCCCCCCCAAACACCCAAAAAACAAAACAAAACAAAAAACAAAACAAAACAAGACAAAACAAAAACAAATGCATTGCTTCGTCAGTTATGCGAGTCGGAAAATTTGAAAATGTAATTAGTACCTATCCTTCAAAAATATAAGTAAAAATAGACGAAACTTTGATATATGTTAAAGACTGAACTGATAAGGTGGCTCTGAATTCAAACAGTCAACTATTGTATTGTTTAATTTCCGTTTAATACAATAAGTATTTTCATTTTGTAGTAATGGCTTATACTGACAATGGATTAACTGCGGAATTTCCTTTTTTTTTTCAGTCTTTGAATTTTGTCTAAGACCTTAGAGTCGTCTCAGCAGTAAAAATTTAAATGAAAAACGAACAAAATACTAAACATAAAACAAACAAAATCGATCTCCATCGATCATCTGTCACTGGTACTAATCACATTTGGAAATGTGATTAGTCTCTATCTCCAAAAACATAGATAAAAAAAGTAGTAACACAAATAGATTTGGTTTGGTTTGGTGGGTTTTATGGCATATCAATCTTGGTAGGTTATTTAAAGCCAAGTTCTGTTTATACGAATAAAAGTATACATGATTTGTAAGCAAGTAGATTAGTTTGGTTTCATGGCATATCAATCGTTGTAGGTAATGCAATGCCAAATCGTTTATATATATATATATATATATATATATATATATATATATATATATATATATATAAACGATTTGGCATTGCATTACCTACAACGTGCTAAGAAATTATATATATATATATATATATATATATATATATAATTTCTTAGCACATTTAGACGATAACGTTTTTAAACAAGCCTGAGCTTTTTTGGGTACACAGTTAAATGGTTTCACTTAATTTCAAACAATACGTTTTAACATAAGTAGAGTTTTTTTTTGTTTACACACAATTAGTCATTGGTTTGAATACAGCTTTTTGTTAACACACAGTTAAACGATCAAACAGTTCTATTTCAAAAAATTCAGTGTAGGATGTCAACAAAGTTAAATGATTCAACGTATTACTAAGTATCACTAACAATTCAATTTAGCATAAGTACACAGTTTTTTGTCTGCACTCAGTTAAATGTCAAAACAGTTAATTTCAAACAATTCGATTTAGTGTAATTACACAGTTTAGTTCTTTTGAACCCATTGATAGGACATTTTAGGTGCCACCAATCCAGGCAAGAAAAGATCTGGAAGCGATGGCAATAAAGGAGTACTTCCCATTCCCTATAGCTCCAGCATTACTGAAGCCTCATCATCACATTGTTAAGTGTCATATCTAGGACACTCATTGGGGGAGGGTGTTGTACCCCTCTGCAGAGAAGCAGTCGGTTTATTCTGCAGCCCCAGATGACTGGGCAAGAAACACAGATAGATGCTAAACTCTCAGCTGAGAATTCAAATACGAAGAATAATAGCGACGTTATAACAACTTCTTTAGGGAAGTATGGATTGGTTTGGTTTCTTTGTTTAATGGCATATCAACCTTTGTAGGTAATTCAATGCAAAGTCTATTCTCCTAGAAGAACATTCGGGGTACTATTTAACACATAGCTTGGAGGATAAGGGGGTTCATACATTTCCCAAGGGTATTTGCCCGAAAGTGAACGTAATCGCGCGACTGGAGTACGAGCTCGATTACTACGATTCTTCAGTCCATCGCTTTAACCATTATATCACGAGGACATCTCCCCCTTAAGAGAAGTAGTATCACAAATCAGGATGTAAGACCAACCGATTAAACCGGACAAAAAGAAAAAGAGTTATGTAGACTTTTATTAAGACAAAAGTTACATAATTCAAATGTGTAAGTATATGATAGCTTTATCATTATTTCCTTTTACGAGTGCCATTTTGAAAAAAGAGAATCAAGACACTAAAAATGTCTGAAACTAGATAGAAAATATTCCTTCAAAATACAAATATTACGTCCGTATAAGAAAAGTGTGAATCAATTTTCTCCAGAATAATTTTGTCTAAGCAGAAAAGTAGATTAAGACAATCCTACAAATAACAAATCAAGCGGTAATAGGAGAAGGGAGGGACTTAAAATTAAGAGAAACAATTTTTTTTCTCCATAACTACTTAGATATACTACCCTAGCTTTTCACTGTGTCACAATCTCTGAGGGAAGAGAGTATTTTACGACTTACACAAACATATAGCAACCCCCCCACAAACCCCAAAAAACCCAACCCCAAAACAAACAAACAAACAAAAAAAAAACAACAACAACAACAAAAAACATGGAGTGCAGCATAGTGGATATGAAGTAAAGCAGATGAATCTAATTTTGGGTCATCAGCGTGTTTCACCAGATGCTGGGCGGAGCAACGTCATCAGTCAAAGGCTAGGACTACTACTTATCCTTAAGGACGGTGGTATATATTGATGAGGAAAAAAAGCCAACGAAAGATTACAATGGCTCCAATCGAAACCATACATCCAATCCGCATCACCCTTCACGTGGATAGATAAGGGGTGGGCTCTGCTAAGGTTGGAGCTTTTGCTTCAGGTTTCGAAAAATCATTTGCAGAGTCTAAACTCGACTTACTTAAATGCAAAACATTGTAAACATGAGGACTTTTATTGATAGGACTTTAAACACAATTAGCCATCTCACCGAGCTTACAGTATTTGCAGTCAAACTCAATATAGACAGTACATGCATGCAAGAACATAGACATTACCATAGAAAACTAGAAATAAAACACCAAGATGCCGGTCATGATTAAACTGTTGTTTCGGTATCAAAGCAGAAAAGCCCCGTAAATCCCGCCATTGGAGGCGTAGGAATGCGTCTCAGTCTTCATGCCTTAAAACCACTAAATAGCATAAAAAACCCCAACAGAGAATTATGTGCGTGTCATTTAATGGCAACCCTTGCACCATAATTGTATCTTGCTATAGTCCCACCAATACCAGTGATGAATCGGGTATCACAACTGCCTACAACAGGTTATCTTCCCTTGTTGGGCATACTGCTCAACACAACGTAGAAATCATAGGTTTAGACATGAATGCTAAAATAGGCAAAGATAAAAATGACAAATTTTGCTTACACAATCTGCCAAAAAGAAATAGCGAATAACTAAGAGATTTTTCACTCGAGAACAGTTTTTCATGCCTGAATACTAAATTCCAAAAAAGAGATAGGGTAAACTATAAACCTACACCGACCCAAATAATGCTAAAGCACAGAAGTGGCTAAATAGCGCTGTGAACTGTAAGGCATATTCATCTTTTGAAAGAGTATCTTCCGATCATGGAATCGTCTCGGCAAATATACGCCTGAGACTGCGCAGAAATAAGAAACAGTTAAAACCACATGTTACGACTGGTCCCCACCAATAGAGATATTTGCAATAAATATACAGTAACTGTAAGAAACAAATTCGATATTCTTCAGGAGACATCTGAAAGATATACTCCAAATGATGGATATGAAAACTTTGTCACTGCTCACATAGGAACAGCGGCAGACTGCACACTAACGAAACCAAGAGCCAAATATAGGGTTTCATAGGAGTCACTAGTGGTAAGGAAAAACTAGATACCCTGAAAAAAGGATCCTTACTTAATAAAAGAACCCCAACAAATACCAACGAGCAAAAACTTAAGAAAGCTCCGAGCGAACCTTCCAACAAATACCAAAAAGAACAATTTTAATACATTCAAAGTCCAATTGATAAAATCAGATATTCAGTAGAAGACAGACAATCTCGATTAGCACGGTAGACAGAAAATGAAATGAGCCGGAGGAAGAGTACCTCCAGAGGAAAACCAAAAACTGTCATACTAGAAGAAAGACTTCAGGAGTGGAAATGACATTTCAAGAATCTGCTAAGAAAGCCTCCAGAAATCACTAACAAACCTATAAAAAATTATCAATAACCAATTAGACGCCAAACTAGGAGAGTTTACGGAGGATGAACTTAATGCAGTATTGGAAAATGGAAAAAGAGAAACGCTGCAGGCCTTGACGAAATACTCCCTGAAGTTTGAAAGACCAGAAAATTTGACAACATACAATTTCGATTATGCAACGCTGTCCATAAATAAAACAATAGAGAGGTGCCCGTGGTGTAATTGTTATCGTCGCAGGAAATGGACACGGCGACTCGAGTTCAAATCCAGGACGAGACTGATTGCATTTCACATAGCACTAATACCCTTGGGAAAGGTATGAATCCAATTATTCTCCCTCCAGCTATGGGTAAATAGTAGGGCAGACTAGGTTCTTCAGCCTTGGTGAGGCAACTAGTCTAGGAGAAGAAAAACTCTGAATTCAAACCTGTTAAACTCCGCTTAAAAAATTGACCTTGTGTCATATCCTGCCCGAGCAGAGGGGTTGGTAAATATGATAAATAAAACAGTTGAGAAACTAGGAATCCATAAGAACTATCGAGGAATTACTCGTACTATTAGAGAGTCAAAAGTTTTTTACGCCCTGCTTCTCAATCGTATCGAACCAGAAATCGAAAAATCAGAACGGCTTTCGCAGAAATCGCACGACAACTTCACAGATTCTGACAATCCACTGAATCATTGAAGGAGTACAAGCAAAGAATCTCAAAGCAACTCTACTCTTCTGAGATTTCATCAAGACTTTTGATTCCATAAACAAAGGAAATATCGAGCAATTGCAGTTAGTCTCCCCAAAGCAACTTTCACTGCTATTATAATGCTTTACAAAAACAATAGTTCGTTCTGCTGGTTGGTTGGTTTCTTTCTTTGTTTAATGGCATATGAACCTTTGTTGGTTATTAAATGCCAAAGCAATTCTTCTAGGAGGACAGTAGAGGTACTATTTAACCTATAGCCAGGAGGATAAGGGGGGTTCATACCTTTCCCAAAAGTATTTGTCCGAAAGTGAACGTAATAGTGCGACTAGGTTTGGTTTGGTTTGGTTTGGTTTCTTTGTTTAATGGCATATCAACCTTTGTAGGTTATTTAATACCAAAGCCATTCTCGTTCAAGAATAGTAGTGGTACTATTTAACCCATAGATCGGAGGATAATGTGGTTCATACCTTTCCCAAAGATATTTGTCCGAATGTGAACGTAATGGTGCGATTGGAGTTCGAACTCACTGAATACGATTCTGCAGTCCATCGCATTGACTATTACACCACAAGGATAACCCCCTCGCTCACCTCGTAGAGATTCCGACTTCGTCAACATCGTTGCAAGAAACTTGGAAGTAATTAAAAAGAGATAAGGCATAATAGATATTAACGCACAGATAATACAGACATATATATGTTTAAATAAAAGGGCTTCTTTAAAAACTTTTCTTTTTTAAATCAAAAAGTGCTCAGTATTGACCTATAGAATAGGATAAAACCTAAAATAAAATGATGTATTCTCTCCCTTCAGTGGCTGTCTACGGGTGCTAATTTCAATAAATGATGAGATTACCATATATATATATATATATATATAGTTTTCTACGAATCTCATTTGATGATCGAAGTCGTGAAACTCAGAATTATGAATCATCAATTTTATCTACTTATTTTTTGATATTGTTATATTTGTCGTCCTCTTTTGTTTATACATTGTGTATAAGCACTTTTATTTTTGTTTGTTTGGATTTTATGGCATTTCAACCTTTGTAGGTTATCTAATGACAAATACATTTTTATACAAATAAACAGTTCTATTTCAAACAGTTCAGTTTAGCATAAGTACAGTTT
Source organism: Sepioteuthis lessoniana (assembly GCA_963585895.1). Classification (NCBI taxonomy): domain Eukaryota; kingdom Metazoa; phylum Mollusca; class Cephalopoda; order Myopsida; family Loliginidae; genus Sepioteuthis; species Sepioteuthis lessoniana. The sequence continues at coordinate 47,250,390 of OY757906.1, read as the reverse complement.
AATTGACATTTTTTTTCTATTTTATGCTATTTAGCTTAGTCAAACAGTTTTATTTCAAACAATTCATTTTAGCGTAAGTATAGTTTTAAAGTCAAAAGCAGTTCTATATCAAGCATTTCATTTTAGCTTACAAAAATAGTTCCATTTTAAACAATTCAGTTTAGCATATATACGCAGTTTAAATGTCAAAAAGTCCTAGTAGACTTGGGAGTGATGGCAATGAAGGAGTACTCCGCATTCCCCAAAGCTCTAGCATTACTGGAACCTCACAATGAGATTGTTTAGTGTCATATCCAGGACACTCGTTGTTGGGGGGAAGGGTTTTACCCCTCAGCAGAAAAGCAGTCGGTGTATTCTACGGCCCCAACCGACTGGGAAATACACGGGGTTAAATGTTAAAACAGTTCTATTTTAAACAATTCAGTTTAGCATATATATGCATTTTAAATGTCAAAACAATTCCATCTCAACGAAGACAGTTTAGTTTTATTTGACACATAGATAGGACCCGATCAGGTGCTACCACTCCGGGCCAGAGCGGACCTAGAAGCGATAGCAGTGAAGGGGTACTCTGCACCCCCAGAACTTGCTGCATTACTTGTGCCTTAACTGGAGTGTTTTGTGCAGTTTCCACTGGTGCTAATTTTTGTACTTACCGAACCCCTTCACCACATGCAAGATGTGACACATCTTAGATTTAAGTGTAGCCAATAAAAGCTGACATTATGTGAACTTATTATAGGCCCAGTCGACTGGGGCTGTAGAATACACCGACTCGATCTCTGTGGATGGGCAGGGCACCCAACAACGAGTGTCCTAGATATGATACTAAACAATCTGATGGTGAAGCTTCAGTAATGCTGGAGCTTTGGGTAATGCGGAGTACCCCTTTATATCCATTACTCCCAGATCCAGAGTAGTAGCATATGATAAGGTCCTATCTATGAGTCAAATAGAACTGTTTGGCATTTAAACTGAGCGAAAAATGACTAGTTCTAAATTGAATTAGAAATAAAGTTCTTTAACATTTTAAGTGTTTAAAGAAACTACTGTTTAATTAAATTGTTAGTGATAGATAGCAATACTTGAAACCATTTAAATGTGTGTAAACGAATGACTGCAAATAAATGTTGAATAGAATCATTAGTGTTGAATTGGAATACTTAAAATCGTTTAACTGTCTGCATAAATTAATTATTTGTACTACATAGTATAACTTGGAATAATTTGACTGTGTGCAAATGAATAAATTGTGTTGAATAAATTGTGTTGAATAAAATAATTAGTGTTATATAGCAATATTTGATATCTTTTAATTATGTGTGCACATATGAGCTCTGGCTTGTTTGAAAATAACTTTACCTACAGACAATTTGCTTGTAAATCCTATATGTATAAGCGCAGTCATTTGGGGCTGTAGAATACACTGACTGCACCTCTGCAGAGGGGGTAAGACCCCTCCACTAAAGAGCGTCCTGTTATGACACTAAACAATCTGATGGTAAGGTTCCGGCAATGCTGAAGTTTTGGGGAATGCCATCGCTACCAGGTCCACTCTGGCCCGGAGTGGTAGCACCTGATAGGGCCCTATCTATGGGTTAAATAGAACTAACAGCATACTAATGCTAAACTGAATTGTTTGAGTAAACTGAATAGCTTGAAATAGAAATGTTTTTGATAATTAAGCCCTACTTACATTTAAACTGCATGCTTATGCTTAACTGAATTATTTCAAATAGAACTGTTTTTCGACATTAAAACTGTATTTACACTTAATTGAATTGTTACATATAACGGCTTGAATAGTTTAAAATAGAAATGTTTTTGATAATTAAACTGTGTACTTATACTAAATTGAATTGTTTTAAATAGAACAGATTATTTACATAAAGATGGATTTGGCGTTAAATAACCTGCAAGGGTTGATATGCCATAAAACCCAACAAACAAACCAAACCTATATGTATAAACTGGATTTGGCATTAAATAATCTCTAAGTGTTTATATTCCATAAAACTCAAATAATCAAACAAACCTAACAACATATTCTGCGTACATTTGCAAAGCAAAACGCTATTTCATTTTTGACTGGTCGCACGAGCGTACAAGTGTCGTTCAAAAGGTTGTTTTGGCAGCACATTCCCTTCTAATCTAATCTAAACTAGACTTTTCAAGTTTAATAAGTGGTAGTGTGTTACCTGAAGAAAAATATTCAGCCATCGCTCTTTTTCTTGGTGAATCACAGAACTTTTTGAATCTACTTCGTTTCTATCAAAACTTCAAAAAAGATGCATCAAAAGTATTTTCATGATTAATTTGATCTTATGAGAATTCCTGCAGTACCTTCCGGGAGCTTATATATATTTATTGGATATAATTACCTAATCTCTCTGAAAGCAGCTCAGTCGGCTGGAGCTGTAGAAAACACTGACTACATCTCTGCAGAAGGGTAAGACCTCCTGCAACGAGTGTCCTGTATGTGACATTAAACAATCTGATTGTGAGGTTCCAGTAAATCTACTGGACCCTTTCATGAGTGGTAGCACCCGATAGGGTCCTATCTGTGGGTCAAATAGAACCGTTTGACATTTAAACTGAGTGCAAACAAATAAATTATGCTAAACTGAATTGTTTGAAACAGAACTGTTTGATCATTTAACTGCGACTAAATAAATGATGGAGGTTAATTGGATCATTAGTGATACATAGCCATACTTAGAACCTTTTAACTTTGTTAACTCATGTGTACTCCTCATATATGTCTAACATATGTATGAAGAGGATTTGGCATTAAATAACCAACTGTTGATATACCATAAAACCAAACCAAACCAAACCAAATCATATATATATATATATAATATATATGTATGAAGAAGAGTTGGCATTTAACAACCTACAATGGTTGATATGACATAAAACCAAACCAAGCCTTCAAAAAAATCTGCCGGGTTTCCTTCACCTAGATGTAACATATTGACCTTCGACCCAGCCGCCAATTCAGAAACAGGTGCATCCGGTCGAAGATACAGGGTATAACCTTGACTGTGGACGGGTTGAATTGGGTGCAGATGTGACGCCCACAAGAAGCAGGTGGATGACAAACAATTATATAACCCAGTGCGACAGACAGGTTCAGTTAGTTGGAGTCAGTTGGTTGGAGATAAAATGCTGTAGCGAGAACCAGCACCCAGCAGAGGGCTATGGGCCCTCAGGACCCCCGATTGAGCAGCCCAGCAGAACGTGAAAGAAGTGCTGCTAAAGATAAAGGAACTGGGGGTCAATATGTTGCAGTTTGTTCAGTCTCCAACTGACCTCTCACACATAACCCTTTCGCAACCCTTTCGCAACCCTTTCGCAACCCTTTCGCAACCCTTTCGAATAAAGTGTGAGAGGTATATTTTTCTGAAGAAGTGTGTTCGTTCGTCATTATTGTGTTGATTATGTTTCCGCATGTATATGTATATGGTTGTATAGTTGTATCATGGCTATACAACATAGACTGGTTACTATACCAAGGCTAAAGAAGCAAGTTATTATTTACTTATAGCTCTGGAAAGAAAAATAATGGAATCTTTTCTTTCGCATGGAATTAGCGCAGAGTGATGCGTAAACAACTTTGTCTAGGATTTGAACTCTGTACACCGATTTCATTTCTTACAAAGATAACCGTTACCTTAAGTGCACCTCCTGGTATTCAAACCCATATAAAAATATTAGATTTATGTTTTGATCCTATAATAGTCAATTATAAATAATAAAATCCTGGTATCATTGGTTTTGAAGAAAATGGACTTTTATTAAGAAACTTTGGGGTAAATTCTTTTATGACTGATACTGTTTCTGATATTACATACGCAAAACAAACAATTACTTTGGAGTCAGGTATAGTTTCAAGGCTAAAGTATCATCACCACTAACCCAGAGCGCCAAAGTAGAATCTTAAGATACAGAATCTGTTGGTTTTCTGTCACATGGCAGAAATACCAAATCAAAATGCAATTATTATCTATCTATCTATCTATCTATCTATCTATCTATCTATCCTTAGTCTAGCCATATGTATGTATGTATGTATGTAGGTATGTATGTATGTATCTATCTATCTACTAGTTATTTGTATAAAGCTATGTATGTATGTATGTATGTATGTATGTATTTATGTATGTATGTATGTATGTAGTTAGCTAGCTAGCTAGCTAGCTAGCTAGATTCACTCTAAACATAAGTATGTATGTATGTATGTATGTATGTATGTATGTATGTATGTATGTATGTATCTATCTATCTATCTATCTATTGGCAACTTTCTAACCAATATAAACGATCCCAAAAATCAAGTCTAGATAGAATAATAAAAGATCTGAATCCATTGATTTAATGACACATGAATACGCAAACTGAGGAGTGGAATTTCCGTGAAATTCACGAGGAAACTCGTTGTACTTTAGCTCAATATTAAGTCGCTAATTCTATGATGTTATTTTGAATAATTGGTCGAGACGACTATGTAAAATGGGACTAAAACGTCGAGACCACATTCTACATTGTTCAAAATCAAATGACTATTTTTAAACCGATAAGTCGTACCGACAAACAAAGGAGTTTTTTTTTTATAGTGTATGGAACTCCCAACTCTGGATACTTTCTATCATTATACATTGTCGGTAAGAAATTTACAACGTTAATTAGTTTTACACAACTGAATTAAAAATTTTCACCATGCAGTGAATAGAAGAAAATCTTTCTTCTTGGAAAGTCAAGATTTAAATGATATAAACACTTATAAGAGATACCCCAAAAGACACCAACTGTACGGCCACCTGCCTCCTATCACGAAAACTATTCAAGTTAGACGAACCAGACATGCAGGACACTGCTGGAGAAGCAGGGACGAACTCATAAGAGATGTACTCTTATGGACCCCCACACATAGCCGTGCAAAAGCAGGACGACCAGCACGAACATACATTCAGCAGCTATGTGAGGATACGGAATGTTGTCCTGAAGACCTGCCTAGGGCGATGAACGATAGGGAGGAGTGGCGAGAGAGGGTCAGGGATATCCGTGCTACCAGTGCGACATGATGATGATGATGATGATAAGAGATGAAAAATACCCATTAAAAATTATAGCTGTCTATTATTATGACCACGTTACATATCTATCTATCTATCTATCTATCTTCCGTCTTGTTATGTTATGTTATGTATGTATGTATGTATGTATGTATGTATGTATCTATCTATCTATCTATCTATCTATCTATTATTTTCGAGTGCCACTGGTAGTGTAATGGTTAGCAAGCTTGACTAGCAAACCTGCAAGAGTGAGTTCGAGTCTCATTTGGTACCTCATTCATTCGGCATTGAGCCACCTCTAAGTAGAAACTTAGTAAATTACTACGCGATATTTTCAACTATAAAATAAAATAAGAATAAAAACAGGATAACAGTTTTGTGTTGCTGGTTCTCAGTAGAGCCTGCATGTTTTTGTTGTTATTCTATTTTATAGTTGAAAACATTGTGATATATCTCTGTATTGTTGCACATTAAACACTGTAAACATTCTACTGATTGAAATTTGGGGCTGTAGAATACATAGACTGCACCTCTGCAGAAGCGTACGACCCTCTCAACGAGTGACTTGGATATGACACTAAACAGGTTCCAGTAATGCTGGAGCTTTGCGGAATACAGAGCACCCCTTCATTGCCATCGCTCCCCGGTCCACTCCGGCCCGGAGTGGTAGCACCTGATAGGGTCCTATCTATGGGTAATACAGAACCAAACTGCGTACTTATGCTAAACTGAATTGATCGAAATAAAACTTTTTTGACTTTTAACTGTGTGTAAACAAAAACTGTAATTATACTAAAATAAATTGTTTGAATTAAAACTGAATAGTTTGAAATAGAAATGTTTCTGAAAATTAAACTGTGTACTTTATGCTAAACTGAATTGTTTAAAAAAGTACAGTTTTTTTGCATAAAATGGATTTGGCATTAAATAACCTCAAAGATTGATATGCCATAAAACCCAAAGTAATAAACAAAAAGACTGATTAAAACCGCCTTCAGCTTTAAACTCTAAGGATTTTTGTAGCTGGAAGACCTCCTGGGAGTGATGGATGATAGAGACGGGTGGCGAGAGAGGGTCAGGGAGATCCGTGCTGGCAGCAAGACATGATGATGATGATATATATATATATATATATATATATATATATGAAATTGGTTGGATGTACTTATTTATGGGAGAGAGTCTATGTAAATCTCTTAAAGTGCTCCATATTCAATGTGTATGTTCTTCTATTCAGGTCTAATTAGGAGGCTGGAGGTTATATTCAAATTCCGGTATATCTGTTTTATACCATACATCTTAGTTGATGCTTCGGGATGGGTCGTCAGTGATGTTTCCTTTGGGATCATGGGGGGTTTCGGGTCTTTCAACATCAGACCCCCTCACCCAAATGACCCAGTTGGCATCGATCTAACTCCAACTCCCATCCCGGCAGCCAACCTGCGCATCCACACAAGGAGAAAACAAAAAAAAAAATGACCACAGAAAAGGCTCTCTATATAACAGCCAATCAATAACATACACACAAAATAAAATATGATATAAAAGTGAAGATAAATTTTATGTATGTGTTAGTGTATGTGTGTGTTTGTGTGTAGTAAGTAATTTGATATGTAAAAAACAAACGAAGTAAAAACTAAACAAAAATGAAAATAAAAATAAAGTTTAGTTTCCAGGTTCTTGTTTTCACCAGTGAAGTAAAAAAATCAGCAGCTTACATTTTGACGTTTTTTCTTGTTTGTGCTTCTTCCTGTTTGAAAACATCAGGGATGAAGTCTTCCTTTCTTTAAAATTTAAGATTCACGTTATACCAAAGCTGATCTGGCAACTTTTCCCTTTTATGAGAAAAAAAAATGAATGAATGAAAAATAAGTAAAAATGAATATAAAAAAAAGAAATAAATATAAAAAAATAAAATAAAAAAAACAAAAAAAAAGAAAACACCATCAACAAATAAAAAAATAAAACTAACAAACTTTAAAAAATGAAAAGCAGAAAAAATGATAAAGAAGGGACAAGAAAAGCCCTGAGAAATTTAAAAAGTAAAAAAAAGTAAAAAACAAAAAAACAAAACAAAACAAAAAACCAACAAATAAACTAATACACCGCTAAAAATAAAGATACTTTATTTTATAAATTTTTCCTTTTCAATTTATTCATTTATTATTCATATATTCTCTTTCCTTCACTTATTTAGAAATATAATTTCCAAAGCTTTGCTTAGTCTGATACACAGGCCTCAAGTTATTAACTGTACCTACCGTTTCTAAGTCGTCACCCATCTCAGAATTGTACAGAAACATCGCTTCTTACCGTCTATAATCACCTAATGAGAGTGGTTGCTACTTACAAAGCTTTGATTAATCTCGTATACAGGCCCTAGTTTACTAACAGTACCTTCTGTTTCTACGTAGTAACTCATCTCAGAACTGTACAGACTCATCACTGCTTAACGTCGATAATCCCCTAATTAGAATTTCTGGAGGTGCCCGTGGTGTAATTGTTATCGTCGTAGGAATTCGACACGATTATACGAGTTCAAATCCTGGACGAGACTGATTGCATTTCACATAGCACTAATGCCCTTGGGAAAGGTATGAATACAATTATTCTCCCTCCAGATATGGGTAAATAGTAGGGCAGACTAGGTTCTTCAGCCTTGGTGAGGCAACTAGTCTAGGAGAAGGAAAACTCTGAATTCAAACCTGTTAAACTCCGCTTAAAAATTAACCTTGTGTCATATCCTGCCCGAGCCGAGGGGTTGGTAAATATGATAATCACCTAATTAGAATTGCTATTTACAAAGCTTTGCTTAGTCTGCTACATCGGCTTCAAGTTGCTAACAGTGTTTCTTAGTGGGCAATAATCTCAGAACTGAACATGTATATTGCTGCTTGATTTCAGTAATCTGTTGGCAAGCAGTGTATTCAGTGTGACTTCACCGCAAGTCAATTATTTAGAACTGATGATTTTAAAAGAATTATAAAACTGCGCTGATCCTGAGGAAATTGGTACTTTGAGCAAGTAAGGCTTAAAGGATTCTGGTCAGTTATCATGGTTATCTTCATCATATCGAGAATTTAAAGTATAACTGTAAATTTCGACGCACAAGTCGACTTTTTTTTAAAAACCTCTACAAAACTATATGGCAGGGCTAAAATACAAACCTTTTCCACAGCCAGTAGAATAGTATTCCTAACAATTGATATACACCACTTACTATAACTCCGGACATTTCCCTAGTCGTTCGAGTGTTCGCCAATGGCCCGCGAGACCTGGGTTCAATCTCCAGGTCGAGTCATACCAAAGACTCAAAAAATGGTACTTGATGCCTCCTTGCTTTACACTCAGCATTATAAGGTACGGATCAATGATAAAGTGGAGCAATCCAGGGAAAGGAGTAGCGCCCTCCTCTAAACCTTGGCGTGGTAGCTATCGAAAAGGGAGCCTTCGGGTCACCCTCGACTATGGTCGCCAACTTTTTCTATAACTCCAGCAGACTGCCGCAAACATTTCCAACTTAAACTTGTGTTTGGTGGATATATTTATCAAATTAACACAGAAATTAATATGAAATAATAAATCCCTACCACAAATTAATTATTATATTAATGTTATATTACACACCAGTTCCAAAACAATAATCGAAACGTCACAGCATCCAGATGACCATTCACACCACTATGGCATGTTGTTTATCCGCCCAATTTCAAATATTGCGAATTCATATGAAGATAAGCTCTTTTAAAACTTTGCATGTGTCATGTATTCTATCAGTAGCCTATGGAATGTTTAGGGGGTCTACCCCAGCATTTTGGACAAACGGTCTTGAGGTCAAGGTATATGCAACACTGAATTATACGTTGCAATTTACGCCAAGTGGTTAGAGTGTACGCTAATGGCCCCGTAGACCGGAATTCAATCCCAGGTCAAATCATACCAAAAATTAAAAAAAGAAAAAAAAATGGTTTTTGATACCTCCTTGCTTAACACTCAACATTATAAAGTACGTATCAAGGATAACGTGGAGCAGCCCAGGGAAAGGAGTAGCACCCTCCCCTATACCTTGGTGCTGTAGTTATTGAAAAGGGAGCGTTAGGGTCGCTCTCAACTAAGGTCGCTGACTTTACTTACTTTATTATATATATATATATATATATATGTATGTATATGAACAGGTTGAGATAAATAGATAGATAGATGATGTATTTGTTTGCATATCACGAAGACTATTTATCAAAGACGATCTCATATCTGGACGATCTTTCGTGTCGACGGATGACGAATTTCGAGCGAATAGCTATTCTTTTCCCTCTTCAGTCCTGCATTACAGGTTTGGCTCTAGTGGATATCCATCTATTTCTAATCATATAATCCATGATAAATGGCTTGAGACAATAGAAGAAAGAGAAGCAGATGTCTACGAAACCTGCACACTATACTTGAAAATGACTTCCAGGAACTAGAACGATATAGGAACAGTGTAAGTCGGGGCCTATTTTACAGCGACACGTCTCATTAAAGTAAGTAAAGGAAAAACAATTATTTTTTGAAAAAAGTTTCATTTTTTTCGATAGACATCGTATCTCTGTGCGATCATTCTGCACATAAGTACACACATAGTATGTATGGGTATTTTATAGGCTTACATACATATAGGGTTTGATAAGGAAAGAATATATAAAAAAACCCAAAAACAAACAAGCCCAAACAGGTAAAATGAAGGCAGTTGTGTTTCTTTCGGATTAATGTAAGTCCCAAAGGTATTTATTTGGAGGCGTTATGGTGTGCACAGAGTTCATTCTTGGCGTGCTCATCTTTCAAACCCAATCAACTGTGCATGATTGTACTGGTTTCACTTTCTTTTCACAACACTCCAGGGAAAAGAAAGAAAGAAAAAAATTAAAACCATACAAATAATTAATTGAAAACGAAATACGTCACATACGACACTCGGCCATTGAAAGTAAGAAAAGGAAGAAAAATGTATCAGCTCGTCAAAAAGAAACGACAACAGCAAAAACAAGTAGATTCTTTATGATTAAGCGTGCAGAAAATTCTTGAAAACACACACACACACACACACACACACACACACACACACACACACACACACACACACACACACACACACAAAATAACCATACATACATACATATATATAAAGAGAGAGAGAGAGAGAGAGAGAAAATGTATGTGTGGGAGAGAGAGATACGAAGTGTGTCTAATAAGAAACCTGTAGTTTTAAAAAAACGAATTTGTTGGCTTAGCTATAACCTAATGGGATTTGTCTTCTTCAAAATAGTCTCCTCCACAGTTGATACGTTCATGTATACGCACATGTTATTTTGGTTTGGTCAAATATATATGCATACATAAATACATGCACACATACGTACATACATGATATATACGTACATATATGCACTCACACATGCTGCGTACGTGTGTGCATATGTGCATGTGTGAGTGCACACACACACACACACACACACACACATATATATATATGGAACCCGCCATTTAGTCAAATGAGTTGAGTGTTCGCCAATGTCCAGGTCGTCATACCAATAACTAAAAAAAGCACTCAGCATTATAAGGTACAGTTCAAGGGTAAAGTGAAACAGTCCAGGGTAAGAAGTAGTGCTCTCCCCAATACCTCGGCGTAGTAGCGATTCAAAAAGGAGCCTTCAGGTCGCCCTCGACTACAGTCTCCAACTTCAACTTTACACTTATACATAAACATATATATCTATTCACGATGGATATGTGGTGTGTCGAAAACTGAATTTTTTTCTTGAGCAAATGTATTGCCATAATTATAACTTAAAAAGACTTATCTCCCTCAAAGTCTACACCACTCTAGATTCATTGAAGTAAGTTTGGCTTTACCTAACTTCACCGCAATGAACAGGGTGTGACGCAAGATCAGTTTTTAAGAGGAGAAAAGCTAGTTTGAATTCCAAACAAAAACTGAACTTAAAAAAAAAAAAAAGAAAATGAGATTAATAGTTTTAGCTCTGTGTACAACCTAATCAAAATTGTTGAAGGTCATCCAGAGTTAGAATCGTCTTTAGTAGATTTTCTCACAAATTTGGTATAACTAATGGCGTTTGTTTGTTTGGGTTTTATGACATATCAACCTTTGTAGGTTATTTAATGCCAAATATGTTTTTATACAAAGAAACAGCTCTATTTCAATCAATTCAGTTTAGTATAAGTAAAGTTTTTTTTTTGTTTACACTCAGTTAAGTGTCAAAACAGTTCAATTTCAAGCAATTCAGTTTAGCACAAGTACACAGTTTCAATGTCAAAAACAGTTCTATTTCAAACAATTCAGATTAGCATACAAAAACAATTCTATTTCAATCAATCCAGCATTACTGGAGCCTCACCATCAAATTGTTTAGTGTCATATCCAGGACACTTGTTGTAGGGTGTCTTACCCCTCAACAGAGATGCAGTCGGTGTATTCTACAGCCCCAGCTGACTGGGCAATAATAGCGTTTCGAACAACTAAAAAGAAATACCCAGTGGGTCTTCTGCAAAACACTGTAAACGAAAAGTATCAGGTGGAAGAAGTTATTTTGATAATGCCAGCAACCAGAAGAGAGAAATGTCGACGACGTTCAACATCTCGGTCAGTAGGCTATAAGGTAACAAGATATGCTTGATCAAGCACCCTCGACTAAAAAGTCCTGTTAATAAATTACTGTCAAAATTTATGGATACTTGAAGCGACAAACTGGTGAGATTGCATATGAAATGACATAGACTCTTGCCCAGTCAGCTCGGGCTGCAGAATAAACCAACTGCATCTCTGCAGAGGAGTAAGACCCCCTCCCAACAAGTGTCCTGGTTATGACACTAAACAATCCGATGGTGAGGTTCCAGTTATACTGGAGCTTTGAGAATGCGGAGCACCCCTTTTATTGCCATCGTTCCCAGGTCCACTCTGGCCCAGAGTGGTAGGACCTGATAGAGTCCTATCTATTGGTTAAATAGAAATAAACGTTGAACTTATTCAAAACTGAATTGTTTGAATTAGAACTGTTTGACTAAACTGAATCGCTCGAAATAGAAATTTTTTTTCACAATTAAACTGTATACTTATGCTAAACTGAGTTGTCTGAAATGGAACTGTTTTTGAGATTGAGATTGTACTTATGCTAAACTGGATTGTTTGAAATAGAACTGTTTTGACCTTTAACTGTGGGTAAACAAAAACCGTAATTATACAAAAATAAATTGTTTGAATTAGAACTATTTGACTAAACTGAATATCTTGAAATAGAAATCTTTTTAAACTGCGTACTTATGATAAACTGAATTGTTTGAGATGGAACTGCTTTTGACTTTGAAACAGTACTTATGCTAAACTGAATTGTTTAATATAGAACTGTTTTGACATTTAACTATGTGTAAACAAAATCTATGCTAAACTGAATTAGCTTAATAAGAACTGTTTGAATGAACTGAATAGTTTGAAATAGAAATGTTTGTGACAATTAAACTGTGAACTCGAAATAGAACTGATTATTTGTATAAAATGGATTTAAATAGAACTAAACTGTGTACTCATACTATACTGAACTGCTTAAAATAGAACTATTTGACTAAACTGAATAGCTTGAAATAGAAATATTTTTGACAAACTGTGCACTCACGCTAAACAAAATCGTATAAACTGACTATTTGCATGAAACGGATTTGGCATTAAATGACCTACAAAGGTTGATATGCCATAAAACCCAAACAACCAACCAACTATTTATTGTTTGTAGTTCTTGATTTTTGTACGATCTTTTTGTTTAAAAAATTGTGAAACACTCTGTTCATGGACGAGAAAGAGAGAGAGAGAGAGAGAGAGAGAGAGAGAGAGAGAGAGAGAGAGAGAGAGAATTTCGTTCTGACAGCACGACTTGATAGTGATGATATGTTTTAGTGTATATTTCTTGTTACTACAAGTTCTCATTTGATATATTTATTTAATAATACCGACTCGTAGTACAGCCTCAACCTGATGTATTATATAGTAAAAAGATAAGATACGAAAACCATTCGAGTATTTCGCCGTACTGTTTTTGTTATATTGTAAATATATGTTTTCCAAATATATTGATTTTACTTCAACTCGGAATTAAAGCCATTCTTCATTTTAACGGATCGTATAAAACCAACTCTAAATGAAAAAAACAAAAACAAAAGCAAAAACAAAATAAGACAAAAAATCATGTACCAAACTTTGCTAGAATCCCATTCAGTTTTTCCTTTTATATTCAAATTGAAATATGCACCTAGAAATGCGTTTTTCGTACATGGTTCACTGTGTAACGACAATGAAAAACTGTTCTTTTTTATCATTATGATTATCAGCCACCTAACTCTAGGGAGTTGCTAAAGGGTTATCATGATTTATTCCTCTTTTTAAATGCAAATCTACCCCATACATTATATTTCGGTGCTTATTTCTCCAAGTTTCATTTACATATCATGAAGAAATGTCTAAATATGTGTTAGGGAAGAAATGATATTGAACATATATTAGATATTTTTGCTTGTTTTTTTGCATCTATGAATTGCAAAGAAATTTAATTCGAAAGAAATGCACAAATTCTCAGGTATAAGTGTGATTGAGTCAATGCTAGTTGATTAGGTTTTCGGCATCTTAACTTTCGGATATATAATGCTGAGGTCAGTCTTTCTTGAATTTATGTGATTTAAAGTAATAATAGAAGTAATAATAATAAAAAAATGATTATATAATCATTTATTATTATTATTATTATTATTATTATTATTATTATTATTATTATTATTATTATTATTTATTATTATTTATTATTATTATTCATTGAGGGTTTTTCACATCAGTTTTATGTGATGGTTTTTCTCTGGAGTTTTAGTAATAGCAAGTCTCCTCAAGTCTCTTGGACTCTCCTCTGTATTCTGACCGTTCTCAATAATGCTATAGTTTGGATGGTCCCCACTCGTCCTCCAAATTCCAAGTCTTCCAGTCTTTTTAATAATCCTTAAGTTACTGTACCAAAAGCACCAATCACAATTGGTATAATTGTCACCTTCATATTCCATAGTTTTTTTTTAATTTCCTAGAAAGGTCGAGATACTTATGCTTCTTTTCTCTTTCCATCATTTGTATTCTGTGGTCAGCTGGGACAGCAAAGTCAACAATTTCGCAAGTTCTCTTCTTTTTCTTGATTATTATAAGGTCGAGATTAGGTGATTATTATTATTATTATTATTATTATTATTAAAAAAACAACGACTGGGGAGGGAAGGTGATCTCCGAGGTTTTGTGCAAGAAATTGAAATTCATCATTCTACCAAATGGTATATGCACAAACCAAAATCTGCCCCAGAGAATTAGACGCAAAAAGTTCTCTGGAATTTTGAAATACAAGCAGATCACCAAACCCCTGCCAGAAAAAAAAAAAACAGGCCTAGGAATAGTTAACAAAAAAGAAAAAAAGAAAAGGAGAACTCGCCGTAGAGTGGACTTTCCCTTTGCGCCGGACCATACTGTGAAAATCAAAGAAAACAAAAAGAGAACTAATAAAAGCTAAGGAACATGAAGGTGTGGATGATACTAATTGTAATTGGCGCACTTGGAACTGTCCCTAAAAGTTTGGTAAGGGAACTGAACGATTTAGAAATCGGAAAATCAGCCGAGACTTTCCAAACAACAGCATTGTTGAAGTCGGCTCGAATACAGAGAAAAGTCCTGTAGACTTGAGGAGATTTGCTCTCACTCAGATTCCATTGAAGCAAAATCAGCTCACGTGGGTGGAAAAAATTCGCATGGAGTAATATAATAAATAATAGGAACAATAAAATTGTTTTCGAAAAAAAGGGTTAAAATGTACCCAAACCTTCTAGAACTGAGTTTGCAACACCTTTTTTTGTATGGACATCAGTTGAATTCCCAAATATATATATATATATATATATATAAAAGATCAATTAAAGACACTTTGACAAGAAAACATTTTTCAACCCAAAAAATAGGCTCGAGAAACTGTAATTTTTGTATCTCTATTTTTGCATTTATTAACCCGTCTGCGCATTCGTGGTTGTTTTAAAATTTCTGGATACATCACCGACAGCAATAGTTGACTTGCCGCGAAAAATTTGGAAGATCAAATTCCAAAATAATTTGTAAAATATTTTCCCTTCAAAAATATTCAAATAAATTTTCTTAGCCAGTTAGATTCATTGATAGATTATCAACTTTTCAGTTAATTTCGAGCCGACCTAAATTACAAAAATGAGCAAAGAAATAGATATTTCTTCAGTAAGTAATGAATTATTTCTAACTAAAATACATTTAGTCTTTTTTTTTTAGTAAAAAACTTCATTTTTTCTTTCAAAATTGCATTTCATTTAAACTTGTTGAATGTTTCTTAAATTAAACGAATGTTTATATGCTTCTCCGTTAATTTGTATCAGCAGCAGTTTACAAAAATTACGTTAAATGCATAAATATATTTCCCTCTCCACATAAGGACACTCCACACAAAGATTCCTTAGCACAGAGAAAATATGTTCGTTTATTCTGAGCTAAACTATACTGCTAAATTATACTGCTAAACTTCATTTCCCGAATCTTAACAACACATAATGAAAATATCTACGCTCTGACTAATTCTACCTTTGCTTGCGAGAAAAATTTTGTATTTTTGTTTTTCAGCAAACTTTTCACTGAATTTAAAGAAATAAAAAATTAAAGTTTGTTGATAATTTTTTGATTCATTCATTGCCTTCTTTATTTACAATATATACTGGCTAATGTGTTTTCCTTAGGTTTGGAAGGAGAGCGTTTCAAATAAGCAGTGACTTGTTAGTTTTGTTTTTGGCTGTCTTGTGTAATCTGCAAGGCTGTGTAGTCTAGTAAAGTTTCAAATTACAAGTGACTTATTACCCGATTTATTTGTTTGCTTAGATGCTTTTCTTTGACAAATTGTTATATATTGACCCTCGACCGAGCCGTCAATCAAGAGATGTACCTGTGTAAATAAGCGGAAGAACAGCGGAAGCACGTGTGCGTTAGACAATAATATAACCAAGTGCCCAGACGGTTCAAGTCAGTTGGAGACAAGATGTCGAAGTGAGAGCCAGCGGCAGACAGAGGGCTTTGGACCCTCAGTGACCCACGGTTGAGCAACCCGAGCCACGATGGGGAAGAAGTGCTGCTATGGTCACGAGAAGAACTTGGGTCAATATAGCAGTCTGTCCCCGTTTCCAACTCATCTCTCACACACAACAAACATCGCCCTTTCGAGGATAAAGTGTGAGAGATAAATTTTTATAAAGAAGGTGTTCGTTCCTTATTGAAGTCCTCATTAACGGTTAATGATGATATACATGTAAGTGTATATTTGTAAATGTACACGTGCAGTTGTATGGTTGTGAGTATACAACAACATTTTTATTTAATGGCTGGGTCTTTAAGTTTCATATTAAATCCAAATGGCAAATATGTTTCTAGAATTATTATCTATTCGTCTTTTTTTCAGTTATTGATTTCATGTCGATTCATTCAATAATGGAGAGCTGTGAAACTCCAAAGAAGAATGACCTACTAATTCGATATATTATAGTTATATTACAAACCTGCATGAACGATAAACTTATCTCGAACAACTTCAAGTTATAAGTGGACTCCTCAATGAGTAACTAAGTACAGCAAATTTAGAAATGATCCGTCTTGTACGAGTAATAAATCTAAGCAGGTACACATGCAGCATAAACCTATTTTAGCTATTGAACAAATTCAATAGAAATCTATTTTAGCTACTATTAACATTAACAATTATAGGGTGCGGAAGCAAAATATGAAGTAATTTTTAAAACGTTTTTTAGTCTGGTTAGACCAATTTTTGAACAAACAAACAAACAAATAAAAATGCGATAAATGTAATTTTTATTAATAGTTTTATTATTCAAGCACTTTTTCATCAAAATTCAGTCCAATATAAGTGAGCAAGAAAAGAAACGACAAAGAATCAGTGGTTTGCTTAACGCCGAAATCAAACCAAAAAATTTTCTGAAATAATTGGAGTTGCTTTATAGCCTCCAATAAGCCCAGACCTTAACTCCCTTGGTTATGCTCTATGGGGCGTTTTAGAAAACAGAACAAATGCCATTTGCCATCCAAATATTGGTTCGCTAAAAACTGTTATTGAAGAGGAATTGAAGAAAATGTTTGAAAAATTTATTTTGAAGGCATGCAAATCGTTTAGAAGGCGTGTTGATAGAATAAATGAAACAATGAGGGCCATATTGAATAAATGTACTTTTTTGTTTCTATCTTTTTATTTTGTTGTATATTTTTTAGATTAAAATTAATCTTGTTTTCTAATAGAGTCGTTTATTATTATTGTAGAATATTACTAATTTTGCTTCCGCAATTTGCACATGCTGGAAAACGATCGGAATTAATTTTTCAGAAGAATTCGACTTTGAGGCCATTTTGAACTACCTGACCATAAGCCAACCATTTTGTTTTAAAACAAAGAAAAAACAATATATTCAATCTGAACAATACAGACAAAACTATCCAAACATTTGAGATGACAGTGAAAGAAAATTTCTAAAACTACATAAACGACAATTATCATATGATAACCTAACAAAAGAACGACCGGAAGCTCAAATGGAACTCTCAACTAGAGAAGTCCTGATCATAACACAAGCAGATCAAAGTGGAGCAACAGTCATCTAGGGCATTGATGAATATCTAAAAGAACCAAACAAATCAACTAAATAACGAAGAATTCTACCATGAAATTCCAACCGAACCATTCGAAGATCAAGATACCATTATAAATTCATTAACTGATATAGTCCGAAAAAAATTCTTATCGACAAAGAAACATCAGATATACTAAAACACAGCAACTTAAAACCCAACCGCTTTTATCTGCTGACAAAAATATATGAATTTAACAACCCTGGAAGGCCAGGAATCTCCGCCTCAAAATCAAACTATTCAAATACAAAGATCACTAAATATAACCATTTGCTAAGGAAACAAAGTCCTACACACGTGATACGACATAATATCCAGACAAAATAAATTACATTAAAACAATATCACAAGATGCGATACTAGTCACATTGGATATCGGGTCTCTATACGCTAATATTAAACACAGGGAGGTACTTTCAACTTTATGGGTATACCTAAAAAAAGACGACCTGATAGGGTCATATCTATGATTCAAATGGAACTAAACCGTGTAGTTATGCTAAACTGAATTGTATGAAATAGAATTGTTTTGGCATTTAACTGTTTGTAAACAAAAACCATACTTATACTAAACTGAATTTTTTGAAATTTAGATCGGCGTCGAATGACCCGAAAAGGGTCGATACGCTGTAAAACAAAACAACCAACCAGGCAATCAACAAAAGAATGATTTAAAAAAAACCCACAAAAATTATCCTCACACAAAATAACAACAAAAATTAAACATGCCAACATTAAATAATTTCAACTGTTACGTTAGACGCTTCATTCAAATAGTCGGCTAAGGGGGCTGTAGAATAAACCGACTAAATATCTGCCGAGGGCTAAGAATCCTCGACCAACGAGAGACACTAAAAATCTGAGGGTGAGGCTCCAATAGTGATGGAGCTTTGGGGAATGCGGAGTAACACTTAATTCTCATGGCTCCCAGATCCAACCAGGCCTGGAGTGGCAGCACCCGAGTGGGTTCTATCTATGGGTCAAATTACATTTAAACTGAGTGCAAACAAATGACTTTTGTAAAATTAAATTGTTAGAAATAGAACATTTTGATCATTTAACTGTGTGTAAACAAATGACAGATGTTTAATTTAACTGTTTGTTATACATAGCAATACTTTGAACCATTTAACTTTGTTGACTCATGCAAAATTGAATTGTTTGAAATAGAATAATTGGATCATTTGTATCTTCAAAATATGTTTATAAATACTATATTTAATATATGAGTAAAAACAGGATTTACTATTAAAAATACAACAATAGTTGATATGACATAAAACTAAACCAAACCATTTAATCGTGTGCAAATAAAACAATCTAGAATACTTGAATGCGTTAAGCTACATGCAAAATAGAATTATTGGTATTACATAGCAAAACTTGGAGCCATTGGACAGTGTGCAAATAAATGAATAGTGTTCAATAGAATGAGTGTTAAATTGCAATATTTGTAACCACTTCATTGAGTGCAAAAAATGATTAATGTCAAATAGAATTATTCATGTTACATAGGAATATTAGAAACTATCAAACAGTGGACAAAAAAATGAGCTCTGGCTCGTTTAAAAAAGCTGTCTACAAATAATTTGTTTTCAAATTATATATATATATATATATATATATAAAGATGGTTGTTGTTGGTCCAAAGGAATAATAAGAATATATTTTAAGATAAGAAGATACGCGAAGAAATTTTTATTTTTTGAATTTATTTATTTTGTTCTTACATACGTGTTATATATATATATATATATATATATATATATATATATATATATATGCATGTTTCCAGCTAGTTGCTTTCGTCAGAGAACATATGTGGCATAAGGCCTTGTTAAGGGGGTACTCAATGAGACTTGAACTCACTCTTGTTTCCAGTTTGAATGACCTTTGGTTGGTCAGACGGATTTCTATAGAGGTTATTCTCCATCTTTCATAGAGCGTCTTTACTTGGGTTTCTGACGAAAGTAACAAGCTGGAAACAAACACATATATAACACGTATGTAAGAACAAAAGAAATAAATTCAAAAAATATAAATATCTTCGTGGACTTTCTTATTTTAATATATATATATATATATATATAAACAGAATTTGGTATTAAATAACCTAGAAGGGTTGATATGCAATAAAAGCCTACCAGCAAACCAACCTTCATACAAAGTAAATGATGCACCATTGGCACTGTTGAAGCTCTACCATACGCAAACAACTACATGAACAAGTTTGAAAACACGTACCTCTACACGGAAATTAAGAACGATTGACTCCTTTACACAAGATACATTGATTACATATTCGTGATATACACTGACGGAGGAGCAAAACTGAACAATTTCCAAGCCAAATGAAATATGATGCATGACTATCAAATTTGATCACGAAAAGTCAACACATTCATTCGCATTTCTAGACACTCTCATATATACTGACATATTATTACAAGCTACATTACGCAAAAAATCCTAGCGACATACACAGCAATCTCCATAAGAGATCTTCTCACTGAAACATCGTAAAGAGAGCCTTCCCTACTCACAAGCAATTAGTTAAAGAATAATGTAGATTGAAGACAATTAATTAAAAAGACAAAGCGATGAATTTAAGTAGAAGTTCTCTGTATGGGGATATTTCAATAAGTTAACTGAAAATCAGATAACTTAAGCCATTTCTACCCCCACCGGGCAGGAGACCGTAAAACTAAGACTGAAAATCGTGATAAACAAAATTCAACAACACTCTTCCACCGATACCCCAAGTAATCAAGAACGATATGGACATTTTGAAAATAAACCTCATCTTAGAAGAAATTTTCCAGGAACCAGGTACACTAACTTATCATCGACCAAATAACTTCAGAGAAATGACTGAAAGCAACTAAATACTAAATAAACTGATCCATAGGAAGCTCTCGTTAAAATCCTTTGAATTTTGCCAATCATGTGATATCAAGAACAATCTATCTTGCTAACACTCCATTTCAATTAACTTATTCGCTAGTTTCACAGCTAAAAAGTATTTGATAATTCAATGCAAATCAGAATGCCGAAACAAAAATATAATTTATTTACTGGACTGCACACGTCATCAAAAATAGTACGTTGGAAAATCAGAATGGCCATTTCATTTTAGATTAAATAACTAGAGACATGATTAAATCTATTTATTAGAACAATCTTATATAGTTAATATTATAATGATTTATTACCAAGACAAGCACAATGGCGGTCATTTGGGACTTGTCCTGTAAAAATGCATCCTTTGAGCTAGAGACATCAAATCAATGGTTTTTTGACTGTTATTAAATCATCTTCTAGGACATGCAATCTTTTTTAAGTCTCTCGTCTCAGTAATAAATCATTATCGTATTATTGGGTTGCATCTATTCAGTGACAATTTTGAATGATTTTGTCTCCAAATAAGTAGTGACGCAAAATACTTTTTCCTCTCTTGTCCAAGGTATTGTGATCAAGGATGAATAGTTGTTATAGTATAGTATACTATTTTCAAATCTGAAACTAAAAAGAACACAACATTAATATTACAAGAGTTATTAGCATTCATATGAGTCCCTTGTATATTGAGACAACATGTATTAGTTGAACAACAGTCCCGCTCAAACAGTCGTGACTTTCAATGAGATTCAAAATTCACGATCCTAGAAAAAATTGAAAAAGATATTAACAAAAAACAATAATATATATATATATATATATATATATATATATATATATATATATATATGTATGTATACTTAGTCCAGTTAAACCGGAGTTAGGAGTAATTCCATCAGGACAAGAAATTATTCATGAATGAATATTTAAATTTTCCTGGTAAAGAGCTCAATGTACCAATAATACAGAGCAATAATTTCTTTAAGAAAAAACAACGAAACCAATCACAAAGGATTATAAATTTATTTCCATCCTGTTACGCATTTTTGAAATTTCCAAAAACACGAAAAAAAATTAACAGGACTTCTTCAGATCTTTTTGATAAAAAAAACTAGAATAGACACATAAGAGTGGGAGGGGATAGAAGAGTGGGAGGGGATAGAAGAGGGGTGAAGAGTTACCTCTTCATTAAGCGCACTTCCGTTTTAAATTTAAATTTCGGTTAGCAATGTAGCAAATTTACTTTTTTTTTTTTTTTAAATTTTTTTTTAAAAATTAATATTTTTTTAAAATTACATTTAGACTTAAATTACAGATATTTTTAATTAGATTTAAATTTTAAATAATAATCTCACGTAAAGATGCAGTAATAGATATATTAAAACAAAAACAAATATTTAATTTACTTAAAAATTTTAATATATATATATATATATATATATATATCAAACGAAAGTTAATACATATGTGTTAAGCGTCGAGCTGAGGTTGAGTCGCAGGCTTGGCCTATAGGTATGTCATCAGACTGACATAAAATTAGACGGGTTTTTATCCCGGCTTAGAGCCTGTCGCATGTTTTGCCACACTGAAGAGTTGTGATACAACAGTCTTTCTATAGGTGACAATAAATATATATATATGTATTGAAAAAAGGAAAAAATGCGAAAACATCTGCCATTTGGATTTAGTTTGAAATCTAATCACCTGTCCTTGAAATCGAAATTCGACAATCAAAGGCATCACTATAAGCAAACAAAGCCAACAATATATCACTGCTAGTTTGAAAGGGATTTCCTCCTATTGAACTTAACTACACTATTCGGCCTTAAAATTAACACTGGATCCTCCAGGAAATTCAGATAAACAAACAAGACAGTCAAGTTGAAACACAACGTTTCTGCCGATGTATCCATCGGCCTTCCTCAGGGGTCCCTTGTTTATCTGAGCATAGAAATGATTCAACCAGGGAAATCATTTTTAAAGTTCTTGAATACCTTGTTTGAGCAATAGTCAAACTTAAAAAAATACTTTCCAGGTTGAATCATTTCTATGCTCAGATAAACAAAGGACACCCGACAATGGCCGGAGGATACTGCGACCGATACGTTGTGTTTCAACTTACCACAATAAAGACGGTCAAGTCAGCGCTAATTGGAAAAGTATTTTAACAAAACCTAATTAAAACAAATTAGTCAGGTGCTCTCTCACCACACACAGACATACACACATATATATATGTGTGTGTGTGTGAGTTGGTTGGTTGGTTGATTGGGTTTTATGGCATATCAACCTTTGTAGGTTATTTAATACCAAATACATTTTTATGAAAATAGTTCTATTTCAAACAATTCAGTTTAGCATGAGTACACTGTTTAATTCTCAAAAACGTTTCTATTTCAAGTTTTTCAGTGTTTGTGTGCGTGTGTGTAAGTGTTTGTGTGTATGTGTGTATTATTCATTCCTGAGAAGACTTACCAGCAAGTTTTATTTAAAGTCTAAATAACCTTGTACACTGATTGGTGATCTAAAATAGGACAAAAGTAGCCAGTCTCTTGGATTGAAGTCCGATCTGATTTGATAGAACCATGCTGAAAATAGTTATGAATCTGAAATGGTGCCAAAATTTTGTTTCTCTGATAAACAAACACGATAAGGCTTCCATACACTCTTATAATTTGTATCAGGATCTCCGAGTCAAAAAAAAAAAAAAAAAAAAAGGTCTGCAGAAGTAGAAAAAAAAAAAAAAAAAGAAAAGTTTCTTTTATTTATTCTGATGATTGTTGGGTGCATGAACATTTGATCACAAAGTTCATATGCAAATCTCTAGCAGTCATCGTGATACACGCGTATCTTTAGAGAAAAAAAAAGGATTGATGTCAAAGAAAAAAATAAAGTGATCGGTGTTTGTCTAGAGGGAAAACCGATTCAAGAGATCTAGAGATGTCTCTGCATTGTTTTGGGGCTTAGATGCTGGTTCTTGAGTCTTAAACAATAAAGACTTGTACAAGGTGAAAAATATACTTTATTCTATTTCCAGCGGCCAGCGTAGATGTATGATTGATTTAAAACTAATAAGTGCATTTCTCTCTCCCCTCTCTCTCTCTCTATATATATATATATATACATATATATGCACCGATTCCAAAATAAAGGGTGTGCCAACGTAGAAGAAAATCGACACGATAACACCACATTAAATCCTGCATTTTCACATAATAATACCCAAGGGAAAGGTATAAATCTACTCTCCCTCCAGCCACGGGTAGATACTTGACAAGACTTGTATCTTAAATCTTAGAATGGCAACCGGTTTAAGAGAAGGATGAATTCAAACCTGTTGAACTCCGGTTGAAAACTGACCTTGCGTTGCATCTTGCTCGTTTGGAGAAATTGGGTATATATATATATATATATATATATATATATATATGTATATATATATATATATATATGGATGTAGATTGGGGAAATAAACCCAACAGTATTAAGAAGATAGAAAAACAAATTATTCCAAGTATGATTGATTTATTCATGATGGTGAAATCATACCATCGAAAGTAGATTCATCACATTTGTTTCCTTTTAATTATATATATATATATATATATATATATATATATATATATATATATATATATATATTGTTTTAAAATATACTGGGTGTATCAAAAAATGATATAATTTCGTTATCTACTATCTTGACCAATTCTTTTTCAAATGATCTTAAACTTTAACAACTTGTAGAAATAACTCAATATTCTGCGTTGTACGGTTTTTTGTTTCTTTTCCGTTATTGAAATGCTCTGTACAAGAAAAAAAATGCTGTTTAAGCATCAAGCATAGAATTTCGAACTGTTTCTACACATGCCGCTAAAATGTAAGATTATTTAAACAAGAACTGGTTGTTATTAGATTATGAAATGCTATTAAATTTTCGCATATACTTTGCGCATTTGATAATGTTATCAACTTTTTAAGCACACACACACACACACACACACACACACACACACACTGTCTGTCTGTCTCTCTACATATATATGGGCAAGTCGACTGGGACAGAATAATACACCGACTGCACCTCTTCAGATGGGTAAGACTCTCCCAACAAGTGTCCTGGATATGACACTAAACAATCTGATGGTGAGGCTTCAGTAATGATAGCGCTTTCGGGAACGCGGATTACCCCTTTATTGCTCCGAGGTCAAATCTGCTTTATTGCTCCGAGGTCAAATCTGGCTCGGAGTGGTAGCACCTGATCCTATTTACCCAACCCCTCCGCTCGGGCAGGATATGACACAAGGTCAATTTTTAAGCGGAGTTTGACAGTTTTGAATTCAAGGCTGAAGAACTTAGTCTGTCCTACTATTCACCCATAGCTGGAGGGAGAATAATTGGATTCATACCTTTCCCAAGGGCATTAGTGCTATGTGAAATGCAATCAGTCTCGTCCAGGATTTGAACTCGAGTCGCCGTGTCCATTTCCTACGACGATAACAATTACACCACGGGCACCTGATAGGGCCCCATCTATGGGTCAAATAGAAGTAAAATGTGTGCTTTTGCTAATTGGAATTGTTTGAGATGCGACTGTTATGACATTGAACCTGTTTACTTATGCTAGAATGAATTGTTTGGAATAGAACTGTTTTTGTCATTTAACTGTGTGTAACAAAAAAAAAACTATACTTAAACAAAACTGAATTTCTTAAAACTAGAACTGTTTATATGAATAAACATGAATTTGGTATTATTAATCTACAAAGGTTGATGAGCCATAAAACCAAACCGAACAATACACACACACACACACACACACACACACACACACACACACACACACACACACACACACACACACACATATATATATATATATGTATTATGTTTATATACATATTGTTGCACTACTTTATAAATAGATGTAACATTATACATACAGTCGATATTTTAAAGATTTATACCCAATTTAATCACATATGGTCTATTTGTCTTATTTCTTTCCTTTCCTTTCTTTTCTTTTTTATTTCTTTCTTTTCCTTTCCTTTCTTTCCGTTCTTTTCTATTCTTTTCTCAAAAATTCTGACAATGTTTTTATGATCTTTCAATATTCTCAATCTCCTAGAAATTGGACACATTTTAAACATCATTATCTGTGCCAATCACGTGATAGTTTTTCCAAAAAGATTGAACGGTTACGAGTCTTTCTTCTTTGTCATTATTTTTCTCTTCTTTCGTTATTTTGATAAAAAAACATCCATCGTTTTTCAAGCAACCTTTTTACAATCTTTAAATCCTGATGAAGATTAATTAAAACAGAAACTATTTAACGTTGACTTTCCATCATAATAAATTCATTACATTAGAAATTCTATTCTATTTTCTATTTTCTTTATATATATATCTATGTATGTATATATTGTGTGTTTTAAAAGTGTATTTCTAAAAGCATGGGCACGTATTAGAGTAGTGTATGTATGTATGTATGTATGTATGTATGTATTTTGGTGTTTATGGGTCAAAATGAAGACACAGTGACAAGAGAAAACAAATATATTACAATGACAGAACATATATACAGAATACAGGTGTTATACAACAGTTAGGAATGTCCTTCCGGTACTGTTAGGCAGCTTGGAGGTTATCGGTATTTGTCTTCCGTCCGACCAATCGGACGAGTTTGGCTCAAGGCCTTTTTTAGGTGGGTCCAGGCGCAGGGCCGTAGCCCAGACACATCCAGTATTTCCCAGAATGCTTCGGGCCTCGTCGGCATTTCCATAAAATGGGGCGCCTCAGGTGCCAGGCAACAAACCCAGCCCCTCCATAGAGGGTTAGAGCCTGAAGTTCAATGATGACGGTCAAGGCGAACCTCGACCGATTGCCACTGGAACCAGTACGCACCCGACCAGATCCGCCTACCGATAAAACGCGGCCGACCGAAGTGTGTCCCTGCCCAGTGCCTCCCAGAAAGTAAAGCATACGCTTCACTCAGCTTGGAGGATTTTATTTCTTAAGAAAAAATACATTTTTTAAGTGGGAACAAGGCCCGAAAGGTTTTGGGGGGAGGGGGAAGGGAAAAAACTGTATTATGCTGTACTATTCTGGGGAGCCCTAGCTAGTCACACTCATTGTCCAGTCACCCTTTACAATAAATTAACTCTTGCATCGCCAGGCGCGCAACAATCACCAAAATACCTCATTCTCTCAATGAACAAAGACCAACTTAAAACCCGAATGAAATGTGATGGCATATATAAATTTGAAAGAAACATGATGGGGGATTGGAGAAAAAAAGGCCCGAAGAAACGAAAAATAATAGCCCGGTTGGTTTCCCTCCCACTCCACCTCTATGATATGGAAAGTCGACTGTTTTCCGATATCCAGAATAGACCGAAAACAAGCCGGACTATTCTTATGGGGGAGGGGCCAAAATTAATCAGGATAAAAGAACAGACGGGAAGGGGTGCGGCCAGGAAAAGCGACAATATGAAAAACAGTAATATGGGTTCAAGATCCTCAAGGCTGGGACTGGCAGGTTGTTAGGGAAGAAAAGAAAAAGAATGGGGTATGGGGAGAATCTTGGAAAACTAACCACTAAATAAGGGTGACAATGACACCTCTCACACAACTAACTAGGGGGTCTGGAAGTCTAAAGAATACGTAAAATCCTGCTTACCCGGGGTGGGGTCCCGTCGTCGCCATGCGCAGGAAGAGGAGGGAAGGATGACTCCAACATTGCCCCCTTTCGTACAACCAGGCTCGCTGCATGCACCCACCTTTTGTCGAATGTTATGCTGTCCAAGCATATTCTATCGCATCTAATCTTGACCCTAAGCTGATGCCTAAAGTTACAAGATCAGATCAGCCTCGGGAGTGGTTAAGACCCCACAACCTTTCCTTCCTTAACGATCGGCCCAGGTAAGCTAGTCTTTCGGCGAACCAATGGCTCTTGAGGACAGGCATCCTGACACCCCCATCTCGAGACCAACGGTCTTCGACCTTTCCAAAGGAGTTTGAAAAGGAATTGTTCCAGCGCCACCCGATGATCCTTAGGCAGAGGGAGTTCGGAAAACCGGTAAAGGATCAAGGGGAAGATGTACACAGTGCCCACCCCCGCCCTGCCCTTTAAGAACAAGCGCCTTCGACACCAGGCAGCCTCCTGCGCTTCTACCTTGGCCCGTATTTCCAATGAATTACGCTCCAGCTGGAGGCCAGGCCCAAACCACACCCCGAGGATGTGGATGGGTCTGTCACTCCAGCTGAAGGGCCCTGTCAGGGGGACGCTACCCTTCCAAACACCCAACCACAAACCTTCAGTCTTGTCAAAATTTATCTTGGCACCTGCCATCTTCTCGTACCTCTCGATCGCCTTCTTAACTGCCAATATATCCTGTCAGTTAGACACGAAAACAATGATATCATCGGCGAACACGTAGATCTTAGCTCGGACACGGCCGGTCAAAGAAACTCCATGCAGGGCCGGACAAGCCCCCTCATCCCTAAGCCTACGGAGCAGGGGCTCCAAAGCGAGGACATAGAGAAGAGGGGACGGGGGTAACCCTGTCGGACTGTTCGCTCGATCGCAAAAACCTTCAAACGCTCCCGTTTACTTGTACAGCCGCCTGCGGGTTGTGATACAATATGCTAATCCATTTGCAGAACTCCAGCTCGAATCCTGAGGTCTCTAAAACCGTCGCCAGGAACTAGTGATCCACCCTATCGAAGGCCTTGGACTGATCTAAATTGATCAGCGGCTTCAGCGTCGTCTTCTAACTCCTCTAGGGTCTTGCGAACCAGATGTCCTGGATCGATCTTCCCTTCACAGCGTAGTCCTGCTCCGGTCAAATTAAATGGCTGATGACAAGCTGCTAAGACCCGGGCCAAAATTTTTAACACTGTTTAGAAGAGTTATGGGCCTATAGTCTTCTAGATCCTCCCAAACATGCCTGCTACCTTTCTTTAGTAATGTGATCACGCCCTTAGTAATGCTACCAGGAATGGTTCCCTGGGCAAACCAATGGTTGAACACATCCGTCAAAATAGGGACAAACATGTGCGACACTTCGTTGGGTAAACCATCCAGCCCCGGCGACTTGTTGAGGCCGACCTGCTTAACGCATAACGGAATTCGCATTCCGTAACCACACCCTTACAACAAACCGCTTCCGCCGACACAAGGCGGGGAAAGTCGGCTAAATAGTTGTGAAACTCCTGAACCGGGCGGTCAGGACAGCAGGCAAAGAGATCACGGAAGTGCGCCCAAAAGCCACGCGCATCTCGTGGTTCGACCGTAGCACACGCCCGTGCGGGGATTTAACGAGCTCGGTGTACCGATTGGTGATCCTCCATAGCTCTACCTTACTCATTAATGCGTTGCATCTCACGGCTTCGTTGGAAACTCTTTTTAACCTATTTCTTACTACAAAGCCCTTGTAACATTTGCTAGTCTCGCGCTCAAGGTCCCTCCTAACTCAAATACGGCCAGAAACTCCAATTAGATAGGGCCAAGAAGGTGAAGTCTTAAAAGGATAGATTCTCTCAGGCGTCGGAGGGGGGATTCCCTAGCCGTAGATCTAGCTAGGAGGGACCATACTGACCTACTTACCAACTCAGTGTCGACGACGAGCCGGAAATCCTCTGGAGTGAGGATGCCGATGGTCTGTCTCAGGGAGCCGGTGCCTAACTTAGTGGTTACTCGGCCACTCCTGGACAATCCCCCGACTTCGAGTGGGAACTGCACCTTTAGAGATCTGTAAAAGGAAGGGTGAACGTAAATAGGGGTCCTCCCTGCACATTTAGTCAACACTTTGTTAAACGAGGAGTGCTGCAACTCCGCCAGCCTTACGCCTGCATCAATTCGGTAAGCCTTATCCAAGAACTTCCACACGCCATGGGTGCCGTTGCCAACTGAACGAATGAAGGCGGTCACCGCGGGTGTACTCTTAAAGTTCAGTGGATTAGAAACACTTTTTTAAAAATTTTTCGGAGTCCAGGAGTGCTTTTCGAATCTGCAAGTCACCTATCACTGCTTTTTTTTAGAATCGATTTGGCTCTTCCCCAGGTTAGATTGTCTGTGGTGGGGGAGGGGGGTCTCACCTCGTATTGAGACTGATTTTTGAACAGTTCTGGAGAAGAGAGGGAGGAGAGGGTGAGTGAGGTTAGAGATAGAGTATGAGGGGGACTTGCTTGTTATGGGGGAGGTTGTTGTTGACAGGGTTGGTGTTGGGTAGGTTGATAAAGTGGAGGTTGTTGCACCATGGTAGATGTGCCCTCCAAAGTGTCTTGTTAGGGAGGAGTGTCTTATTGGGGAGGAGTTTTTGGGCATATTTTTGGAGGAACCCTCTTCACTGTCCCTTTTCCTCTTAAGATTCACATTAGTTTCCATTGATGTCCCCTCTGAGGTTTGCTCTGCTACGGGTTTCTTGTTTTTCTTTTTCGTGGGGAACTTTACAGTCTGAGGAGGTACTGGTGAAGAGGCTGCGGGTTTGACCGGACTTCTGCGTTCTGCTTCTCGGGATTGTCTCGGGAGCTGTCTCATGAGTTGGTTCCAGTCCTACGGGGGTAGGTCCTAGGGTTACCGGAGCTGGGCCCAGGGTTTTTCTCGACTGGGGATCTTTTCTTTTGTCGGCGAAGCAGAACTTGCTACCTTTGAGGGATCCCCTTTTTTCCCTTTCTGTCGGGTAATTTCTTTCCAGCCTTCGTCACAATTTTTGCTGGTCTGGACCCTGGTTTTTCTTCGGTACTTCCTTCGAGGTTGCTGCTGCAGTGACTGTGGTAGTGGCTGGTTCCTCCTTTTAAGGGCAGAACTTTCCACTGTGACCAAGCTGTTTGCAGCTCTAACAGCGAGGTCGGCTGCCCTCCACCACTTCCATCA
The DNA here is from genome assembly GCA_963585895.1 of Sepioteuthis lessoniana. Taxonomy (NCBI): domain Eukaryota; kingdom Metazoa; phylum Mollusca; class Cephalopoda; order Myopsida; family Loliginidae; genus Sepioteuthis; species Sepioteuthis lessoniana. The sequence goes on along the minus strand of OY757906.1, from coordinate 47,219,768 downwards.
TCTGCCTATCCCGACTGACGATGGTTTCTGAGATAGCTTGAAAACCTTCCCTCCTTAGGCACAGCCGGAACATGTAATCACCATAGGCGGTCCCGGCAGAGGATCTTAGCCGATTTACTTTCTCAACTCGCCCGTATGCGCTGAGGAAGGAGGCCAACACCTCACTCGTGATTAATGCCGGGACGTTGCATACAGTTACCTGTATCCTACGGGTACCCATGTATTCCGGCTGTAACTGGAAGAACTTAGTAGTTATATTGTTTGCTGCTACCCTTGCCGTCTGTACCTCTATTGGCATCAGGACGTCCCATGTCGCAAAACTCCTGCGACAGAAATATTGGCAAGGGACGCGTGATGTTCGGAGAAGGTCCTCAAAGTTCTCCTTTTTTAGTCCAACCAATCTTCTGGTCTTGAGGTCCATTACGACCAGAGAGACGATCCGGGGCTCTGTTTTCTTGACGATGGGCAAGATTTCATTCCCTACGAAGAACTCAGCATACTTGCCCACCCTGTCTTTTTCAGAGTCCTCCGGATCTCTCTGTTGGGCCTTCCATGTGCTTGCAGGTGTTGTTGGGGTTGGACTCAAGCAGACGACCTTCTGGCCTGGCTGAATTGGGCTTAAGGACTCAGAGGGAGTAGGTAGCGACGACCAAGTGGACCCAATCGGACTGACTAACGGATTGCTTTGCGATTGGGTCCCGAGTCTCCCTCATTCTTCCGGCTGCCTATGGAGGGATTCGTTACTCTTCGGAGCTTCATTACTTGCAGACGAAGAACGCTCCATGATTGCAAATTGCAATCAGGAGGATAAGTGAGTATGGAATACTAGTTGGGCCACAAGACGAAACACGAACGAAGATTCGGACGCAGGGACTGGCATGGTTGTGAATGTGGACCCGAACGTAGAAACCGAAACCGAGACGGTCACGGAGACGAACATGGTCACGAACCCAGCGACGAACATGGAAACGGAACTGGAAACGGACGCGGCAACGGGCACAAAAAAGCGGGCACGAGAAGCGGATACGAAAAGCAGGCACAAAAAGCGGACTCGAAAATGAAAACGGACACAGAAACGGACACGAAAACGGCCGCGAGAACGGACGCGGAAACGAAAGAGAAAACAGACACGAAAGTACTCGCGGTTCTCAAAGAAATTAACGCGGATACTACCTTTTGATCAACGCCAAAAGGCCAAGACTCTTCGGCTTGGAGAATATCTTCTCGAGTGTCGAGTAGAGTGGGTATATATTGAGGAGGAATAGTCCATTACCATGTAGGTAGGTACCAGAACAGTATGTGTGTACATTGATATGTGTACAGTAGTATCAAAAGGATAACTAAACAAATTAGACCAGTAAACAGATTTTGAAGGATAATAGAATAGAACGATAAGGATATATGTAAGTGTGTATGAAAAGATTTTTTTTTACCTGAGTAAGGTATGTAAAAACTAAGGGGTAGTAGATATTCGTATCAAATATTTGAATCTTTGACTATCTTGTGTCATAATAATGTTCATAGTAGTCCGCACCGCTGTGATAACCTATGCTTGTGGTAAAGACCAGAGTATTAATATGGAATCAGGATACACCGTTTCTTTTGGAACCTGTGCATCACGTGATCTATACATCTGATCATTTATTGTTATCATCATCGTCATCATCATGGCGTGTACAGCACAGATTCCCTTGAATCTCTATCGCAATCCACCCATATTGCCCATCACTCTTAGTAAGTCTTTTAGACAGCAGCCAGTATCCGAATAGAGCTGATGAATGTATTTATTTTGGGGGGCCGGCCAAAATTAGTGTGTCAGTGTTTAGAGTTCATCAGAGAATGTCACAAACCAGCAGTGCCCAGCAAGTCTTACTCATCTTACACGCATTATTCGTGAGATGAGAAGTAAGTGGCTGTACAGCTGCTGTTTTATGGGATGATGCATATAAGATTGTTCAAAATAGCATGATATTTCTCCTGGCATTTCGTCAATGCCCAAGAGGTGCAACCATACAACAGTGCCGACACGGCTATTGCTTGAAAGTATTTCCATTCTATTTTATTAACGAGATCAGATTTCCATATGACATTTACTCTTATCCAGTGAGGTTATCTATATGTTTAATCTAGTTAACCGAAACGCATGAAAGGTGCAAAAATTTTATTTTCCGTCAGTGTATATTGATTACTTATAGAGATGTTCTTCGGAGTTACTTCATGATGAGATCTCTAAGATTTTGCCTCTATTTGACATTATCTAAAAAAACTGAATTTTTCTATAAGCTGTCAGAAGGAAATGCAAGGTTGCTCTTGCTTTTCTAGCCAATAGGGAAATGGGGGGAAAAACAAAAAAGCAAAAAAACTAAAAGAAAAAAACAAAACAAAAAAAAAAAAACAACAAACGCGACGACATCAAAAGATAACAATATAGTCACGTTTGAAGCAAATAAATGATCTTTTTAAGATGGCTGAGAGATAGCAAGTTACAGTGTATACATTAGTTTACCTTAGTAAATACAGCCGAAGTCTTCAGATAAACAAAAACGATAAGCATCCGAGTCCGAAAAATAACCAATACTATATATTATGATTCAATTTTTCATATATACAACCATAACACAACAAGAAATAGTATTAAGATAATATAGAATAAATTTGTAATATAATCATACTATTGCACTCATGCCAACCATTGTAATTTATCAAGGTTAAAACAATTGGATTTTAATCATTGAGCATTTTTATCCGAAACGAAAAGGTTAACAAGGAAGTCGAAAGATATTCTATATCATGAGTCGATTAATTTTGTAGGTATGCTGCTGCAATACAGTAAAAATGGCATTTCGGGGAGAGATTTTTGTTGACACAATAATCTTATGAACATAAAGGAATAATAAATTATGTAAAGATACTCTTAGAGACTATACAGGTTTCCAGTTAAATTTGTTAAATGATAATATTAACGTAGGATCTCCTATCGAGTTCACGTCAATTACTGAAACGTATAAATGGTTTGGTTTGGTTTGGTTTTATGGCATATTAACCACTGTAGTTTAGAAATGCTAAGTCTTGTTTTTACATATATATTAAATATATAAGATTTGGTTTGGTGGCCTTTAATGACATATTAACCATTGTAGGTCATTTAATGACAAATCCTCTTTAAACACACACACACACATACACACATATGATTTGTAAAAACATTTGTAGATGTTAGATGTCTAAATTTCTGAGACTAAGCTTGATGACTTTTATTATTAAGGGTTTTTGGATTATTGTCTTCATCTTTATTGTTATTTCCATAACGTTTTGGCCGATATGTCCTCCGGCCTTCTTCAGGTGCTTGTCGAACTTGGGAACCTTCACGGAACTTGGAACTACGTCCTAAAAAATTCACTCTGAACTGTCTAGCAGGACACATAGGGTAACGGTTATAGGTGTTGTTTCCCTAAGCTTCTAAGGAGACAATCTGGAGGTTGCAGGTTCAATCCTGACTGCAGGCGAGTAACAATACAGGAATACTTAACACTTATACCCGGTTATGGCTAACGGAATCAGAATAGGCGACCCCCGTGGATTCAATAAAAGACGTAGTTCGAAGTTCTGTGATGGTTCCCGAGTTCGACAAACATCTGATGAAGGCCGGAGGACATATCGGCTGAAATGTTGTGAAAATAACAATAAAGATGAAGACAATAGTCCGAAAACCCTTAATGATAAAAATTTTTTATAGATACGCGTAACATTCTTTAACGAGCCTGAGCTCTTTTTTGCACACAGATAGTTTCAAGTATTGCTATGTAGCAGTCACAATTTAACATCAGTCATTTGCTTACACTCAATTTGTTCAATTTGGCCCGTAGATAGGACCCTATCAGGTGCTACCACTCCGGGACAGAGTGAACCTGGAAGCAATGGCAATGAAGAGGTACTCCACATTCCTCGATTCTCTAAGCCTGGAGCCTCACCATCAGTTGGTTTAATGTCATATCCAGGACACTGGTTGTAGTTTTTTTTACTTATCTCCCGAGATGCAGCCGGTGTATTCTACAGCCCCACCTGACTAGACTGTGTAATGTATTAAGAAGATATATATTTGATTCATATTATACTTCCAACAAAAACACAAAATACTAGATAAGCAAATGTCCCCTGACAAAAAATCTATATTATAATGATTGGGTTTGGTTTCCTTGCTTAACAGCGCATCATCCTCCATGGGTTATTTAATACCAGTGTCCTCTTTGTAGAACAGCAGTGATACTATTTGACCCATTGCTAGGAGTATAAGGCATTTATTACCTTTCTCAAGAGCATGAGCCCGAAAGTGAATATAACAGCACTAATGGGATTCGAACTTGCTTACTTTGAGTTTGCAGAGTAGCACCTTAGCCATTAAGTTCTATTTCAAACAATTCAATTTAGCAAAAATCATTTGTTTTCACTGTTTCAATGTCAAACAGTTCTATTTGACCCATAGAGAGGATTCTATCAGGGGCTACCACTCCGAGCTAGAGTTGACTTGGAAGCAATGGTAATGAAAGGGTACTCTGCATTCCCCAAAATGTCCGCATTTCTGGAGCCTCACCATCATATTATTTCATCTCGTATCCATGACAGTTGTTGGAGGGTATCTTTCCCTTTCTCTGAGATGCAGTTTATGTATTCTATTGACCAGTCGAAGAGGCTAAGTTATCCAATCTGAAACGAATAATTTAAAAACATAACTATTTTAACCATACATCGGACGATAACTGTTATCACCAATCCGGATAAGAGTGAACCTTGGAGTAACAAAAAAAAAAGAGTCCTCCAAACACCCTAGATCTATAGAACTTGAGACTTACCGTCCGTTACAGATTAGTACTATACTCAAGATATTCCTTTTTTAGAAGTGTCTTACCTCTCTGCAGGAAAAAGAGTCAGCCTATAGTAAGTCTCACCGATAGGGCCATAGTGTCAATATATATGATACTAAACTCATATATATATATATATATATATATGTGTGTGTGTGTGTGTGTGTGTGAGTGTGTGCATACACACACACACACACACACACACACACACACACACACATATATATATATATATATATGAAGCTACAGTTGAAAATGTTTACGCGTCGATACACTACCACTTCTAGATATAGAAAAACTAATCTTGACTTCTGTCTTAATTTTTATGCGGGTGAGGCCATTGCAAAGATGTGAGATGTGCGATAAATTTGATATCTGGATGAGGCTTTAAACGCTTTACAACCCTCGTATATACATATATATATATATATATATATATAGAGAGAGAGAGAGAGAGAGAGAAAGAGAGAGAGAAAGAGAGAAAGAAAAAAATTAAGTGTCTTCCAATGGACAGTTGTACACTCATATATATATATATATATATACACACTACCTGTCAAAAGTATTTGACACGCTCAAAAAATCTATTTCTCATCCCAAAAAATGTAATTCTAATGAAACACGTTAATAAGAGCAATGGTTCTATTAATTATTATTAATATATTCTTGGCCCCAACCAAAATGAAGTGTAATAGCTTGAACATTTTTGTGTTGACACGATGTCATCTTTTATAAAACTTGAAAACTAATTCAGATTTCTGTCTCAATTTCTGTGCAGGTGAGGTCTATACAAAGGTGAGAGGTGTGTAATACATTTATTATATGGGTCTAGGTGAGGCTTAAAACTTTTTAAACGACGCTCCTTAATACACACACACACACACACACACACACACACACACACACACACACACACACATATATATATATATATATATATATATATAAAGAGAGAGAGAGAGAGAAATAGAGGAATTATATGTCCCACTATAGACGATTATACACCTATATATATATATATATATATATTGTGTGTGTGTTTGCGTATGATTGTGTGTGTGTGTTTTTGTATATTTATGTTTTTGTGTGTGTGTATACGTGTGTCTGTGTTAAAAGAGAAAGCCTGCTAATGGTAATTGAATTTTAGCATCAGTCATCGGAACCGGGTCGGAAATTTCGTAAGCATTCAATTGATTAAATTCCTACCGAAATATAGTATTGATAAAACTCACACAAACTTTCAAACGAAGGTCAATTCTCTTATCTCATTACAGAAGTCGGTATTTGCGTTTATATTCTCTGTGAGTGATCGCTTCTGTTCGTTTTTGTGTTTGTGGTTGCCTGTATTTCTTTCAGACTTTGTATGCTTCGCTATGGATAATTCTTGACTCCTATCGGAAGTCAGTTGCTTTAAAATGACCAAAAATATGTATCAGATCAAACAAGAGCTTCCAGCAATTGCGAACAAAATATTCTTGATTTTGGTCCAAACTTTCGATTGGAATTTTCGTTTTTTTTATACCTGGAAGCGACAGCAGTTCAGAATAAATATATGATAAAAAAATGATCGTATTTTACAAAAGATATTGAGCCGACAGGGATTGATTACGAGCAGATAAATAAAAACGTTAAAAAGAGAAGAAAGAAAGAAAGAAAGAAAGAAAGAAAGAAAGAAATAACTTTTAACTACTCTATTTTCATTTTTATTTCTATTCTTTTTTTTGGTGATGTTAAGTGACAAATATTTTTACTTTACTAATTTCTGACATTGAGATGGCATCGAGCCAGACAGTAACCATTAAAAACAAAAGAAAACAAAACATAAAAACTGTAGGGAAAAAAGCCAAAAGCAGCGTTCTTATGTGGGGTTATCCTGAAATCAGAATAAACAGTGAACCCACAAGAAAAAAAAAACAGAAAAAAAAATATTGCCCCTTATGTATTAGGCTGTGTGATAAAGACTTCAAATGTTAGTGATAATGACTTTGTTTGCCGTCATTTCCTTAGCATTATTTTTCTTTCTTCTTAGAGTTACGTCGCAGTCTCTCTCTCTCTTTCTCTCTCTCTCTCTTACACTCTGTATATATATATATATATATATATATATATATATATATATATATAGAGAGAGAGAGAGAGAGAGAGAGACTGCAACATAAAGATTTTAGTGTTCTACAGATCATAATAAAGATTTTCTGTCTGACGTTCCAAGAGGAGATATTGTTTTTATCTCTAACTCACTTAAAGGACATTTTTGGTAGCAACTATGGTGGATACTATGGTGGAGTCAAATGCGATTCAAATGATTTATATGAAAACTAGAAGAATTTGGGGAAGTCCCATGGTTTAATTAGCATATAGAAAAATATTAGACAATATGTATGTATGTATGTATGTATGTATGGTTTTCTATGAAGCCATAATGCTC
>OY757906.1:47182478-47207478 GCA_963585895.1 Sepioteuthis lessoniana | reverse complement strand
CAGAAGTATATTATGGATTAGACAAAATCTCATAACTCAATTCAGCGAGCTTTCACAGTGTCTTCCTGGCAATATGTGACCGAACATTGTTATGAAGCAAAATTCGGACTAAGCTTAAATTCATAAAAAGTAAACGCATACCTTCTCTTTTCATATAAAACCTTCATAAAACCTTACAAATCAAATTATGAAAGAAGTGATAGAAAATTAACAAAGAAGATATTTCAATGATTAGGAATGTGAATTTTTTATGCAACTACTATTAAAATGATACGAAGAATAAACCTGCTGCACCTCTGAAGAGGGGTAAGAACTCCACCCTCCCAACGAGTGTCCTGTATATGGCATTAAACAATCTCATGGTCAGGTTCCAGTAATGCTGAAGCTTTGGGGAATTCGGAGTATCCCTTCATTGCCATCGCTCCCTGGTTCACTCTGGCCCGAAGTGGTAGCAACTGATAGGTTCCTATCAATAGGTCAAATAGCAGTAAACTGCGTACTTATGCTAAATTGAATTACTTGAAATAGAAAAGTTTTGACATTTAAACAGGGTTTTTATTTGAAACTAAATTGTTTTAAATAGAACTTTTTTGACATTTAACTTAGTGTAAACCAAACAACTCTACTTATACAAAACTGAATTTTTAAATAAGAACTGTGTTTTGGCATTGAAACGGTGTACTTATGCTAAACTGAATGGTTTGAATTAGAACAGTTTAAATGTACAAAATGGATTAGATATTAAATAACCTACAATGGTTGGTTTGCCATAAAACCACACCAAATTAAAATGATATGTTAAAGCAGAATTAAAATAGTTTACACTAAAATCGAACTGTATTTCTCTTATAATCCAATATATTCGTAACTTTTGTCTAGATGAAAAATAAATTGAAATGTTAGGAGTGTACTTATTTTTAGGCGGTAATGAAGATAGTTGTTGAAAAAGCGGTGAATTTTCATGGGTACAGATACTACACTATCATTGTTAACAAAGAGGCAAAGCTATGCATAAATAGTCCCATCGTTTTAAACTGGAAGGGTCCTCATCAAAATAATGTGGTAGGTAACAGAATTCATTATAAAATAAAAACAATTCTGTTTACACAAAGTTTTCTTATACAGATGAAAAGATAGATAAGTAAATAAATAAAAAATAAAATGAAAGAATTAAAAAAAAGATAGGAGCAAGAAATTGTAATCTTTGAGGAAAGAATGAAAGAAATATAAGAATGAAAGAATGAAAGAACATATGAATGAAAGAATGAAAGAACATATGAAAGAAAGAACATAACTTTGAATTTTGCCTTGTGTAAATTGCTTTTGTGCTTTCGACACCTATTTGTCTTGTTATTCTTGACATCATATTCCGTCAAGCGGAAATTGAAAACCCTTCTCCAACTCTCAAATATCCCATTGTAAAAGCTGACTAAGAAATGTAGATGTGACGAAACTCATCGTTTTAATAGGATATTTCGACATTAGGACTGCATATCAGAAAGAGAGAATAAACAGAAGATTATTTGCAAATTTTCGTCAAAATGTTTTTCCCTAAAACCTTATCTATCTATCTATCTATCTTGGTAAAATACATGATGTAAAAGTATACAGGAATAATTCAATAAATAGATATATAGATAAGGAAGGGACTCAAGTAGAAAGAATAAAAGAAAGAACAAGTTCCCTTTTAAAAAATATCTTATATTCGTACAATTATTTCACCATAATTTCATGATATCATACTTCTCCTCAACGCAGCCAGCGTAACGGTTATCGGCGATTCAAGTTAAAATTTAAGTTAAAATTTTAGTTGAGGCTGTTCGCGTTTCATTTTTGACTTTGGAAAAAGCATATGCTGTAATACCCAATACTACCTCATTAACTGGTTTCAAAAGCCATGATCTCACCCGGTCCCTGACGTAAACCGTTTGTAATACCTCCCAAATCCAATGAGATGAGAACAGACATCGTAAAACTAGCATAGATAGTTTACGTAAAAATATAACTCGCTAAACCTTTAAGAAAAGAAAAAACTAATTTTATAAATATTTTTAAAAGAATTCTACTTGCATCATTTTTCCGTATTAATATTTTATCATATTGTGAGAACGTTTTTTTTAAATGTGTTTTATTTTAAATTCTTTTAGGCTTCTCTTATCATTGATTGGTAGTTTTTATATATGTTATTTATTTTATATATCATTTTTACAAAAAAATGATATCTTTCATGTCCTTTTCTATGACGTTGGAGAGGTTGCCGAGTTACGTAACGTCAGACGTAATGACGTTCACCGAACTGAAATTTTGTCTAGAAAAGTGATGTAAAAACGGATTTGGTCAGGCAACGGACTTAGGAGAAGGAAAAACCAGGAGTTTTAGTCTCCTTAATTTTTGACTATACCTCGTATAAGTGTATTGCCTGTGTCGTTGGCTGTCTTTGTATATATGTGTGAGTAATACACACAAGGAGAAAAAATCTTGACTTGCGACAATTTCTCACTTCCCTTGAAAATGAAATTAACTTCGGAAGACATGTTTGGAAGTAATAAATAGTTGATTAACCGGGTGTTTGATTTTTAAACATTTTTGATACTCATGTCTCTCGGTGTTTGAATATTAATGACGTATCGATTCAACCCAATTATGTTGATCACAGATTTACTGGTGTCATTCGAAATAGAAAAAAATTCAAAGTTGAATTAAAATAATTCAAGATGTGTTATGCATATTTTACCTCGTCAATCTGACTATATAATCACGTGAAAACCTCTTAATATTAACAAGGTGGATGTTGAAAAGTTCTTGACCCAACCAAAAAATCGAATGATCAAGGGTCAAGAAAAAAGGGTCATGGAGCTTAGGAGAGGATGTATCGATGATGAAAAAAAATGTTAAATAATAAATTGATTGAATTTTTTATTTGGTACATAGCGTATTATTTAAAAAAAAAAAGAATTAAACTCTTTTACTTACCAGCCAAGCTGTAATTGACAGGTAGTGATTCCTTACATCAGTCGAAAGCTAGATTCTCATTGGAGGACAGCATAGTTAGATGACTGCGATTCTAGAAGTTAGATTTTAACTTTTAATTAGAAAGCCGAGAGTCGCTGAATGATGCAGTCGTCATTTCCATTTATGGTCCAAAGGCGCTTCCGGTTTGTATGGTCAGTTATATGAAAATAAGAAGTTGAATAAAGTAATGTACGCACCAAAGAAAATATCTTCGTTATAAATATCTCAACGAAGAAGTGAGAAAGAGCAAGGGGTTGTATAGAAGAGGAACCGCGTGGGATAGCGAGAAGCAGCAAAGAATGATCGAACATCGTCCGAAAAAGAGGGTGAGGATATGAATATACAACATTAACCTACAACCTAGAAAAGAATAACACAGGGTCAAGAAAAGGGTAACTTACAGATGGAAAAAATAGCCAAGAGCCAACAAAAGAATAACCTTGTGCTAGCAAAAGAATAACTTATAAGCCGAGTATAGAATAACCTGAAGTTTAGGAAAGGAATAACTTGTAGCTGCAAAAAGAATATCCTAGACCCAAGAAAAGGATAACCTAGAGCTACAAAATGAAATAAATAAAAATAATTATAAACTACAGACAAGAAAATGATTGCGTAAATTTTCGAAAATAATGACTTAGAGGCAAGAAAAGAATAACCTAAAGCTGCAAAAAGAATGACCTAGACCCAAGAAAAGAACGACCAAAAGCTGTGGAAAGAATGACCTAGACCCAAGAAAAGAATGACCAAAAGCTGTGGAAAGAATGACCTAGATCCAAGCAAAGAATAACCTACTGGCCTAAATCCAAGAAAAGAATAACCTAAAGCTGTGAAAAAAATGACCAAGATCCAAAAAAAGAATGACCTAAAGCTGCAAAAAGAATGACCTAGAGTCAAGTAATGAATAACCTAAAGCCGCGGAAAGTACGACCTAGAGTCAAGAAAATAATAACCTAAAACTGTATAAAGAATATACTGGATGCAAGGAAAGACGAACCTTAATCTGTGAAAAGAATTATCTAGATCAAGAAAAGAATAACCTAACACCAAGAAAAGAAAAAAAAAAGCTGCGAAAAGAACGGCCCAGAGCAAAGAAGAGAATAATACAGACCCAAGAAAAGAATAACCTAAAACCAAGAAAAGAATAACCCACAACTAAGAAAAGAATGACATGGCCAGAAACTTATAGTAAAGAGACTAGAAATGCATGATCAAGATCCAAAAGTGGAATAACCATTTGGAAGGTTTTTCCGAAACATTGTAATTTTTCTCTTCGTCATCCTTTTCATGTATTCTTGCTTCCTGCAGGCATTTACTAAGATACATCATGGCCTATGGCCGTCCAGTTTACAACTTTCTTGAGTGATTTTTTAGCGAATCCATATGTACAACTTTAACCACCGGACTTTCTTTGGTTCCTTGTTAAGTTTTTATGTTATTTAACTATTCGGCTGTTGTGTTGTTTCTGTCCCCATAATTTGCCCTAGAAATATTTTATTTACATAGTGCTCCTCATCTTGCTTCATGGCTTGTTGGAAGAATTTTCTTTCGTCATTTTGGAATGATCTGCTTTGCTTGCATTGTTGGATTCTTTTCTGATATCTTTTGTGCTTCCTTTACTTAGCAAATATTTTAGATTAATTTCTTCCACTTGTATTGTTAGTCTTCACTGCTGTTGTCTTTTTAGTCTCTTCATTGAATTTGTCTTGTATTTGCATACTGAATATTGCATATTTTCATTGCATATTGTATTTGTATATTGTATATATATGTGTAATTGACTTTCTTTAGTACTTTTGTATGTCCGCATTTTTTTCAAGTTTGTTTTCATATTCTCGTTTCTGATCCAGCTATTTGTATTTACTTTTCTGTTTGGGTCCCTTGATGGAATTGCAATTTTGTCACTGAATAATATTTCTCCTGCATATTTTGTTCTTAATGTTGTTTCGTTCATTTTAGTGACCTCGTCCATTTGGTTATTTTATAATTTCGGTTTCTAACGTGACTAAAAAAAAAAACCTTGATTGCTTAGTGACGGTAATGCCATTTTTTCTTCGGTCATGATTTTCTTTATGATTTGTTAATTGTTTCTTTCATCTTCTGTTAATCTTCTTGTTGTAGAGCTCTGGGTTTTAATACATACTGTTTCAGCAAATTTATCCATTAAACCTTTATTTCCAATAAGTAAAATGAAATAAAAGTTCATTAATTTATATGAATATATATATATATATATATATATATATATAAATTAATGAACTTTTAGACAATTTCTTGTCATGGTAATTTCTAACTTAATATATATATATATATATATATATAATAGAAATATGTGTAATGTTAGATAAATCAAACTCAGATTTAGATGTGTGATATTTCGTTCACACATCTAAATCTGAGTTAAATGTTTGATTTATCCAACGTTCTACATCTTTTTTTATCATGCTATCAGATTATCTACAAATCTATCTCTTCAACATATATATATATATATATATATATATAACGTATATAAAAATGGATGCAAAAATTTAGCAAAGGTGCTCAATATATATATATATCATCATCATCATCATCATGTCGCGCTGGTAGCACGCGCCCTAGGCAGGTCTTCAGGACAACATCCCGTATCCTCACATAGCTGAATGTATGTTCGTGGTGGTCGTCCTGTCTTTGCACGGCCATGTGTGGGGGTCCACAAGAGTACATCTCTTATGAGTTCGTCCCTGCTTCTCAAGCAGTGTCATATATATATATATATATATATATATATATATATATATTGTTGCAACCTAATATATATATATATATATATATTGTTGTAACCTAAAAAAAGGTTACTGAATTAGAAATAACTAAAACGGAGGTTGGAAATAAAATGTAAATCTTTGTAACATTAAGAAAATACAATACTCGCCAACGGCGTTTAGAAAGTTAACCACAACTCGTTATGACAACTTAGTCAGCATATTTACCCCACCATTTTAGGTCCAGTCGGCTGGGGCTGCAGAATTCACCGACTGCACCACTGTAGAGGGGCAAGACCCCCGCTCCCAACGAGTGTTCTGGATATGACACAAAATTAATCTGATGTTGAGGTTCAAGTAATGCTGGAGCTTTGGGGAATGCAGAGTGCCCCTTGATTGCCATCCCTCCCAGATCCACTCTGACCCAGAAGGGTAGCCCCTGATAGGGTCCTATCTATGGCTCAAATAAAACTAAAATGCGAACTAATGCTTAACTTAACTACTTGAAATTTAACTGTTTTGATATTTAATCTGCATACTTTTGTTAAACAAAATTGTTTGAAATAGAACTGTTTTGACATTTAACTGAGGGGTGGACAAATATTATACTTATGCTCAACCGAATTGTTTGAATTGTAACTGTTTGACTAAACTGAATAGCTGTAAATAGAAATGTTTTTGACAATGAAACTGGGTACAAAGGTTGATATGCCATAAAACCTAAGCAAACTATCAACCTCCCTATCTAAGGGTAGTGTCCAACGTATTTATAAGAAATGGGACTTACTCATTAATGCTCATAGGTACGGCATGTGATCTCTCTCTCTCTCTCTCTCTCTATATATATATATATATATGGAATTATCTACACTACATATATCGGTGGAGTTGCCGTGTTATAGTGGGTAAAGTGCTGGACTGAGAATTCGGACTTCAGTCGTGCTATTACCTTCACCTTCGGACACATGAGAACGATATACATCCCCTTATTCTATTGGTTTAAATAATATCACTATGATTATTCAAGAAGGATGCCCTCGGTATTAAATAACCTACATTGGTTAATATATGATTTAAATAAAAGAAACTGAAAGAAGGAACACATATCGTAGTGTATAAGATGCAAATTATATATATATATATATATATATATATATATATATATATATATATATATATTCTATCTGTTCTTTTAGATATATGCTTGCTAATTCCTTTTGTGCATGGCTTCACGCTGACAAAGAAAAGAAGCAGAAGATACCCCGCAAAAACAATTACCGACGCCGACTACTCCGATGACATAGTAATTTTGGCAAATACACCCGTCCAAACCGAAACACTACTGCGTACTCTAGAATGAGCCGCCGCAGGCATTGGTCTCCGTGTTAATGCACACAAAACGGAATATATGTCCTTTAATCAAACAGGTGATATTTCCAAACTAGACGGTAGCTATCTGAAACTAGTAGACAAGTTCAGCTTCCTAGGAAGCAGTGTCTCATCAACCGAAAAAGACATCGACATGAGGCTAACAAAGGCATAGACAGCTATCGATAAGATATCGGTAATATGGAAGTCAGACCTGACCGATAAAATGAAATGCAGTTTCTTCCAAGTAGCGGTCGTCTCGATACTGCTATATGGGTCCACTACATGGACGCTAACTAAACGGCTGGAAAAAAAGACAGACGGCAACTACACAAGAATGCTGAAAACAATTTTGAACAGGTCCTGGAGGCAACACCTAATAAAGCACCAACTGTACAGCCACCTACCTCAAAGTTAGACAAACCAGACATGCAGGACCCTGCTGGAGAAGTAGGGACCAGCTCATAAGTGATGTACTCCTATGGACCCCCTGATATGGCCGAGCAAATGCAGGACGACTTGCACGAACATACATATAGCAACTCTATGACGATACGGGATGTAGCCCTGAGGACCTGCCACAAGCGATGAACGATAGGGAGGAGTGGCGAGAGAGGGTCAGTGATATCTGTGCTGGCGGCATGACATGATGATATATATATATATATTGGATCTTCTACACCATGATATATGTACCTGTTTATCGAGTAATAAAAAGACATTTTTGTGTATATTTTTGGCCTATTCTTCGTAATAAACTTCATATAAAATATGCTATTTATAACACAAATTTCTTTTGAAGATACTTAAATTTCCGAGAAAATCTATTGTATGACTTTACTATTGTATATTTATTTTGCTATTCATATATTTGTATGTATACTTTCACAGATACACAAGTCACGAAAACATACCCATACGCAAACACATACTTATAAGCACGTGTATATATGCCTCCACTTTCTTAAATAGGTAAGTGTAGATAGCAAAGAGCTACCATTATCTTTTTATCTATCTGACACATGTATGGGGTATCTAGCAAGGATCAGGCTGTGTAATGATTTGTGAGACCAGTTTATTAACCCTTACCTTCTGTCGTGTGTAGCTTAGTGTGGTAGAAGGTAACATAAGTCAGACAAAAGACTTTGCAGATTAGTAATAGTGAGCTAGAGTAAATAACTATGATTCAATTGCAAACGTAGACAGGATGTAATAGTTATTGTCGAAGAAAATAAAACTAACAAAGATCAATTTCTCTCTGCGGCCATTTGAGTTCACGCCACACTAATATCCTGGTTTTCTATTATCTCATCCCATTCAGCGATGGACGAAATAGGAGAGATCACTGGACTTGGTGGGCAACCAGTCTAGGAGAAATACATTAAGGCAATTTGACATTGCTATTGTTTTCAGACTCATTTTGCCAACTGCTGTGACGACACTGGTGCCAAGCTGTATACGGTCTTTGCCTTATTTTGGAAAATTTCGTGAACAGGAGAGACTTACTGCATGGGCAATTGTATATCTTCCATAAAAATATGCCCAGTTGGCTGTGGATGCGGAATACGCCGACTGTATCTCTGTAGAGGGGCAGGACTCTCCCAATGAGTGTTCTGGATTTGACGAAAAACAATCCGATGTTAAGACTCCAATAATGCTGGAACTTTGAGGAATGCGGAGTACCCCTTTATTGCCATTGCTCCCTGGTCCACTCTGACCTGGAGTGGTAGCACTCAAAAGGGTCTTATCTATGGTTCAAATAGAACTGAACAGTATATTCAAATTGAATCGTCAGAAATAGAACAGTTTTTACATTGATCTTTGTGTAAACAAAAAACTGTACTTGTGTTAAACTGAATAGTTTGAATTAGAACTGTTCATGTGCATAAGAATGAATTTGGCATTAAATAACCTACAATGGATGATATGCCATGAAAACAAACCAAACCAATCCATAAACTGTGGCAAGACTTCGAGAAAGTTATGATTAATACCTCTACAGCAACGGAACTGGAATTAGGGATGACTAAAAAACGCATATCAAATATATTTATGAAAGTTTCTAATTTAAAAGTGTTATTTTATGAGCTGTGTCTAGAATCAATACTGAGTGTCACTGTCTTTTAAAAAAGACCCTATCGTGAAAAGATCGCAAATAACCATTACCAGATGTTGAAATATCGTTCTCGATACCAGTACCACACACAAATACACACATACACATATATATAAATATATATATAGTCATACGTCATATCACTTCCTAACGAACAACGCGTCCGTTCGCTTACACGTCTGCAGCTAAGAGTAATGAGGCATTCAATCCGAAGAGCAGTGAGTTGACGATGTATGCAACCTCTCAATAGCAAACAAATTCATGATTGCTATTGTAGCAGGAGTACTACAAGGGGACACGCTGGCTCCGTACCTCTTAATCATTTGTCTAGACTATGTACTTAGAACATCGATTGACAAAATGAGAGAGAATGGCTTCGAGCTGACGAAGAAAAGAAGCAGAAGGTACCCCGCAAAAACAATTACCGACGCCGACTACGCCGATGACATAGCGATACTGGCAAATACACCCGACCAAGCCGAAGCACTACTGCATAGTTTGAAACGAGCAGCCGCAGGCATAGGCCTCTGTGTTAATGCACACAAAACGGAATATATGTGCTATAATCAAACGGGGGACATCTCCACTCTAGACGGAACCCCTCTTAAACTAGTAGACAAATTCACCTACCTTGGAAGCAGCGTCGCATCAACCGAAAAGGACATCGACACGAGGTTAACGAAAGCATGGACAGCTATCAATAGGCTATCGATTATATGGAAATCAGACCTAACAGATAAAATGAAATGCAGTTTCTTCCAGGCAGCAGTCACATCGATACTGCTATATGGCTGCACTACATGGACGCTAACAAAACGGCTGGAGAAGAAGCTAAACGGCAATTACACAAGAATGCTGCGTGCAATCTTGAACAAGTCCTGGCGGCAACACCCCACAAGACACCAACTGCACGGCCACCTGCCTCCTATCACGAAAACTATTCAAGTTAGACGAACCAGACATGCAGGACACTGCTGGAGAAGCAGGGACGAACTCATCAGAGATGTACTCTAATGGATCCCCACACATGGCCGTGCAAAAGCAGGACAACCAGCACGAACATACATTCAGCAGCTATGTGAGGATACGGGATGTTGTCCTGAAGACCTACCTAGGGCGATGAACGATAGGGAGGAGTGGCGAGAGAGGGTCAGGGATATCCGTGCTACCAGCACGACAGGATGATGATGAAACAAGAGAGGTGAAGGTAATGCCGAGCAAACAGTGTTAAATTTATAGAGTTTTAGGCTAAATAAAAAAAAAAAGCTTATGTTCACACAGTGTCCAATTTTACAGCATTCAATTTCTTTATAAAATATCTCTGTCTTTATGCTAAGGATGACAACACACACACACACACATATATATATATATATAATTTAATGAGAATCTTTTAAAATTATAAATATAAGAAGAAAACTTTGAAAGTAATGACCTGTATTTATTTCCTCATGTATAAGCAATACACACACTCACACATACACACACCACATACACACTCAAACTCACACACACACACACACACACACACACACAGACACACACAGACGCATGCATGAATGCAGACGCAGACACACCTTTATATACATATATATAAAGGGATTGTGTAAAGGTTATCTATCTATCTATCTATCTATCTATCTATCTATCTATCTATCTCAATAAATGTTGAAAACTAACGTAACAAAAACATAAAAAAAACTAGAAAATATTCAAAATCTCTGTATTTTAGTCAGTAAACCTTTCCAATATTAAAAACAAAAGTTCTATTGGGTCTTAAATAAAGATAATATCTTAATTATTCCATTGAAAATGACGTATAGAAAGACTTTGAGGTTAAATTTCAATGGAAATGTAAGATTATATATATATATATATATATATATATATATATATATATATATATATATATATATATATGTCTGTGTGAGTGTGCGTGTGTGTGTGTGTGTGTGTGTGTTCCATTGAAATATATATCATATACAGAAAATTTGAAAAATATAAAACTGAAACAAATTTGAAAAGTTTTCTTAGAGAATCAGAAAGAACGAATAAAATATTGTTATAAAGAACATTTATATCTGTTTTTAACAGAGAGAAATACAAGTGTTTTGCCCAAGTATAGCCCTCTTTCTCTCTCTCTCTGTCTTCCTGTTTTTTCTCTCTCTATCTTCCTGTTTCACAAACACATATCTATTTATATGTTTGTGAGAATGTGTATGACTGTTTAATTGTGGTTAAATAAAATGACAGGTTAGTATATTTTGTTTATGAGACCTTATTTATTCTGCAAATAATCATGTCTCTTTTTTGCAAAACATGTACTGTCGTATAAAAATATATGCCACTTTTAAATATCTTATTAATAACATCCAGCACTATCACTATATATCCACACACACACACACACACACACACACACACACACACACACACACACACTATATATATATATATATATATAATATATACATCATAAAATGCAGATGGTACTTTGTGACTTTTCGAGAATATAAACACAAACACGTAAGCGCATATATATATATATATGTGTGTGTGTGTGTGTGTCCCTCTGTGAGTGAGTATGTGTGCATGTATGTTTGTATGTATTAATATATCTGTGCTGGTATTGATATTTAACAAGAGAGAGAGAGAGAGAGAGACAGACAGACAGACAGACAGACAGAGTGGTAGACAGACAGAGAAAGTTTGGAACTAAATTGGTACTATCGAGTATGTTTTTAAAAGACTAATAAGGCCTGCGAAGAAGAAGATGAAGAAGAAGAAGTCTTTTAAAGGTTCTTTTTGGATCGTAAACGGAAACATTTCCAAATCAGTCTAATTGCCTTATACACAATATCTTTCGCTGGGAGAACTGCACTGTCAGAAAGACGTAGACTTGGGCGTTTTTTTTATTTCTTTTAATAAACCAAAGTCAGTGTTTCTTTTTCTTTATTCCTCTTTTTTTCTCTCCAAATGTTTATCTTCCAATGGCAATTTTCTTCCTTTGCTAAAGAACACAAGAGAACCAATCTATTTCTAGAATCTTTTCGCATCATCATTATCACCATCAATTCTGCTTACTATTTATTATCAGCATTGAAGTACAAGCTGATCCCTTTTTCTTATTAATGTGAATATATCGGATTTCATCAGGCATATTAGCGTAAGAAATCAATGATCATTGAGTAAATGTGCACCGAGTGTCCTCTACAACAGGGTAAGACACACACCCCGCAAAAAAAAAGAAAAAAAGAAAAATAGTTTCCGGAATGACACTAAACTGTATTAAGTGGTAAGATTCCAGTACTTGACTTCTGTGCAAAACCATTTCATTGACATTACTTCTAGGTCCACTCTGACCCGAGGAGGTAGTACATGTTAGATTTCCCTCAATCAATAAATAGATTTGTTTGCAAATTGTCTGTCTACCTCGTCGATGGGGGTAGTAGAATACGCTGACTGCATCAATACAGTGGGATAAGTCCCCCTCCACTAACGAGTGTCTTGGATGAAACACTAAACCATATATATATTATATGTATAAACAAGATTTGGTTTTAAAAAACTCACTAGTATTGATATGCCATAAAAAAATTGTTTGTATTAGAATGGAATACTTTAGATCATATAACTTTAGACAAAATAAAAAAAAACCTAAAAAAATACACAAGTAATATAACTAAAAGCGTATAGTGTATGCGATTTCTTAACTTTTAGGCGTAAAATGACCCAGACGAGTTGATATGCCGTTAAGATCTATCAATCCCTCATAACATCAAACCTTCTGTTATTTTTTATAGGTAGATAGATCCATTAACCCAGTCTTTAGCGAGCAAATGTACACGCATTATCATTTGCATAATCCTCTTCATATCAGATTGAGAGTTCCAGTCCTGGAGATTAGGGGATTGTGCAGTACCCATTAATTACCATAACTTTCTGGCCCACTTTGACTCGAAGTGGTAAAAACCTTTGGGCTCCTATCTATGGGGCAAATACAACTATTTAATCATTTAGAATACTTGAAACCATTCAACTGTTTGCAAGCAATAAATTGCAGTATTTTGAATCTGTATGCAAATAAATGATTAATATCAAATAGAATTATTAATGTTAAATAAAAAATATTTGAACTGTGTGACACAGTTTAAGAATGTTACCTACAAACTATTCGTGAACATATGAATATATATAAATGCTTGTTGTAAGTCCAAAGAAAGAACAAAATTATATTTTAAAATAGGTAGGTCCACGAAGAGATTTGTATTTTTTGAATCTATTTATTTTGTTCTTACATACTTGTTATATATGTGTATGTTTCCAGCTTGTTGCTTTCGTCAGAGAACATATGTAGCACAAGGCCTTGTAAATGGAGTACTCAATGAGTCTTTAAATCACTCTTGTTCGCAGTTTGAATGTTTTTCCGTTCGGTTGTGGGTTTTATATAGAGGTTATTCTCCCCTTTTCTTAGAGAGTGTTTACTTTAGTCTGCTTTACCCCTCTTTGATATTTGATATGTTTTTATCATTGTGTGTGGGTGGGTGTGGGTGCGTTTGTGTGGTTTTGGGTTTCACTAGCAGTTATTTTAAATCATATATATTTATTATATGTATAAACAAGATTTAGCATTAAATAACTCACTAGTGTTGATATGCCATAAAACATTTGATTGTATTAGACTGGAATACTTGAGATCATATACCTTTAGTCAACCCCCCTCAAAAAAGTACACAAGAAATATAACTAAAAATGTATAGTGTATGCGATTTCCTAACTTTTAGGCATAAAATGACTCAGACGAGTTGATATGCCATTAAGATTTATCAATCCCTCATAACATCAAACCTTCTGGTATTTTTATTGGTAGATAGATCAATTAACCCAGTCTTTAGCGAGCAAATGTACGTGCATTATCATTTGCATAATCCTCTTCACATCCAAATAATAAATTCTACATTGTTTCCTAATAATGTCAATTCTCAGACGTTTATTCCCGAAATAATCTTAACCCATTATCATGAAAAATGTTGTAATTTAAATAATTTAATCAAGTTTCTTTGGTTTGGAGTATTTGCTGAAGGGCATGTCAACTCCTTATGGGTTATTTGATACAAAAATTTTGATCTACTCGTAAATGTCTATAACCATGATCATTTTTATTGTATTGCACTTTGTAAAAATCGATAATTATCACTTGTTTGAACAATTATATACAGGTGGTCTCATAATAGATACAACCCTTTAATATGATAAGGTTTTATTACTAAGACAAGCGCAATGGCGGTCATTTAGAACACATCCTGTAAAAAATGTAGCCTTTCTGCGAGAGACATCAAATAAGTGTTTTTAAGTGTTATTTCATCAGCTCCGAAGACATGTAATTTATTTTGAGTTTCTTATCTCAGTAATAAGTCATTATCATATTAATGAGTTGCATCTATTTTGAGACAGTTTTGAATGGTTTTTGTTTCCAAATAAGTAGTGATGCAAAATATCTTTTTTTCTTTTGTCTAAAGCATTGTGACCAAGGATTTATAGTTGTTATTGTGTACTATTTTCGAATCTGAAACAAAAAAAGAACACAACATTATTAGTAAAGTCATTTGCAGTCACATGGGTCCCATGTATATTGAGACAGTCTATATTATCAAGTATTCCTATTTGATATAGATAATTAGCACACAGTAATTTGGTTTTACGTATTTTTATCATATAATTGTAAAACCGATCAATTTGACCCATAGTTGGGACACTAACAGGTACTATCACTCCGAGATAGAGTGGACCTGGGAATAATGGAAATAAAAATACTTCTCACTTCTCTGAGCTTCCGAAATAGAATCTCACAATCTAATCCAGTTTAGTGTTATACTTTGGAGAATCAGCGCTAGAGGCGTGCTTAGAGTAACGGTTATCTTTGTAGAAATTAGAATGAGTAATTCGAGTTCAAACACTGAATCAGGCTGTTTGCTTTTCTTTTCGCAGCAATGCCCTTAGGAAAGGCATGAATACATCTGTTTTCTTCCTAGCTATGTGTAAATAGCAGGGCAAAGTTCTTTACCTTTAGTTAGAAAATTTACCTTGTGTAACATCCTGCCCGTGGTAGGGGGGTTGATAATACATACAATTTTGTTTGGATTCATTTCTTTGTTTAATGGCATAAAAACATTTATAGCTTATTTAATTGCAAAGCGATCTTTATAGAACATAAATGGTTCTATTCAGCCTTTAGCTAGGAGGATAAAGGGTTTCATGCCTTTCCCTGTTGTATTAGACTGAAAGTGAACGATAATGAAAAATGCATGAATTAGCTGCTCTAAATAACTTCGTCGGTCAGTTTATGTTTATTATAACAACAAATACACCACCGAAACAGATCAAGGAAAATAATAAATCATAGATTTAAAAGGTTTATTGGAATTCATTAGGGTTAATGACACATAGCAATACTTGGAACTATTTAACTTTGTTGACTTATGTTAACTTATTTATCTACTATATATGAATAAAAAGGGATTGGCATTAAACAACCTAAAATGGTTGATATGCTATAAAAGCCGACCAAACCAAATCATATATATTTAATATAAATGTATAAAGAGGATTTGGCATTAAATAACCTAAAATGGTTGATATGCTATAAAACCAAGCCAAACCAAATTTCATATATTTAATATATATGTATAAAGAGGATTTGACATTAGATAACCTACGAAGTTGATAGGCCATAAAACCAAATCAAACCAAATTATGTATGTTTAATATATATGTATAAAGAGGATTTGGCATTGAATAACCCTACAATGGTTGATATGTCATAAAACCAAACCAAACCAAACCAAAACATAGACTTAGAGAGAATTAGTTGACTCATACCTTTTCCAAGTGTATTAATTCTATGTGAAATTCTAACAGTCTCGTCCAGGATTTGAACTTGTGTAACCGAGTCCATTTCCAACGATGATTACCATTAGAAGCTCCAAATACAGTTGAGTAAGTCCCTATTCCGGTTTGTACAAGAATTGTCTACCGATTGTATGAGTATTTATGTTTGTACGGCCATGTTTGCGTAATTGTTTTTCTGCGCATATGCAACTATGTGTATATTCTTTCTGTGTGCAAAACTGACAGTTATTTTATATTCTCATGGTGGGCCATATTTTGGAAACCCCCACGGTGTTTAAACGAGCAAGCCGAATGCCTATTAATGAGTAGCTTTCCCAGTAAATTTTGGTTAACGCTAGTCATTTTTTTTTGCACATTCATGGGATTCAATGATCGTTTGTCTTTCGTGATTATCAAAAAAAAAAAAAAAAGTATGTTTTCTTTTATGGTTGTTTGGTTTTTTTGTTTTATTGCATATCAACCTTCGTGGCTTATTTAATGCCAAAGTTACCCTTGTAGAAGATCAATTGTGGTGTTATTTAACCAATAAATCGGGTCGGGGTGATAGGAGTTTCATAACTTTCCCGGGTAAAAATAAAAGCTCGACGTAAGCTCGAACTTGCTTGCTACAATGTTACAAACCAACACTTTGGCCTCTGCAATATAATTCTTTCCAGATCATTTGTGTTCTTTTTTCTTGGTTCGGCATCAGATCGAGAAAGAAAACATTGAATTAAAATACACTGCATAAACTTCACTAGTCAGCTTGGAAGCTTACAGTACCTGTAAAAAAATATGAATGAGATGAAATTAAAAACACTCACGCAAATCTATATATATATATATTCATGAGTGTATATGTGTCTGTATATGGGAATATACACTATTATATATATATATATATATATATATATATATATATATATATATATATATATATTATGTTTTGACCTTTTGACCAGGCCAAAAATGCCATTCAAGGTGATGAGCCGGAAGGAACTGACACATTATAATGGCAGTTATGAGAGGAAATCGTGTGGGCGGAAATTGGCTGATGAAATAGGACGAGGTAAAAAAAAATTCCATTATACTCTCATAGACTGACGCACCGGAAGAGAGTGATCTCTGAACTGCATGACAGCTATTTCCGCTCGATGACGATCACACAGGCCATTCCAAAGATACATCCCGATCGCCAGATACCGGAAAAAATTGCGGAGGCGTGGAGGCATGTCCATATCATCACGTGGGAGTTTGAAGGTAATATAAGGCCGACGAATTGAACAGAAGGAGGACAGGCGAGTAGAGTTGGAGACGGAAATAGACGAGATATAGTAAGGAAAGCCAGCACCCAGCAGAGTGGACTCCAGGTTGAGCAGCCCTGGAGAACGAGAAAGACACAACGCTGACGGCCATAACTTTGGGATCAAAATATTACAGTTTCTGTTCGGTCTCCTGCTCCCTCTCACAGTAAAACCCCACACGACCTTTTCGAACCCTTGCAATAAAGTGAGAGGTAAATATTTTACAAAGAAGTCTTCCTGCATCATTATCATTGCGTCTGTTTATTTATTGCGTCGTTATGTATCCAGCATATATATGTATATTTCTGCATGAACATGTATATAAGAAAGCAAAATATATATAATTGATTTATATATTTAATGCCATTGAATTTAGTCTGCGACCTCTAGGTTTCATGGAGTTTTTACAAAACAGCAATCCTTAGACAGTTAACAGGGGTCGCAGACTAAATTCCATAGCATTAGATATATAAATCAATTATATATTTATCTATTATTATTTACCCCTCTAGAGTTTTTCACATCAGTATTAGCTGATGGTTTTTCACTGGAGTTTGAGTGACAGCAAGTCTCCTCAAGTCTCCAGGACACATCTCAGTATTCTGGCCGTCCTCAGCAATGCTGTCGTTTGGATAGTCTCCACCCGTCCGCTAACCTCCAAGTCCTCCAGGCTCTTTAATAATCCTTTAGTTACTGTGCCTAACGCACCAATTACAATTGGCACAATCGTTACTTTCATGTTCCTCAGTTTTTTCAATTCTCTAGCAAGGTCGAGGTACTTATTCTTCTTTTCACTTTCCTTCAGATTTATTCTGTGGTCCGCCGGGACAGCAAAGTAAACAATTTTGCAGATTCTCTTTCTTTTGTTGATTATCATGAGGTCTGGTCTTCTGGCCAGGACTAGGTGATCCGTTTGTATGTTAAAGTCCCATAGGAGTTTATGCGAGTCATTTACTAGGACAGGCGCTGGGTTGTGCATATACCATTTGTTTGTATGGTCGAATTGAAATTTCTTGCACATTTCCCAGTGGACCCAGTCGTGTCTCGCCTTGTACTCCTTCTGTGCTAATTTGCTGCATTCGCTTATAATGTGATTGATCGTTTCGTCTCTGTCACCGCGTAGCCTACATTTACTGTTTTGTTGCGTCTTATCTATTCCCGCTTTGATATGAGTCGTTCTTATGGCGTTGTCCTGTGCTGCTATGAGGAGGGATTCCGTTTCTCTCTTAAGGTTTCCTTTTCTTAGCCAGGTCCAGTTTTTCTGGTGAGAGATGTTTATTAGATGCTTAAAGCGGTCATAAAGTTGTTTTCCTTCCCATTTTTGTTTCCTAGTTGTCATCATTCTTTCGTTTATCGTGTGGTCCGTATCGACTCTGATGGTTGTAATTAGTCCTCGTTCGTGTTTTTCTATGTAGTCTTCGAGGTGTTTGTATGGATACGTCAACGGTGTCTTCGATGCTGGTAAGTCCTCTTCCTCCCTCTTTTCTAGATACATATAGTCTGTCAACGTTGTCTCTGGGGTGTAGTGCCTTAATCATGGTCATTAGTTTTCTTGTTCTTTGGTCCATTTGTTTAAGTTCCTCTCGGGTCTACTTGAGAAAGGGTCCCGAGTATCTGACTAGTGGCACAGCCCAAGTATTTATTCCTTTGATGAGGTTTCTCTGTCTTTGATATTGAGCACTCTCCATATTATATTGCTCTTTGTTCGCTGCCATCCCACAAAATGATTTAGTGACAACCAACTCTGGTATAATATATATATGTATATATATATATATATATATATATATATATAATTGAAAACCGAGTTTACGATAATAATAATAATAATAATAATAATAATTATTATTATTATTATTATTTACTCCTTGAGAATTTTTTTACTTGAGTGATCGCTGATGGTCTTTCACTGGAGTTGTAGTGACAGCAAGTCTCCTCGGGTCTCCAGGTCTCTTCTCAATATTCTGACTGTTCCCAATAATGTAGTGGTTTGGATGGTCTCCAGTCCCTTTAATAATCCTTTGGTGACTGTACCAAAAGCACCTCACACAATTAGTATAATTGTCACTTTCATGTAACACAGTTTTTTCAATTCTCTAGCAAGGTCCAGGTACTTATCCTTCTTTTCACTTTCTTTTAGTTTTATTCTGTGGTCAGCCGGGACAGCTAAGTCTACAGTTTTGCAAATTCTCTTTTTTTTGTTGATTATTATAAGGACTAGTCTTCTGGCCGAGATTATTATTATTATTATTATTATTATTATTATTATTATTATTATTATTATTAATATCACATTTTCAGTTTATAATATCATAATTTGACAAGGAAGGAATTTGTCAATATGGAGCATAGAACAAGTAAATTGCTAATGATTCACAAAATGACAAACTCAGACTCTATGTGACAAGAAAGGATTATTATTACACAACAAAAGCACAAGAATCCTGTTTTGTTAGTCGATTAACCTGAACAGAATAATAAATTTGAAAAGCATATTACATGAATACATTCCTTTTTTTTTGTTTAACTGCATTAATCGCAGAAGAGAATACAATTATCAAAGTCGTAGAAAATGTTTGGTTTGTTCATTCCTAATAGAATATGTCAACCATTGTCAAGTTATTTAATGCAGAAATCACTCTTTTTTGCAAATAATTATATGGTTTAAAGTAACTAATGATAATCATTTATAATAATTCATGGCTTCAAGTAAGTATAATTAATACAAATTGTAAATGGTTACAGTATTTCTAACTTGTATCAGTCCCTATCAAACCTATTTGACTCTATATGGGACCTTAACATTACCACTCGAAGAGAAAGAAGACTTTTGAGAAATGTCAATGAAATTGTAGTCCATATTCAAAAAGAGCTCACGAATCGGAGCCTCACCTAACGGATGTTGTATATTGGTTTGGTTTCTTTGTTTAATGGCATATCAACCTTTGTAGGTTATGCTAAAATTATTCTCCTAGAAGAACAGTAGTGGTACTATTTAACCCATAGCTGGGAGGATAAGTAGGTTCATACCTTTTCCAAAGGTATTCGCCAGAAAGTGAACGTAATTGAGCGACTAGAGTACGAACTCGCTTACACCTCCCGATGTAGTATATTGTCAGATCTAGGACATCTCTTCTTTTGGGGGAGGGTCTTACCTGTTTGCAGGGGATGCAGTTAGAGTATTCTTATCCCTAATGAAGAGTAGGGTTTAATATTAGTTGAAGTTCGTGTGGACATGACAATGAAAACGAACTGAAAATTGAAGGAATAGTACTGAAAGAGTGAAGGACACCCATAATCTTACTTAGATTAGAAATCTTCGAATCTTGCAAGGAGATATTTTTGACACAGTTTTTATTCATAAGCAGTCCAGATTACGTACTACGAACGTCTAATAAAAGAAATTGGTCCAATGTTGTTAAAATGAAAAAGAAAATGGTTTTCCAATGTAAATGGTTTCACAATTAAAAAAAGGTAAAAAGCTGAGGATATCCAACAGAAACAATTATTGATGTAGATTACTCAGATGTTATAGCACCTCTTGTGTTAGAAAGGCATTTCTTATTATGATAGCCAATGATTGTGAACCTCTGAACTACCAGCAGTGAATTTGATGCCCAACTCTTACCTTTCTGTAAGAGATGCATTTTGTTTAATCTCGGAGACATTTATTGTTGAGAAGAATAAACGCTAAAACAATACTCTTTGTTGTACACACCTTACTTTATTTAGTGTCGATATGAAACTTTTCTTCTAAAATAATACCCGTAAACATCGAGAATTGGTTTCCTGGAAAAATATGCGAGCTAGTCAACGTCTTGAAAAGAAGTGATGAAATTTTTAACAATTTTCTAAACTCTAGAAACTTTTGGTTATATGGTTAATTCTGTCCAATCCTAACCTTGTCTCATATTGATCTCGGTTTCATATGCTGATCATTATCACTATCGACGCCTACTCGGTTGGTGATGGAGATGATCTAGTGGGTAAGTGAGATCACAAAAACTACACTTGCATCAAACGGAGAATCTTCAGTTAATTCTTTCCCTTTGTTCGTTCAGTTACTGAGGCCGTAGAAATTTGTAGAAACGGATTACAGACCCAATGACTCTTACTATAATCATCAATTCTCGTCTCTTTGTACAGTTCTTTCTCTCTCAATCAACGATACAGATTGTCTTCCTCGTGCCCAGAGCCACAGAAAAAAAGAAGGAAAAAGAAAAAATCGAAAAACCCAGCTTCTTTTATTGAATTTTTCAGATCCCTGAACCCCAATTCCCGGCTGCGTAGATGGCATGATTCGACCAGCCACCACGATCATGAAGATAGCCGTTGGTGATTTCGGTAACTTTTGGTTAACTCGGTTTTCAGACCGGAGCGTAAAGTAAAGCGTTTCTTATTACACCTTGCCTGCAGGTTGAGATTTTGAACTTCCTTAACTTGTCTCTTGTCAAGCTGGGACTGTAGAATTCTCCAACTGAACAACTACAGAGGGGTAAGACTTCCCACAACGTGTGTCCTGGATATGACACAAAACAATCTGATGGTGAGGCTTCAATAATGCTGGAGCTTTTGAGAATGTGGATAACCCCTTCATTGACTATCGCCCCAGAGTGGTAACTCCTGATAGTCCTATCTATTGGTCAAATTAGACTGCTTGACATATAAAGTGTACTTTGACATTTCATCTGAGTGCAAACAAATGACTCATTGCTTGAAATAGACCGGTTTGTTCATCGTCTGTTAAGAATACTCTAATTTCATCTTCTGCAAACGGGTATGACCCTCCCCCAAAACAAGAGATGTCCTAGATCTGACAATATACTACGTCTGGTAGGTGAGGCTCCAATTCGGGAGCTTTTTAGAATATGGAATACCGTTTCATTGACATTTCTCAAAATTTTTCTTTGGCCTCGAGTGGAAGCGTTAAGGTCCCATATAGAGTCAAATAGGTTTGAAAAGGATAACGACTGATGTCTAATTGAATTGTTAGAGTTAAATAGGAATACTCGAAAACATTTAACTGTGTGTAAACAAATGATTAATAGTAAATTGAATTATTTCGATTAGATAGGAATTAGTGAAACGATTTAACTATGAGCAAAAAAAAAAAAGCACTGGCTCATGTAAAAATGTTATCTACAAAATGTGTTTAGAAATTTTATATATATATATATATATATATATATATATATATATATATATATATATATATATATAAAGGATTTGGCATTAAATAAAATTGTTGATGTACCATAAAACCCAAACTAAACTAATTGGGCATCGTTTGAAATCAGGTCACCGTGTCTAATTCCTGCGACGATAACCTGGCCCAGTCGGCTGAGGCTGTTGAATACAACGACTGCAACTCTGCAGAGGGGTAAGACTCCACCAACGAGTGTCCTGATATGACACTAAACAATCTGATTTAGTGGCTCTAATAATGCTGGAGATTTGGGGAATGCGGAGAACACCTTTATTGTCATCGCTCCCTGGTCCATTCTGGCCCGGAGTGGTAGCACCTGATAGGGTTCTATCTAAGGGTTAAATAGATCTAAACAGCGTCCATATGCTAAACTGAATTGAAGGAAATAGTACTGTTTATATGTATAAAAATGAATTTGGCATTAAATAACCTACAATGGTTGATATGCAATAAAATCAAACCAAACCAATTGGTCAGGATTTGAACTCAGGTCACCGTCTGTATTTCCTACGACGATAACCATTACACGACGTTTACCTCTATGAACCGTTTACAATCTAACATATTTCTGTCTTGGTAAATACAGCTTCAGTTTCCATAATTTATGAATATGCCTTGAGTTACCGCATTGTGCAGATACGCATTTTCTTACTGATATTTAAATGTATCGTAACCCAGTTGGTTAGAAACCACAAATCGTTCAGTTATTATCGGTCTGTTGGAATGAGGGTGATTTAAGTTCTAGACAGATTCAATGCCTTGTATAGCCACTCACGTCAACAGTATAGCCGAGAGTTAGGATTATATCCGAGCCTCATAAACAATTGTTTACATTTCAACTAAATAGTTATATATTATCCTGATATATTGCAAACTTTATATGTAAGTCAATATGCAGAGAAATATATTCACTTTTATGCAGATTTCGATGCAAATGCATACACCCGAATACATACGTTCATATATATATATATATATATATATATATATATATATATATATATATATATATATATATATATATATGACCCTATAAGTGTATGTATGTATGGGTATATAAGTATGTGTATATGAATAAATCTATTTGTATAAATGTGTATATGTACATGTGTATATTTATATATGTATTTGAATATACGTATACAATTTTGCTTCTCGAAGCAGATTTATATAGATAGGCGCATGCATACAAATGTATATTTATGCATCTCTCTTATTCTCTCTCTCTCTTTCTCTCTCTCTCTCTCTCTCTCTCTCTCTCTCTATATATATATATATATATATATATATATATATATTGACAAATATGCATATTTATAAATATGAATATGAGTACATATATATATTTACCCGCCCACTGGTCTAGAGTGCAGAGTGTTCACCAATGGTCCGGGAGACCGGTGTTCAATCTCAGGTTGAGTCATATTAAAGACTTGAAAAATGTTACTTGATACCCCCTTGCTTTACACAGCATTATAAGGTGCATATCAAGGATAAAGTTGAAAAAGGTGTGACGTCTCCTTTATTAAAAAAAAGTGAGGCTTCGTGTTGCCCTCGACTACGGTTACCAAATTTACTGACATGTATAGTCATGTGTATACGTTTATATATATATATATATATATATATATATATATATATGCATGAGAAGGAATATATAACTATATGTAAATACGTACATGACTATTTGTATATATGTATCTGTATATTTATGTATGCCAATTTCTATGGAAAAGCACACGTGCCTATACACAAGCATATTTATTTAAGCATACATGCACACACACACACATATATATATGTATATAAATATAAGCATATAAGTATATGCATATATAGTTAATATGTATATATGCCATTGGCCAAATGAGCAGAGTATTAGCCAATGGTCTGGGAGACCGGGGTTCAATCCAAGGTCGAGTTATACCAAAGATTAAAAAAAAAATGGTTCTTGATGCCGTCCTGCTTTGCATTCAGCACTATAAGGTGATGATCAAGGGTAAAATGACGCAATCCTAGGAATGGAGAAGCGCCCTCCCCTACACCACAGTGTAGTAGCTATTGAAAAGGAAGCCTACGGTCACCATCGCCTGGGATCACCAACTTACATATGTATGTAAATATTACATGAATATTTACATGCATATATATAAATATATATGCAGAGAGATATAGAGATAAGCATGCGTGTATATGCATATGTATTTTTGTATGTATATGTTTTTGTATGCAGATTACGATGCACGCGGACTTCTATATCATGAATGTTTATGTATATCTATATGAGTATATATATATATGTATATGTATATATATGTATGAGAACATTGATATATGTGTTAGTATATATTTACATATGGAG
>OY757906.1:46971757-47182278 GCA_963585895.1 Sepioteuthis lessoniana | reverse complement strand
AATTCAATTAAACATTTGTTTACACAATTAAATTATCAAATTGTTCTATTTCGAATAATTCAATTAAGAATAATTCATTTATTTGCACAAATTTAAAATTGTCAAACAGTTCTTTGTGACCCATAGATAGGACTTTCATACCACTCCAGGCCAGAGTTGACCTGGTAGCGATGGCAACGAACGGTTACGCCGCATTCCCCAAAGCTCCAGCATTACTGGAGTATTGCCATTAAATTGTTTAGTGTCATATCTACGACACTCCTTGTGGGTGGGATCTTACCTCTTTTCTAGAGATGCAGTCAGTGTATTCTACAGCCAGATCCACCTGTTTATAAACGAATTTCGGATTTACTAAAATTCAAGTCAAATATGTCTGTTCAAATCAGTAATGCAAATAAATACCTCAATAAACTTCCTATAATAATTTAGACAGTGAGATTAAGAAACACATTTTTAATTCAGAGTGTAAATATATATGGAATAAATGCTAATGTTAAATCAGGTAAGAAACATTGATAACCTTTTTTACCCATGGAATCAGACACACACACACACACACACACACACACACACACACACACACACACACACACACACACACACACATACATACATACATACATATATATATAGCCATCTACAGACATACTGTTTCTTTGTATCATAATTCTTCAGTGTGGCTAAACCCACGATATACTTCAAGCTAGAATCGAAACCGGGTAACTTTATGTCAGTCGGATATCTTACTCAGAGCCATCTTCATTCTCAGCACAAGTGAACAAATTATATATATAAATATATATATACTGGGACATTTAAAAGTTTTAAGCTTCGGCGAGATTTTAGATTTCTTGCACACCTCTCACCTTTGAATGGATCTTACTAGCACAGAAATCACAAAAGAAATCTGAATAAGTTTTTCTAGATTTATAAGAATTGGTAGTGTGTTACCACAAAAATGTTCCGCTACGTGGTTTTTCTTCTTGGATGAAGCTTACGCCATTTTGAACGACCCTCTCTCTCTCTCTCTCTCTCTCTTTCTCTCTGTGCGCGTGTGTGGCAGTTTCAAACGGTAGTCAAATGAGAATTTAGAGACAGTATAACATTTTAAAGAATTGCCAGTATTACGAGTGGGTGAAACATGGAGCGAAACCTTTGTTATATGCTTGTCCTAGAAGTATGTAAAAACAAAGAATAAACATATATCTTCATAAGAAGTTCATTGCTGCTGGTAATATGCGAACAAACTTAGGATTCCTTAATTTTTCAGTTATATTTACATATATATATATATATACATATATATGTGTGTCCGTTCAGATATGTGTGTGTGTGTATAGCTATAGAGGTGTCGCCAGAACAGAAATATATAGAAATATATTTGAATGTGTTGCTCTTTCGTTTAGATAGTCTTAGTTTCATATATGCCGCTATTTCGTTCTGTTTCACTTTTGTTGCTTTTATTTTTGTTATGCTGCATAATGATATTGATGCTTCTATTTATAAATATTTCAAAATTTTCTGATATTATACATGTATGTGAAACTGTTTGGAGGTACCTGTGGAGTAAGGGTTATCGTCAAAAGAAATGAACACTGCGACACGAGTTCAAATTCTGGTTGGGGCTGATTGCGTTTCGGGTCGCACTAATGACCTGGGGCAAAGTATGAGTCTATTCATTCTCCCCCCCAGCCGTGGGTAACCAGTAGGGTAACCTAGTTAGGAAAACAGTCAAGGAGGAGTAAATATCTGAATTCAAACCCCGTTAGAAAATTGAACTTGTGTCACATCCTTATTGTGTGTAGGGATTGGTAAATGCATGCATGTGAAATTATCTGCTTCTTTCTCTCTCTCTATATATATATACAAACACACACACACATATATATATATATATATATATATATAAACCCCTCCACAGGAACAGGTTGTGACACAAGGTCAACTTTTGAATTCAGAGTTTTCCTTACCAAGGTTAAAGAGCTCCTCGCAGGCTCACTAGACAGCATCCAGTGACCGCACAGAGCTGATGTATGTAAGAGTGAAGTGTCCAGCCTTTCTACTATTTATACATAGATGAAGAAAGAATAATTGGATGCATACTTTTCACAAAGATATTAGAACTATGTGAAATGCACGCAGCCTCGTTTTGGATGTGAACTCGGGTCGCCGAGTCCATTTTCTACGACAATAACATTTACACCACCTGCGCCTCCGAATATATATGTATCTGAGTATGTGTGTTATTTTCAAGATTTGTAAAAAAAATGACAGTGTTTGTGGAACGAAAGAGAATATGGAAAATTAGACGGACATATTTTTCATTTATGTATTTTAGTATCCAAAGATCCTTGATCATTAATTCGTCTATTAGATTCTTCCTATCAATTTACGGCAGAATTCTATAATATATCTCCTGCCTTCACCAAAAATACTTTCGAAATGTGAAGTACTAAAAGGAACAAAAAAAAAAAAAAAAAAAAAAAAGAATTAAACTAAATAAGTCACAAAAAAAAAAAAAGAAACATGCTTCTTTCTCCCTCTTCACGTTCAGAATGAGGTTTAGAGAAATAGAATTTTATCTCTAATGATAATAACTTTCCAATATTTCATTACTGCTAAGTCCATTTTGACAAGGAGTGATTGTACCATCAAAAGGTAAAATAGATTTATTTGAAAAAGTATTCCTATATGAGAGAGAAAAATATCTCCGTAGCGTACGTAAAAATTAAAGTTCTGGTCTGCGCCTTCGAAGTAAGCAAATTCTAATTCCAGTAACGCTATTTTCAGAAAAATAACCCCGACGAAACATTAGAAGCCACTTATCCTCCTATCTATGGGTTAAATATTATCACAGCTGTTTTTCTAAAAAAGATTGCTTTGGAATCAAATTATAAAGGTTTATATGCCTGTGACACCATGGGTGGCATCCGTTTCTGTGTGTGTGGGTGTCAGTCAGAGAATCCCTTTGTTTTGGCACGAAACCAACACAAAGGGCCTCCGTGCGAAATCTCCCAAGAGACTGGAAGTGGACGAGGGAAGGAAGGTCCGAGAGAAGGCAGAAAAGGATAGTCGGCATGAGAGAGCAGTCTAGAGAAGGACACAGTTGGCAGAAGGGAGTAGAAGGGACCAGTCAACAGAACAGGAGTCAAGAGATGAGAGTCAGGCAGAGAGGAGACCAGTCAACAGAAGTCAGAAAGGCAGCTGCTAGGACCTGTTGACCAACAGATGCAGGGTTGACCAACGCGAGAATTTAAATCAGTATTGCTAGTGTCTTTGTTTGAGTTTTCGCTCTAGTACACACTTGCGTTAGCTCACAGAATGCGCAAAAAGTGTTACAGATTTCTCCTTTCTTGCACTTGGAGCTGACCCAAGTCCGTGTTTGTTCGTTTGTTCTTTTCTTCCATCCTCTCGGTTGTGCTTTGCGTATCTGTAAAGAAATGTGGCCAGAGATGAGAAAAACCACTAAATGAATCACTGGCCATGAGTGGTTTAAGGAAGCTGAGATGGTGGGGTCGGCCGGTGGGTATTGGCACATGCCACTAAATAAATAAACCAAACAAAACCAAGCATTCGATAAAAACAAGAAACAACTAAACAAAAAGTGTATGAACGTACAATGAACGCTGTTCCCTAAACCCTTGGCATAATATAAACTTGGACGGGTTGACATGCCGTTAAAATTAATCAATCAATCAATCAATCAATCATTTAATAAAATCTGTGATTTCACTCAAAAGCATTTTAAAAAACTTTTGGACAGAGGCAGCCTGTCAAGACGATGCGAAAAGTTGAGAATTTGGTTTTTCAGGGGCCATCACAAAAGGCAGCATCTGCAACCTCGTATAAAAGGGCAAGTATTTAGGTCATTGTTTGAGGTTCAAGACTCTCCTCACTCAAAAGAGTTAAATTTTTAGCATTGCCCTCGACCGTATCTTTGTCTGCGGAAGATCTTCAGTCAGAAAAATTGTCCTTGTATCACATCCTGTCCGAGTCGCAAGGGTTAGGAAGACATCATTTTTGTAGATTTTCTTCAACGTTTCTTCAACTTTTAATGTTTTATTTATAATATTGAGTCGGAGGTAAATGTAGACATTTCAAATAACTGATATTTTTTCTTTCTTTGTTTTTTTGTTAGTTCGAGATTTAAATTTATTGCTTTGCCTTCGGTTGGGACAATTGATTGAAACCTCTCGAAATCTTTGTAAAGTGATATATACTCTAAGATCTTTACATAGATACTGATCATAAACTTGTCAAGAATGAACAGGATATTTTATTGATGGTTAAATATATGTAAAGTTTCTAGCTTTTATGTGCAATGCCATCTCAACTCACTCCATTATGTATGCTGTAGAGTTATGGGGAAACTAAAAACGTTTACTAATTTAAGTGATTGTGACATGTAATGAATAAAATCATTGTTTCTATTTTGCGCTTGAGCCATTTGGACAATAAAACTATTTTTCGTAAAATTTTATGTGGAACACTTATATCAATGGCAAAGGGCACTGCGAAAATGGAAGGGAAGTCTTATCTTTCCAGAACGTATCTAACGCCCAGTGCTATGTTGTACCTATACAACATTCATTATGGATGGGTTACTGTTTTCCTCTATGGGCAGGTTCGGCTCAGCTTTTTTAAATTTTGGATAGAGAACAAGAATGGTTGTGTGGCTTTTTTTTTTTCGGGAAAGAATTGCTTTTCACCACTTCAGCCACTGTTCTATTGCCTGGATGTATGCATTTAATCAATCCCTCCGCACGATCCAATATGACTCAAGACCATTTTTTTGCGGAATTTAACTGGTTTGAATTAAGAGTTTTCCAGACCGGTTGCTATGCGAAAGTAAAAGATACCAGTCTGCCCAACAAATTGTCTATTTCTGGAGGGAGAATAATTGGATGCATTCCTTTCTCAAGAGTATTTAACACTCAGTGGCATGCAAAAAGTTTCATCCAGGATTTGAACTCAGGTTGCCGTCTCCATTTCCCATGAAGGTAACAATTAAAGCACCGTTTACTGCTTGCCCTACTTCTGAAGCGCTAAATCCATTTTTTACGTCGGTTCTAGAGATTCCGATTAGAATGCGAACAGCAGCAGTTCTTTGAAAAACTTCCAAGCATCAAACATGTTTCATTCAAACATCCTTCGCATAAATTCTGCAGTATGGACGGCGCTCACGGTGCAACAGTTGTCGTTATTTGATATCAAAATGTTAACCTAATTTCGAATCCTGGATAAGACTGTCTACATGACATATAATGGTTATCGCTATTAGAAATTGACCCGGTAACCAAAATTCAAATCCTGAATGAAATTGTTTACAAAACACATACTATTTGTTGTTAATAGAAACCGAACCAGTAACCATAATTCAAATCCTGGATAACACTGTTTACATAACACATAATGTTTGTCGTTAATAGAAATAGACCCGGTAACCAAAATTTAAATTCTGGCTCCCAGCTATGGGTTAGATAGTACCACTATTGTTCTTCTAGGAAAATAGCTTTGGCATTAAGTAACCTACAAATGTTGATATGCCTTAAAAACAAAGGAACCAAACCAACTTCTGGATCAGACAGTTAACATCAAACATAATTGTTGTCGTTATCAGAAATCAACCCGGTAACCCAAATTCAAATTCTGCATTAGACTGTTTACATAACACATAATGGTTGTCGTTAATAGAAATCGAGTCAGTGACCCAAATTAAAAACCTGGACAAGATTGTTTACATAACACACAATGGTTGTCGTTTTTAGAAATCGAACCGGTAACCCCACATTCAAATTCTGCATTAGACTGTTTACGTAATACATAATCGTTGTCTTTATTAGAAATCGACCCGGTAACCCAAATTCAAATTCAGGATAAGACTATTTACATAACACATAATGGTTGTCGATATAAGAAATCGACCCAGTAACCAAAATTCAAATCCTGGATAAGTATGTTTACATAACGCATAATGGTTGTCGTTATTTGAAATCGACCCGGTAACCCAAATTCAAATACTAGACAAGACTATTTACATAATAGATAGTGATCCTTGGAAAGGTATAATCCAACTATTCTCTATCCTATTGTGGGTAAAAGTAGGGCAGACTGACTCTTTAGACTTGTCAAGGAAAAGGAAAACTCTGAATTCACGTCAGTTGTACTTCACTTAAAAATTGACCTTGAGTCTAATCCTGATCGTGGCAGAGGTATTGGAGAGATACAAACTTTTGCAACGTGGATCAAAATCTTATGAATATTTTCTTCTCAGGAAAAACTTTTAGGTTTTCTGGCAAAGTCTCGGAATTTATCCATTTCTTCTTCTTCTTCTTCTTCTTCTTCTTCTTCTTCTTCTTCTTCTTCTTCTTCTTCTTCTTCTTCTTCTCCTCCTCCTTCTTCTTCTTCTTCTTCTTCTTGTGTTCAATTACAACAGTTTCTTTCTCCAAAGATAACTACAGTTTTGATGATTTTTGTCGCCAAATAAGTTGTGACGTAAAATATATTTCCTCCCTTGTTCAAGACATTGTGATCGAGGATTAATAGTTGTTATAGTATACTATTTTAAATATGAAACAAAAAAGAATGCAACATTACTATTAGCAGAGTTATGAGCAGTCACATGTATATTGAAACACCTCATATTAAACAATCTTCGTTTAGAGTCTTTAGATGTCGCTTTATTTCATAGTAGCGTAATCATCGACAACCGCTATATGAATGAAGTCAATGAAGGCTGATCGTCTGATGAGTGAGAGGCACATAAGAGCACATATCTTCTCAAACGGAGGACTCTATGTTGTTTTATTCCCTATGTTCAGTTCAAGAAGCTGTGCAACTATTTATTTATTGATCTATCTTCCCGCAACGTTAGATTTGACACAGTCATTTTATAATGACTAAGCTCGAATTGAGACTCATGCATGAATATTAGAAAAAATGCTTGGTCTTGTCAACATTTCTCTTTTGCGGGAACTAGGGCATCAAGCGATAAACATGTATTTCCGAGGAGGAAGGCCTCCCCTCCCCTTGTTTTTCCCCCTCATCCAGCGTGAATTGTTCGAAGCTGAGGGAGTAGGGGAAAATAGATAACGGACTCAATGTGCAGGGTAGATTCTTCGTTCTCGTAGGAACCAGCTCTTCCTGTATTTTTGAATGGTTCAATCGCTCCCAGTCCACGCTACTACTGGTCTTCTTGTGTACTCAGCCACCCTAAAAAAAACTTCTTTTTAATGGGGTTCAAAGAAAACTGAACTTCCACTTGTGCCCGCTAATACAAAAAAAGCTGATCGAATCTGGGGACCTAGGCAAGTCCTATTTAACTTATTTTCAGTCCGGCTTATTTGATAAAAATATCTTGTTATACTAAGTCTATCAGACGATATTTTGAATTTAGCTAACTCGTCTCTCTTCTGGTTTATCACT
The DNA here is from genome assembly GCA_963585895.1 of Sepioteuthis lessoniana. Lineage (NCBI taxonomy): Eukaryota > Metazoa > Mollusca > Cephalopoda > Myopsida > Loliginidae > Sepioteuthis > Sepioteuthis lessoniana. The sequence goes on along the minus strand of OY757906.1, from coordinate 47,174,853 downwards.
TTTTTAAAAGAATAAACCTTTTTGTTCCCACCTCATGATCGCTCGCTTAACATGTTCCAATAATAAAAATCAAAACAAGATGTTAGGCAGCTGAAGACAACCAAAGTAAATGTGAGAATCATTTTTATGGTTTTTTTTGTAGGTATTAATCCAATCATTCCGCCACGGGCAGGTTCTAACAAAATGTCATTTTGTTCAACGGAGTACAATTGATTTGAATCCAGAGATTTCCTTCTTTTAGATTGGTTGGCTTAGCAAGGTTAAGGAGCTCAGTCTGCACTACTATACACCAAGAAAGAGAACGGATGAAACATACCTTTCTCAGGCTCTTAAACACAAAGTGAAATGCAATCAGCTTTGTCAAGGTTTTAACTCAGGCCAACGATTCTATTTCGATAACCTAAGCTCTCGCCTTCATACAATCCTTGTTTTATAAGTCACTTTCTACTATTAAAATCATTGAATAAAAACCAAGTACAAATTCTATATTGTATTTGAATATCCATGAATTCAAAGAATTTTGAGGAGCAATGAAAAGTGGATAATGTATAACAATGATGAATGCAAGAGAACGAAGAACAAGCAAAATGAGTCACAACTAACCGAATCAAAGACCAGTTTTCATCCAAAATTGGCAATGAGTTGGGATTTAAAGGAAAGCCCCCCCACCCTTTGAATCTCTTCAGCAAAAGAAAATACTTCATTTGAACAAGTACTGTTTCCAAATCAACTAATTAAAGTTATCAATCGAGGAAAAGCGGCCGTCCATAATTAATTTAAAAAAAACAGCCTAATATTCGACCAAAATAATAACAGACGTCATGTTTCCTTGTTTAACCGGTCAAATTGGTTGTAGCTCGACTTGAAAGTGTTAATCAATCATCCTATTGACCGGATATTGCACCTTCGGGTTGCCATTTATTCTGTTCTTTTTTGTATTAAAACTAACAGAAATTCACCTGCAAAAAGGACTGTGAGCATTTCCTTGCTGAGAAAGAGTCTTAAAAATGTATGGAAGGACAGAATTATCAAATTGATGTAATTGTCACAGATTTTAGAATAGAATGGTTAATTTACTGTGTAAAAAAATCTAAAAATAATTTGTCAAAATTAACGAGATTTCTAGGTTATTTAACGAAAAATTAAATTTTAGCTTTTCTTAAAATGCGCTGGGCAGCCGAAAATATTGTTCCAGGTAAAGACAATATAGATACAGAGTTTGGTTTATCAAAATTTAGCGATGAAGTATTTTCTGGATGAAAGTTTAACTAATGTTTCCATTATCTTATTATTGATTTTAACTAGATTTTCTTTGTTGAAATTCATGCTAAGTAATGAAATATAAACAAAAATATAGCCGTGTACGTGACTTGAAATCACATCACATGATCTTTTCTATGGAAAGCAACATTACCAACTCACCAATAAAGCCTATACAGAGTAGAACAAAAATTATATATATATATATATATGAGTGTGTGTGTGTGTGTGTGTGTGTTTGATAACTATGAAATGCAAATAAGAATGATTCACTTCTTTCTGAATAGAAGCCTTTATATCATCATGGATTGTTGTTACAACTGGACCCCATAAGGCTCAAAATTCATAGAGTGTGTCATATCTATCTATCTATCTATCTATCTATCTTGTCGTTTCAATACATGTAAAAGCATATACGATTTCTTCGTATTTTTCCCCCAATATCTCTTATTGTAATTGTTTTTATTGTTTGCAATTACTGTCATTTCAAATCGTCTTCATCTAAAAGAAAAAGTTGTCTGATTTTATTTTCTCCCAGGGGAGAAAATAGAAACGAATCAACTGACAGAATTGATGGTTAGGATACAAATAAAACTGACAAGTGCGACGAATGACCAACTCACTCATCACAACCGATTCAAATGAGGTAATAAAATATCTGTTGTGATTAAAATATTTAAAACAGTATTTCAATACGTAAACTGAAGTGTCAAAAATAGAGACAACTACCTATTATATTTTTATTTACCGAACATAGCTTAAATTGACACAAGGCTAGAAGCATAGAGCTCTTTGTGAGAATCGAACTCCTTAGCAATAGTTCGTCAGCAAAATAATCATAAGACAAGACAATGAGAGCTCCTCCATCTACCTATAAAGTTCTTATTTATCAAGATTTGCTTAAGCCAGAGACAAGGCATGGATACCCCTTTTGCTAGAACAAAACAAAGGAATGTACCATATCTTTTTATAAGTGTACAAGGTTTAAGGAAATTTCTAAAACTATCAATATAAACAATATATCTTTGCCCTCTTTCAAACTTGTGTAATGGAAACATTTATAATAGTGTCAGTGAATTGTTTAACCTCTGTTGTGTATGCATTCTGTGATAGCTGTTTGAGTTTTTTACATGGTCTCCCTAACATACTTTGATACTTTAAAAGCTTAAAATAACAGAAGCCGTTTCTATTTAAGCGTTTAGATAATAGATAGTAATATTGACTATTAAGTTGACTATGATGCGTCAGTGAATTATTTGGATTATGTTGTATATGCATTCTGTGATAGCAGTTTGAGTTTGTTACATAACTTACGTAATGAAGTTAAATACTTTAAAAGTTTAAAACAATAACAGCCGCCACTATTCAAGTGCTTAGATAATAAGTATCCAAAACGTATATGTCAAATGCTTTTGATTATAAAGTTGACTATAAATTGTCAGTGAATTATTTGGATTCTGTTGTATATGCATCCTGTGATAGCAGTTTACGTTTGTTAAATGGTCTCCAAAGTTAAAAGTTTTAAACAATATAATCCGCAACAATTTAAGCACAAAGATAATAGGTATCTGGAACGTATAGTCAAGTTACTTTGAAATTGTTGCTTCTGTCTTATCATCGAATTTAATAGATCATATTTACCAAACCCTCCGCTCGGGCAGGATATAACAAGGTCAATTTTTTAAGCAGAGTTTAACAGGTTTGAATTCAGAGTTTTCCTCAGCAAGACTGAAGAACCTAGTCTATCCTACTATTTCCCCATAGCTGGAGGGAGAATAATTGGATTTATACCTTTCCCAAGGGTATTAGTGTTATGTGAAATGCAATCAGTCTTGTACAGGATTTGAACTCGTGTAACCGTGTCCATTTCCTACGACGATTACTATTACACCACTAATTTAATAGATACTACTCGCAAGCAGCAAGTCAAGTTTAATTCTTTGGTTCGAAACCATGTTTGTGAAAGGACTGTGAGAAATCAGCAAAAAAAAAAAAAAAAAGGAATTTGTATTGAGAAGAGCCGAATGCAGTCCAACACAGAGACACAAACAGAAGAAAAATGTGGTTAAAATGGGCGAATGAAAAACAATGATAGTATTTGTGAAAAATACCTTTACGCATGAGTAGGATACGACAAAAGGTCAATTTGTTTGCAGAGTTTAGCAGATTTGAATTCAGAGCTTTCCTTCTCCAAGACTGGTTACCATACCAAGGTTAAAAAGCCCAGAGAGCCCTTTTATTTGCTTATAACAGGAGGGAGAATAGTTGGATTCATACCTTTCCCAAGGGCACTTGGCCTATGTGAAATGCAAATAGCCTTGCCCAGGATTTGAACTCGGTTCAACGTGTCTATTTCCAAAGACGAAAATTATTATACCACGGCCAAATTAAGAATTTGATGAATCAAATGTATGCATTGGTGAAGGTGAAGTAGCGGAAATTTTAATTGATTCCTTTCACATGAAATATATAAACATGTCTGCCCAAAGAAAACAATTAAATGTTTAAGTAATTAATGCTATTAGGTTGTATGTCAGTTAAAAGATCAAGGAAGATGGCAATCATTATTTGAATAATCAATGCCAAAGTGTACATTGAAATTCTTGATCATTGTTTTGATTCCATCGATATAAATGTATGGCTTGATGATGATGATGGAATCATTTTCACCATCATCATAATCATCGGCATCATCTAGTAATGCACTAAGTATGGGGTTCGCAGACTCTCTCCCTCTCTCTCCATCCATTCCTATCATCAATCGCTCGTGGTACGTCTTCAAGACTGTATCCAGTATCCGCACAGAAGTGATCTATGTAAGTCTTAGTTAGAGAACGTCGATTATGAGTTCGTCCCTACTTCTTCAGTCATGTCCTACATATCTTGTTCGTCATTTTTGGATGGTATGTAAGATAGGAAGTATGTAGCCGTGCAACTGCTCTTTTTTGTTGCTGCTTCCAGAACTTGCTAAAAAAAAAAACACCGATAATTCTTGAATAATTCCTAACTGACTTTTTCTCAATAATTTTCGTAGGCGTCCATGTGTTGGATCTGTATAGTAATACTGACACAGCCACAGAATGGAAAAAAAATCCCGTTTTATCTTATTGGAGAGATCAGATTTTCTTATAACTAATAACTTGTCAGTAGCAGTCTCTGCCTTTTCAAAGCGCATGTTGACATCTCTTTCAGTAAATGAGATGTTACTACCAATATAGGTGAACAAGTTTTCTAATTTTAGAGGCTTTTCACTTAAAGTGGTCATGGCTCCTTATTTAAAACACATTTATTGTTTTATTTTATTTGTATAGAGATCAATGCCTCTTGCTGGTTGCTCAAGGTTATGTAGTAGGGATTCGATTTGGGTAGGTGCATTTGGGAGAAGTGCTAATTCATCTGCATCGTCTGCGTCTCTCATAATTTCTGTAGGATATTGTCTGCTTCTTCTGTTTTTCAAGTTTGAAAACATTTTCTTTTATTAGATTTATTGACGTTCAAAGTACGTAGTTAGGCAAATTATAAACAAATATGACGCGAAAGTATCTTGTAAGACTCCAGCAACAATGTCGAAGAAATCGATATCACGACTAAAAGAGCGAACTGTTACTTTCGTGTTTTTGTAAAGAGTTATAAAAGTGGTAATAGTTTCTTTGGGGAAACCAAATCAAAGGAATATTTGCTCCATCTTTTCTCTGTATATGGAATTAAATGTCTTTGAGAAATCTATGAACAATAGTAATACCTCGAGGATGATTGTGTCTCAAAAGAATGTTTATTAAAGATTATCTTTAGTAAAGACCTATAAAATCAGTGATATGGCCAATAAGCAGTGCAGATCAAAATCCAGTTAGAATTTTATAGTGGAAATGAAAAAAAAAAAAAAACATGGTCCATGATAAGAAACTCTCATCCAAGCAGCTCTATTGACAGCTATTCTGGAAGGCTAAAATCCCATTGTCATCTTCTTCAAACTCAATCTTTCCACTATGAAATTTAAATGAACTAAGTAAAAAATTCAATTGACAGAAATAAATTTAGTCCATTGAACATGAGAAATTTTCATGCGTATTTTGATATATAGGAACGTTGAGTAAGAGGGAACAATTATTGCATGCCATATTTTTTAGCATCAACATATATTTAGCTCTATATATTCCCTATGTAGTATGTCAATATCAAAGCTTGGTCCCGTTTGGTTTGGTTGTGTTTTATGACATGTCAGTCGTTGTGAACGATTTAATGCCCAATACCGAAATGACATTGGCCCAGCGGTTAGAGTGTTCGCCAATGGCCCAGGAGACCTGGGTTCAATCCCAGATCGAGTCATACCAAAGACTTTAAAAATGGAACTTGATACCACCTTGCTTAACACTCAGCATTATAAGGTACGGTTCAAGGGTAAAGTGGTGCAATCCTGGGAATGGAGTAGCGCCCTCCCCTACACCTTGGTGTAGTAGCTATCGAAAAGGGGGCCTTCGGGTCACCCTCGACTATGGTCGCTAACAACAACAACAATATATATATGCTCCCCTACCCCTGTAGGCTTGAGCTCTCTAGCGAGGGAAGTAAATAATAGCCACTAGCGTAATGCAAGGCTCTTCATATGAATCGAGCTCTCGGTAGCCGTTAAACGGATATATGTAAACAAAAACAAATGTGATATATTAGCGTTTAAATTTCCTTCGCTTGCGCTGGTTTCCTTGTGGCTGAGTGGTAGAATCTTGGATTGGCGTTTGAGTCAACAGGATTTCGATCCCAGCTTCGGGAATCTAGCCTGTCTAGCCACACTGAAGAGTTCTGATAGAACGAAACAGGTCTGTCTGTGGATGACTATATATATCTTCGAATCTGTTCCCAAGGCATTGGCATATTTCCATACGTTTCATGACGGTATGTGGCATTTATTTCAGGGCTTCTAATACAATTTTTAATTTCAGAATTTCCTGATGGTCATATATCCGTGAGATGTTCAGGAGGCATTTTTTCTTTTTATTCGCATGTTTAACAGGAAACTTGGGATATGACCAAAATGAATTCCGACATGACAAAAAAGTTTATTTTGGAGCCCGAAAAGATAAGTCACATGCTGCTATCACACATTTGGAAAATATGCCAACACCTTGGGAACAAATTCGAAATGTCAAGTTTTGATTCTATATCACAGGTGCAATCACAGACAGACAGACAGACAGAAGCATGCATATATATATATATATATATATATATATATATATATATATATATATATAATGATTTGTAAGCGAATAGTTTATTCATGACATTATTTTTAAACGTGTCAGAACACAACTGTTTGCACACAGTTAAATTGTTTCAAGTATTTCTAATACCGACAGTTCTTTTTAATATTAATCATCTGTTTGCACATAGTTAAAAGATTCAGAATTTCTATCACTAATAATTCTAAATTGTTTCAAGTATTGTTATCAAACACTTATAGTTCTATTTCCACACAATTAAATACGTTCAAATATTGCTATTTATTGATTGTACACAGTTAAATTGTTTAGAAGATACTTGAATAGTTCTATAAGACCTATAGATAGGACACTAACAAGTACTACCATTCCAGATCAGTGTGGATTTGAGAGTAATGGCAATGAAGTGATACTCCACATTCCCAAAAGCTCTAACCTCACTATCGTATGGTTTAATGTCATGTCCACGAGATCAGATGGTTTTGTATCTGTTGTGTTCTGGTTAGTGAACACAAGTAGTAGTAATAATAAGACAAACCACGATATGTGAGGAAAAATAGTTATATTTACAGGAAAGAGTAATTACAAGAGAGAGAGACTGTTAGTAATAAGAACACAGGATTAATGATAGAGTAATGATATACTTCAACAATAGGAACGGCTCTTCTGTTCTGACTCGTAGGCTTATTCTCAGATTGATCTCCGCTACTGCCATATATGGCAGATGAAACAGCTCATTATGCAGAAAAGGTAGGTGATACCCAAAAGCATCATATCCAGGACACTAGTTGGAGCGTTTTACCTTTCTGCAGAGGTGCAGTCACCGTATTCTACGGCCCCAACTGACTGGAATTCGAGAACTTATGCTACATTCCTGAATGATACAAGATATTTCTCAACACTGTAAATTCTTTGGTACTTACAGTAATGAATAACTGAATAAATAAATAAATAAATAAATAAAAATGTTTTTCTTTGATTTTTAGCTGGATTTCTCATTTCACTTCCTTGCAATTGTATAAATTCTAGCGTAATTATACCTTAGTTTTCAGTACACGTAAAATTTACCACATTGAAGCTCGTCATTATTATTTTTGTATAGTTAGTTTTTCTCTGGTGGAATCTGTGGAGTATTTGACTTGGAATCCCAGACAGTTTACGACTAAACAATCGTGATATTTTGATGATCTTCATCCACCTGTTCAAAGTCGGTATTACCTGCTTCTAACTAAAAAAAAAGATTACGTTAACATCATCTTAGGGTGCTAATTCCATCATCTTTGCCAGGGGTAGTAGTAGATATCTACTTTCATTTATCTTTCTTTTGTATGAACACTGAGCTTTGAATGCAGGTGGTTTGCCAACAACATGTATCTACATAGAAATCCCATACCCATAACCCGACAATCACACAATCCTGTCGGCACATTCCGTGTCTATTAGTCGTAAATGTTGCAAAACATTTGGAACAAGATGTTAATTTTTCATGTACAAGTCTTAATATTTACCATATGCTGTTCCGTTCGACACCGACAAAAGTACAAATCTCGGCTCATATGTAAGAAAGGCATAGTCTGCCTGCATTTTTTTTTCAAGATGATGCATCAATAATTTATTTAGCAACATCTTGCAAACATTCTCCACAATATAAAAATATTATTACATCTAATATTCACCAAGTTTTTAATTTTAGAATTAGACAAGGTTTGAACTTGTTGAGTTCACATTGGAATAGCAGTTAATGATTACATTTGTTTGGTTTGGTTTCATTATTTAATAGCATATCAACCTTTGTGGATTATTTAATATCACAGCCATCCTTCTTTATTGGAAGTTATGGTATTATCTAACCGATAGCTGGGGGATAAGGGATTAGTCTGAAAGTGAATGTAATAATGTGACTGAAGTTCGAACTCATTCACAAGGATTTCACAGTCGAGCACATTAGCCACCGAGCCATGAAGACACCTCCATGATTATTTGATGATTCTGTTGCCTTCTATATTGTAAAGCCGTCAAACTATACACACATCCTACTAATCATGAACGGACTATCTGTGTTTACGGTATATCAACACCTTATGGGTTATTCAATGAAAATTGATGCGCACAAACATATTTAGTTAATATACTTTTTCATAATTATATGATTTTACGAAACTATTGTTATTTGATAATAATAATAATAATAATAATAATAATAATAGTAATAATAATACTGAGAAGAGTCCTGGAGACTTGACGAGACTTGCTGACACTCAAACTCCAGTGAAAAACCATCAGCCAACGCTGATGTGAAAAGCTCTAATGAGTGAATAATAATAATGATAATAATAATAATAATAATAATAATAATACTGACAACACGGCGACTAACAGAATGACAATAGCTAGGAAACAAAAATGGGAAGAAAAACAACTCTATGGGCACTTTAAATGATTAATAAACAACATCTCGCTCAAGAAAACCTGAACGTGGCTAAGAAAAGGAAACTTTAAAAGAGAAACAGAATCTCTCCTAATAGCAGCACAAAACAACGCCATAAGAACCAATCAAATCAAAGCAAGAATAGATAAGACGCAACAATATGGGAAATGCAGTTTATGTGGTGATAGAGACGAAACCATCAATCACATAATAAGCGAATGCAGCAAATTAGCATAGAAGGAATATAAGACTAGACACGACAGGATGGGCAAAGTGATTCACTGGGAAATGTTCAAGAAATATAAATTTGACTATACGAACAAATGGTATATGCAGAACCCAGCATATGTCCTAGAGAATGAGAAGTATAACATTTTAAGGAATTTCTTGATACAAACAAATCACCTAATTTCGACCAAAAGGCAAGAATTGATATTGATTAACATGAAAAAAGAACATGTCTAATCGTTTCGGCAGCTCATAGAGTGAAAATAAAAGTAATCTAAAAGATTGACAAATACTTGAACTTTGCAAGAGAACTCAAAAAACTGTGGGATATGTGGGTGACGGTGACACCAGCCGTTGTTTGAACAGTCTCCAAAGGATTAGAAAATAGACTGGATGAACTGGAATCAGACCATAGCATTGTTAAGATCGGCTTAAATACTCAGAACTACCAAAACTACTTAAAACTACATCATTGTTTGCAAGTAACTGGTATTAGATAGGAATACTAGATACCCATTTTAACAAATGGTTAGTATTTATACCACTGTGTGCAAAAACAGGATTATTATTGTCATTACTATTATTTTACTCCCTGTGAGTTTTTCACACCAGCGTTGGTTGATGGTCTTTCACTGGATTCTGAGTTGCTGCTAGTCTCTTCTGATCTCCAGGACACTTCTAAGTATTCTATTTGATCTTAAACGTAATGGGATCAGGATGATATTGATTCTTCCTCTTATCTCCATTTCTGACAGTCTTTTTCCAGGAATTTACAAACTGTTCCAAGGACTCTAACTAAAATTGGCATCACAATCATCTTCAAGTTGCGCTTTTTTTTTTTTTTGAGCTCTCAGGCAAAATACACGTCTGTGTTAATCTTTTTGCTTTCATTCCTTTTCACTCAGGCCCATGTAAAAGGCACAATCCATTCAATGACAAGTTCTTTTCTTCTGGAAAATTTACAGAAGGTCCGGTCTCCTGGTCGGGTTTGGGTGATCTGTTTGTATCACAAAATTTTTGAGAATTCTACCGGTGTCATATTATTATTATTATTATTATTATTATTATTATTATTATTATTATTATTATTATTATACTGGAGACACTAAAATGCATGCGAAAGATTTTCATACTAAGTTATATAGCCATCAAGTATAAATGGATAAAATGTATATTTTTTACCCAACCTCTCTGCTACTAGGTCGAATTTTAAGCAGAGAAAAAATTTTCCTTCTCCTATACTGGTTGCTTTACCAAATTAAAAAAAGCTCCTCTCTTCTAATATTTACCTGTACATCATAGAAAAACAGAGAGACCAATGCCTTTTCCAAGGGCATTAGTTTGATGGGAAATGCAAACAGTCTCGTCCAGTAGTTGAAATCACGTTGTCAATTTCAATCCTCACAACGATAACTGTTACGCTAAGCGCGCATCTCGGATGCTATAAATAACTTATGATCTAATGTGCAGACATTCTTCGAAGATTTAAATTTTGTATCCAACGTGCGGTTGTTGATACATTTTCGCGCTGCAGCAAAATCTTTGTAGACCACAAAAGTGTAATCGATATATCATAATATATATATATATATATATATATATATATGTGTGTGTGTGTGTGTATTTATATATTAGTGTGCATGGAACATTTGAGCAGATAATCATATGTAACTTTGGCCTAACTATCTGCACAAAAAGACAGAAGTGATGCAACCATATGTCGAGCCCGACATCACCATCAAGGGACAGCGACTAAAGGTGATAGAAAAGTTCACCTACCTCGGCAGCACTCTCTCTAAGTCTATCGTTATGAATAACGAGGTGGACAGTAGACTTGCAAAATCGAATGTAGCCTTTGGCCGACTCAGCAGGAATGTGTGGAATCGGAGAGGCATCTCAGAGGCAGCCAAAATCATGGGATACCGAGCTGTCGTTCTTACCAACCTCCTTTATCATATCATATTTACCAACCCCTCCGCTCGGGCAGGATATGACACAAGGTCAATTTTTAAGCAGAGTTTAACAGGTTTGAATTCAGAGTTTTCCTTTTCCTAGACTTGTAGCCTAACCAAGGCTAAAGAACTCAGTCTGTCCTACTATTTACCCATAGCTGGAGGGAGAATAATTGGATTCATACCTTTCCCAAGGGTATTAGTGCTAGGTGAAATGCAATAAGCCTCGTCTAGGATTTGAACTCGTGTCACCGAGTCCATTTCCTACGACGATAACCATTACACCACGGGCACCTTTTTTATGACTGTGAAACGTGGGTTACTAATCAACGGCATATAATGAAGCTAAACCATTTTCATACAATCTGTCTGAGGAAGATTCTCGGCATCACATGGCAAAAACTCATCCTCGACACAAAAAAATTTAACTCAGACTTCTGTTTCCAGTATCTACATCATCTTGATGCAATCACTGCTTGTTGGGCCGATCATGTTGTCTGCCTGAAAGATCACCGTCTCCCTGAGAAACTGCTCTTCGGCGAACAGTCTTTGGGCAAGCGTTCCCAAAGAGTTCAGAAAAAGCGCTTCAAAGACACACTGAAGGTCTTCATGAAATCTTTCAGTATTGCCCCTAATTGCCTGGAATATCTGGCGCAGTACAAAGACAAGTAGTGTGAAGTTGTCAAACGTGGAACAAATTCTGTTAATCAAGAAGAAACGCAGCAAATGAACTGCGCAGGAAACTTAGAAAAGGCACTGCCACATCAGCCACTGCTGTTTCCATTCCATGTTCTCACTGGCCAAGACTATTCCGCACACAGATTGATCTCATTAGCCATTTGCACACGCACGGAATCCGCCCTTAATCATAAGGTTGACCAGATGGTCCTCATCAATTACGATGGACAAGGAAGAAGAATATGTATGTGTATTGAACAGTTAAACAAACCATCATATAAGGGAGTTGGATATATTGCTGATAGATATTTTAAGCATATTCAAATATTCTCTAACTTTAGCTTTTAGACAAAATATGAAGTAATTATGAAATTTATTATGATTAAAATATACACAAATAACAAGTGAGTTTTGTTGGGTTTGGTTTTTTGTTTAATCGCATATCAACCTTTGAAGGTTATCTAATGCCAAAGCCATCTTTGTAGAAAAACTGTAGTGGTACTTTTTAGCCCATACTTAGATGAATAAGGAAGTCTATACCTTTCCTATGGGTATTAGTCCGAAAGTGAACACAATTGCGTGACTGGAGTTCGAACTCACTTAATACGATGTTGCAGTTCAGCATGAAAGCAATTACGCAACGGTTACAATCTCCTGATGAATTTTTCTCCAAAGAATCTATCTTTTATATCTCGATATCGATTCAATGAAATTTAAACAGACATAAATATTCTTGATTAATAAAAATCAAATAAAAGAAAAATTGCAAATGAATCTTTAAACCGAGATAGATTTAATTACCAGAATACGTGACCACCAAGACATTTACTGCGTCATTTCTGTATCTAATATCTTTTTGGGATATTATGAAATTAAAGCAATTATAACCAGAACATTTATCAGCGGCATCAAGTTAATATATCTTGTGACTCGATGGGTGCCATTCGTTTCTGTGGGTGAAGGTGCCAGTCAGAGGATCCCCTTGTCTGTTTGAGTGCAAAACTAACACAAAGGGGTTGCTAAAAGTTCTGGACTGCACCTTCGAAGTAAGCAAATTCTAATTCCAGTAACGCTATAACCTTCATTTTCACACAAATAACCTGAAGAAACATATGAAGCCACTTATCCTCCTAGCCATGGGTTAAATATTATCACTGTTGTTTTTCTAAAAACTATGGCTTTGGAATCAAATAATGAAGGTTTATATGCCTGTGACACTATGTTTGTGGGTGCCAGTCAGAGAATCCTTTTGTCTGTTTTGGCGCAAATCCCACACAAAGGGACTACGCGCGAGATCTCCCTCGTGACCGGAAGAGGACAAGGGAAGGAAGTTCCTTGGGACAGTCAGCAGGATAGAGCAGCCAAGAGAAGGTCAGTCAAGAGATGAGAGCAGAACAGAGAGGTGACCAGTCAATAGAATTCAGAAAGGCGTCTGCTAAGACCTGTTGATCTAGAGATGCCGGGTTGACCAAGACAGTCAGCATTGCTAGTGGCTTGTGGGAGTTTCGCACGAGTACACACTCGTGTTAGCCCACAGAAACACAGAATGCACAAAAGTATCTCCGGCTTCTCCCTTTTTACGCTTGGAGTTCACCCAAGCCCGTGATTGTTCTTTTCTTCCACTCTCTCGGTTGTGTATTTTGTGTATTGGTTAATAAATGTGAAATACCCCTGGCCAAAGACGAGAAAAACCACAGAACGGTTCTAATGGTCATGAATAGTTGGTTGGTTGAGATAGTGGGGGTCGGTCGGTGGTGTATCGTCACAATCTCATCAGTTGCTTTCCTAAAACAGTTAGTATTTCCATTGTTCTCGTCACTACCAATCCAATTCTTTTGAATGAGTCGTCATGATGTAGAGGCAGACTGTGATATGGTTGTAAGCGAGTTCAAGCTCCAATCACACTGTTACGTTCTCTTATGAACTAATACCATGGGAAAGCTATGAACATTCATATTTCACCCAACTACGGGTCAAATAGTACCAGAATTGTTCTTTTACAAGAATTGGTTTGGCATTAAATAATCCACAAAGGTTGATATGCCATTAAAGAAAACGACCAAAACCAAACAAAGCAAATTCTTTTGAATAACTATCAGATGAGCCACGTCTAAGAAATTTATCGGTAAAATGCTATCTGCGAATTTCTTTGGAGAGCAATCAGATAGATTACAGTTAGATGAATCAGCAGAAAAAACAAATGAAGAAAGAAAAATGCGAGATATTTCGTCAGCCGCTAAAAGAAATGCATTGTTTTCCTTTTGCAATCGCCATCTACAAATTGTTTTAAATCACCATCAGATTCACTTTCAGAGTAAGGAGAACCTATATAAATGAATTTCCCGTGGGATATCTTATCAGTCACCGAAAGACGAACTTTTTTCTCCCAATATCACACGAGTCTTTCCCAAGTGATTAAATGCTATTCAAAGTTGGAAGGACACAGTTTATTGTATATGAGAATTGAAAGCCGACTAATGTTTTTATTACCACAATGACCAAATATATATATATATATATATATATATATATATATATATATATATATATATATATATGCGTGTGTGTGTGGAAAATAATATTGATTCAAGTTGCTTATTATATAAAAGACTGACCATTTTCCAAATCTTTCGTACAATAGAGTGTAAGAAAATGGAATCATTTAGCTAAAAAGATGATTTTTTTATTACAAAGAAGCTGTAAATGTTCAATATACTTTCATGAGTCGGATCTGTGATCATTCAGGATTACGGAGCTAGTTATCGCATCCACATTGACAGAATAGGAGCTGGTATTGATGTTGGTTAGTTTTACGGCATGGCAACACTTACTGGGTTATTTAATGCTGAAGTCAGTTATTATCATGTAGATATATGTTTTCAAGAATAAGAATAAAATAAAGAATAATGAGGCCACCAATTTAATAAATCTCAAGAAGAGATTAAAAACTTAATGTACGTGGACGGTATCAAAAAATGAAAAAGAATTGGAGACTCTAATATAAAGAATAAAAATGTACAATCAGGATATAGGAATGGGATTTGGCATAGAAAAATGAGCCATTCAAATAATGAGAAGTGGAAAGAGACAAATACTGGAAATAATAAAACTTTCAAATCCCCTCACCCCACCAAAAAAATTCAGAACGCTCGGAGAAAAGGAAACAATTTGACTAAGTGCAAATACATGAGCTCTTTGAACACATTTACAAATAAAGTTACCTACAAATTGTTTACTTGCAAATCACACACACACACACACACACACACACACACACACACACACACACATATACACACACACATACACACACACACACACATATATATATATATATATATATATTGTCATCTGCAGACAGACTGTTTCGTTGTATCACAACTCTTCAGTGTTGGTAGACCTGCAAGATGCTTCAAGCCAAGATTAGAAGCCGGCTGACTTTACGGCAGTTGGATGTCTTACCCCAGTTCATCGTCATTCTAAGCGTAAATGAAGGACATTTTTACGTAAAACTTTTTCTTTTTTTATTCTACTGGCTAGTATTGGAGCACTTTTACATTCATTAAACTTCTTTTAAACGATCTTTTATTTTTCTCCTCTGTTTACGATATATATATATATATATATATATATATATATATATATATATATATAAGGTGTAACCTAAAAGTAAGTTTTTAAAGTGTAAGAAATAAAATCAGTCTAATTACGTTATAGATCGTTCTCCTTCTCCGCTTTCTTAACATTTATACCTCTAAGTGAAAAGTAAATTTTTTTAGTTAGGTGGCTATCTCCTTTTAAACGCCACTGTAGAATTTGGAATCACATGAACTTTAACATGTGGTTTGAAAGATAATATAAACAGGAGGACAGTAATTTTTAATCCTGTCTATGTTTATATGCCAAAATTTCCAGTTATGAAAGCAGACTGGTAGGAAAGTTGTGGTCGAGGAAAATAATGGACGAGGGTTAAAATATTTACTGAAAATGTAAAGGCGTGTGGCGTAACGGCCGTCGTGGTAGGAGATTGTGTCAACGAACCGAGATCAAATCATGGATTAGGTAGTTTGCCTTTCATTTTGGCCCTAGTCTCTTCGGGAATATATATATATATATATATATATATATATATATATATATATATCACGCAATTATTCCCCATCAATGGGAAAATTGTTGGATAGATTGGCCACTTCAGTCTTGGTAACACAATCCACCAAGGAAAACTAAAAAAAAAATAAAATAAAAATCTGAATAAAAATCTTTAACCAATTGTCAGCCCGTCTCAGGTTATTTTAGGAATAGAGTTTAGAGAATTATGTACTTGGTACGTTCACGCTAATATTTTTTGAATAGTTTTTTCTTTAGGGTTGTTTGTTTTTTAATTTGATTTGCAGATGGTGATATGAAGCATTCATTTATTCCACATATCTGTTTAACTAATAAACTGAACCCTAATAAGTTCTACCACTCCGAGCTAGAAAGGACCTTGGAATAATGGCAATGAAGGGGTACTCAATATTCCCAAGAGCTCATAATCAAAGGCAGCAGTGTATCATGAGAAGACGTTCCTTTTACGTATAAATTTTTTTTTCACTCTGCTGGCTAGCATTGGAGCACTTTTTCATTAATTAAACGTCTTTTAAACAATCTTTTATTTCTCCTTTTTTTTTGCGATATATATATATATATATATATATATATATATATATATATAATCAGTCTAAGGTCGTCCCTGAGACTTGAAATGATTTTATTGATTAACTTTTTTTCTGTGTTCCAAGTCGATTGAAATTGAAGTGCCTCAACTTTCCAATCTATGCTGACGTTGTCATCTCCTCATATATTTTAAATCAACACAATTGAATTAACAATTCATTAACACAATCCCGTAATTTACTTCACGTGTAAATTTTCAGAAATTCCATTCCGTTTAGTGTATTGGCATGTCATCTATTCACCGAATCAAAAATTTATTTGAATGATTTTTTAATTTATCTAATACAAATTATTTTCTTATGGATAAATGGTTTCAAGAATTTCTATCTAATGTCATAATAGTATAAATGATTTGTTCGATTTCAATAGTGCTGTGGTCTGTATGGTTTCATTCTTCCTTTAATCACCAGTTCGCCCAATCTCTTCCAGAGGCTCCAACTACGATTATCATCACCATGATCTTCATATTTCAATATTTTTCGTTCTCTAGCAAGGTCTTGGAATTTATTCAGCTTTTAGTTTTCCTTCTCTGTCACACTGTGGTCCGCTGAAACGGTAAAATCTACTAGATTACGAATTCTTTTCTTTCGAATTAGAACAAGGTATCATCTTCTTCTTCTTCTTCTTCTTCTTCTTCTTCTTCTTCTTCTTCTTCTTCTTCTTCTTCTTCTTCTTCTTCTTCTTCTTCTTTATCTGTATATATATCATACATGTAAAATATATATATATATATATATATATATATATATATATATATATATATATATATATACTATAACATGAAACTTAGCATTGGGTACAAATTTATTTGAATGATTTTTTAATTTAATGTCTTTGCTTTTCTTAATTTGCTCTCAATTACTCTGTGTATCCTGTGTGTAACATCTGACATGATGTATTATTTCATATATTTATTGAATTTTCTTTTACATAAACTAAAAACTGATCTTTCAGTAGCATAATATTCTATGCACTCAGGTTTTTGAAGTGCATATCAGGGATTAAGTAATCGCTTGTATTATAACGGTTATCATCTTAGAAAATTGACTCGGTAACTCCAGTTCCAAGTGTTACCAGATTGTACTAATTAACGTGTATAACATTTTTAATTGATAGATATTAAGTCATTTAAATCCATGTTTTATAAACAGAATTATTTTAACCAGTATGGTGCATCGTTAAAAGTTTTAGTTCAGTTGTTTTATCGACTAGTGGCATAAATCTCCAACCGAGATCCTAGATAGACTGAAGGTAACTAGAGTTAGGAGATCTACGCACTAAAAAGTATCTTTTTGCTTATCGATTGTAGTTAATGGCATACAAAATTGTAGATTTAACTTGAACTATCAGGGACGTTGTCTTAACTTTCCAATCTATGCTAACATTGTCATCTTGTCATATAATTCAAATAAACACTATTGAACTTACGGTTTATAAATACCATCCCGTAAATAACTCAAATTTTTCGGAAATTCCATTTCCGTTTACTGTATTGACGAGTCATCAAGTCTCCAAATAAAAATCATACATCATTACAATGGGTAAATGATAGAACAGACTGAGTTTTAGCCTTGATAAAGCTGTCTAGGTGGAAAAAACGCTGAATTCAAACCAGCTATACGGTATTGTGTCACATGTGGCGAAGGGTTTGGTAAATATAAGTATCATTGAATTAGTGTTTCATTAGTGGACATTTTTGAATACAACAAAGCATTATACGAGTCTGCATCTTGATCTGACATTGTCATGACGTGACAAGAAACCAACATTGTCTGGTGGTATTGTAAGATAACTCTAGAGTATTCTGGGTGAGTGGTAATGATGCTTTGACCCCGAAAACATGACTGACTCCAGTGTCATCATCTGTGAAAGCTTTGTTGAGTGCGCTGCTGTAAAATTATTATTTATAATATAATTTATTTCTGATTTGGCTTATCTGTTGCACATGAGAACAGACTATTTTTACATATTTTAATTTTATTTGTTTACAGGAAACAGTTAAATAGGAAATGATTTTTTTGATTGGAAGTATACCGAACAATAATTTATATATTGTCTTGTATCACTGTAGATTATTTTATAGCGTACATTCGGCCTATTTATCTTAACGGCAAATTTTAATAAAAACATAAGTTTATCAGATTTCCTTTTATTTTCCTTGCAAGGAGAGAACTTATCGTTCTTTGGATGATTGCCTTAAGATGTGATAGGCATCGTCTGGACAATGTTTTCTGGCCGACGTTAAATTTGGGTGGCAACATATCAAACTCACTCGGCTTATTTAATACTCTGAAATGTTTACTGATAAACGTTTTCAAAAATTGATTTCGAGAGAGAAAAATATGCGTTTGGAAATAACACATTTATATACTAGAAACAATAAAAACTCATGTAAATTATTTGGCTTATTTGTTTAACAGCATGACGACTCGTTACGGGTTATTTAATGTCAAAATTTGATTCATTTGTAAATGGTTTCGTTTGGTTTATTTGCTTGATAGCATATCGACTTCTGTTATGGTATTTAATGCTAGAATATTATATATATATATATATATATATATATATATATATATATATATATATATATATATATATATATATATATATATATATATTATCGGTCTGGTCTGACTTCCATATGACCGATAATGAAACGCAGTTTCTTCCATGCAGCGGTCGTGTCAATACTGCTGTATGGATGCACTAGATTGACGCTAACTAAATGGAAGGAGAAAAAGCTTGACAGCAACTACACAAGAATGCTGCGAGCAATTTTGAACAAATCTTGGAGGCAACACCCCACAAAGCAGCAGCTATAAGGCCACCTATTCCCGTTAGGAAAACTATCAAAGTTAGACAAACCAGACATGCAGGAGACTGCTGAAGAAGCAAGGACGAGCCCATAAGTGATGTTCTCCAGTGGACCCCTGCACATGGCCGAGCTAAAGCAGGGTACTATTTACCAACCCCTCCGCTCGGGCAGGATACGACACAAGGTCAATTTTTAAGCGGAGTTTAACAGGTTTT
This sequence comes from Sepioteuthis lessoniana, assembly GCA_963585895.1. Lineage (NCBI taxonomy): Eukaryota > Metazoa > Mollusca > Cephalopoda > Myopsida > Loliginidae > Sepioteuthis > Sepioteuthis lessoniana. Next base: position 47,155,342 of record OY757906.1, on the reverse strand, counting down.
GAATTCAGAGTTTTCCTTCTCCTAGACTAGTCGCCTCACCAAGGCTGAAGAACCTAGTCTGTCCTACTATTTACCCATAGTTGGAGGGAGAATAAGGGGGTTCATACCTTTCCCAAGGGTATTTGCCCGAAAGTGAACGTAATAGCGCGACTGGAGTACGAACTCGTGTACTACGATTCCGCAGTCCATCGCTTTAACCATTACACCACGAGGACACCCCTAAAGCAGGGTGACCAGCTCGAACCTACATACAGCAGCTCTGTGAGGATACGGGATATAGCCCTGAGGGCCTACCATAAGCAATGATAGGGAGGATTGGCTAGAGAGGGTCAGGGATATCCGTACTGGTGGCACGACATAATGATGATAATTATATATATATATATATATATATATATACAAGCATTAAATTCGTTTTGGCTCGGTCAATTTGTTTAATGATATCTCAATACCCCTTAGTAATCTAATCCCAACATTTGATTCTTTTATAACTAATTAGTTATCATTAGTAGATTTTCAATCTGTCATTGCATGAAAATATAGAATTCCTTTTATCTAGGATTATTTGTTTGCACACAATTATATGGGGGAGTGTTCTCGTGGTGTAATGGTTAAATCGCTGGAATACAGTAATCGAGTTCGAACTAGTTCAATTTCGGGTTAAATAATACCCTAATGGACTTGGCATTAAATAACCCAAGACGTTTGATTAGCCAACAACCAACCAACCAACTATTATATGATATTAATTACTTTATCTAATACAAATTATTTTCTTATGGATAAATAGTTTCAAGAATTTCTATCTAATGTCATAATAGTATAAATGATTTGTTCGATTTCAGTAGTGCTGTGGTCTGTATGGTTTCATTCTTCCTTTAATCACCAGTTCGCCCAATCTCTTCCAGAGGCTCCAACTACGATTATCATCACCATGATCTTCATATTTCACCATTTTTCGTTCTCTAGCAAGGTCTTGGAATTTATTCAGCTTTTAGTTTTCCTTCTCTGTCACACTGTGGTGAAATCTACTAGAATACGAATTCTTTTCTTTCTAATTTGAACACGGTCTCTTCTTCTTCTTCTTCTTCTTCTTCTTCTTCTTCTTCTTCTTCTTCTTCTTCTTCTTCTTCTTCTTCTCTATCTGTATGTATATCATTCATGTAAAATATATATATATATATATATATATATATATATATATACTATAACGTTAAACTTAGCATTGGGTACAAATACTTTATATATATATATATATATATATATATATATATATATATATACATATATATGTGTGTGTGTGTGTGTGTTCAAACCAATATTAAGTTTAACGTTCTAATTCAAAATCCACATCTAATATAATTTGCTACCTGGGGAAAATGTAAAAAAAGATATTTAGCTCGCTTTTTTTTCATGTATGAAAAGAATGAACATTTTTGGGTCTACTTCGCAGATGTTTTACATAATGATCGTCATTTTTATTACTTTTTATTATTAATGTTCCCTAAAGATGAAAAATAAAAATAAAAACGCTATGTAAACAACACAGAAGCATGGAGTTGTATCGTTAATAAAAGACACAGAAAGATAAACACGTTAATACGTATTTACCTTCAGGCAGCATCTTGACGCAGACACATACGCATGCGCACAAGGAGGCCGGCCCATTCCCGCCAAAGTTCTTCGAGCCGAGAAACCTCGCAACACATGTAAGCGCTAACTGCTTACATGTGCACATAGTAGGAATAATGTAGGTAACAGAAGTTTGCTCTGTAATTGTTCTATTTATTTTATTTATTCTTTAAAAATCTTATATTGTCTGCGTCGCACCCAGGAACGTACTGGCTCATCAAAAGCAGACAAAAATAGTCCGGCTACTGACGTCGCTCAGTTGAGCAAATAATTTAACAAGTGAGATTATTAGACGGGGTGCACAAACATAAATTCTCTCTTGGCATCGGCGTTGCGTGGAAGAGCCTTAGCCGACAACGTTAGGTTTTGTAAAGTTAACCTGGCGGGAAAACTATATAAAGAAACAAATTGGCAAACTCTCACTGGAATATACAAATGGGCTTCCATATATTTTGCAGGTATCATTTCTAACGAATAAATGATATAAAAATATATTATGTGGAGAGTTGATAAGCCCGGAGAAATGTCCAAACGTACGACAAAATTTACTTTTATTTGTTGGTATTTTTGTGTTTTATGGCATATCAACTTTTGTAGGTTATTTAGCCAAATACATTTTTATACAAATAAACAGTTCTATTTCAAAGAATTCAGTTTAGCAAAAGTACAAAGTTTAAATGTCAAAACTATTTGTATTTCAAGCTATTCAGTTTTGTCAAATAGTTCTAATTAAAAAAATTCAGTTTAGCGTAAGCACAATTTCAAAGTCAAAAACAATTCTATTCAAGCAATTCAGTTTAGCATACAAAATCAGTTCCTTTTCAAACAATTCAGTTTAGCATAAGTAGGCAATTTTGTTTTATTTTACCCATAGATAGGACCCTATTAGGTTCTACCAACCCGGGCTGGAGTGGACCTGGGAGTGATGGCAATGAAGGAGTACTGCACATTCCCCAAACCTCCAGCATTACTGGGACCTCACCATAATATTATTTAGTACCATATCCCGGGCATTAGTTGGGAGGGGGTCTTATTTCTCTTCAGAGATGCAGTTGGTGAATTCTACAGACCAAGCCGAGTGGGCAAAAAAAATTACTTATTCATGCTTATTTTTACTATAAAGCAGTATAGTAATAAATATGTTCTACAATATGTTTCTTCTAAAATATGCATCCTAGGTGTAATACTAAATTGAATTTGATGGTAAGTCTTCAATTCTGGAACTCTGGAGAGTATGGATTACTCATTACTCATTAGCCATTACTCATTACTCAGACTCAAAGTGTTCACACTTGTAAGGAGTACATCTAAGGATCAAATTAGATAGGAATACTTGATGCCAAATAAGTGAGGGCAAAATATCTATATTAGATGGGAATATTTGATAATTACGTGGAAGACAAATAACTATATTTTATTAAATATGAATAGTTGCTTGAAACCGTATCAATGTGCATGAAGTCGTAATTTTCATGAGTTTCTTGTAAAAACGTAATTGCTTACATAATAACTGACTTCGGTATTAATTGATTAATGTATATTTTAAAATATTGATTTAAGGTCTATTTTGGATATATATATATATATAAGAAAATATATATTAGTTTTTATATATATTTAATTGCATGGGTGCTTGTTTGTGACCACAGGTTTCATGCCGTCTTATAAATGGCAATCATAAGGCAGAGAACGAAAGATATTGGAGAAATCGAAAAAATCGGAAAGTGCAGTCCAAAGAACGTTAGGATTGTGTACACCTCTTTGTGTGTGTGTGTGTGTGTGTGTGTGTGTGTGTGTGTGTGTGTGTGTGAGTTATATTTGCGTATTATTGTGTATGTAAGTGTGTGTTTGTGTAGGTTATATATGCGTATTATTGCATGTGGTTGTATAAGTGATATTTAGTATGTGCGTGTGTGTGTGTGTGTGTGTGTGTGAAGATACATGCGTCGCACGGCAAATTTGAGGTTGTCTCCAGAATATATGAGGCGTGATGTGTAGCCAAAGACGTGACAAATTGACTGAGTAAAAAACAGATTTATATTCGTGTGTGCGTGTGTGTGTGCGTGTATGTGTTTGTATGTGCTGATTATTTTAATTAAGGAACAAAATATCATTATCATTGTATTAAAAAGAAAATAAAGTTTGTAAGCATAATAGACGAAGGAAAATGGTTTGTCATAGATAGCAATAAATATCACGATGATCATCATCATCTTGCCGTGCTATCAGAACGGATATACCTGGCCCTCTCTCGCCACCCCTCCCTATCATTAATCGCTTCCATCAGATCTTCAGGGCTACACCCCGTATCCACACAGAGTTGCTGTTTGAGCTGGTCGCCCTGCTTTTGCTCTGCTACGTGAAGGGGTCCATAGAAGTACATTACTTATGAGCTGGTCCCTACTTCTCCAGCAGTGTCCTGCATATCTGGTTTGTCTAACTTTGATAGTTTTCGTGATGGGTTGTAGGTGGCCCTATAGCTGCTGTTTTGTGAGGTGTTGTCTCCAGCACTTGTTCAATATTACTCCCAGCATTCTTGTGTAGATGCCGTCAAGCTTTTTCTCCATCAGTTTAGTTAGCGTCCATATTGTGCATCCATATAGCAGTAGCGACACGACCGCTACTTGAAAGAAACTGTGTTTCAGTTTATCGGTCAGGTCTGACTTCCATCTGGCCAATGATCTATTGTTAGCTGTCCATGCCTTTGCTAGTCGCGTGACGATGTCTTTCTTGGTTGAAGAGACACTGCTTCCTAGGTAGGTGAACTTATCAACTAGTTTCAGAGAGCTACCGTTTAGTGTGGAAATATCGCCTAAGATATGTTATATTGTAATATACTATGGGGTATTATGCAATATTAGTATTTTATGCTGGAATATGATGTGTTAGAGTGCAATAATAATTTGTATTAGTTATGATGTGTTAATGATATATTGCGTATACATCCTTGTAATTCGTGATTGTATGTACGAAAGGAATATATTGAATAAATCGTGTTAAGACGTTGCAATAATTGTTTGTATTAGCTATGTCGGTTTTTTTATGTGTGAGTGCATATGGGGATGATTTTAACTAAGGAGTAAATTATTATCATCGCATAATTACCTCCAATTTGACAGGTGGTGCATGTATCTTCATAAATATACATGCTAAATATCAATTATACGAGCACACACAATAATTCAGAAATGTAACCCCACTGCACACATAAAGAGTTTTACTCAATCCTAACGTTCTTTTGACTGTATTTTTCGATTTCTCCAATATCTTTCGTTCTCTGCCTGATGATTGTCGTTTATTAGACGGCATGTAACCTGTGGTCACAGACAAGCTTCCTTGCTATTAAATATATATATATAAACTAATATATATTTACTTATTATTATTATTATTATTATTATAAATTCGCTCTATCACAGATATTGAGCACTCTCGAAATCTTACCGCATTTGGTTTGCCCCAAACCCACGGAGTGAGATAGTGGCAACCAACACTGATATAATATATATATATATATATATAATGGCCCAGTTGGCTATGCAGTATGATTATGTATTAAGAGCCGAATAAGTTTTAAAAAACAAGCAAAAAGACAGCAAGGAAGTCATATTGTTATCATTATTCTCAATCAATATCATTTTTAGTATTAAATAGGAAGATATATAACATACGACTTAGAATTATTCACAGAGAAAACCGGGAAATATACGATAAAAAAGCCACTGCAATTAGGGAGATGAAAGTTAATTTTGTTCAGAATTAATAATGATTATGATGATATAAAACAGATAAATAATAGAGATGTTGATTAAAACAAGCGCAGCAATAACGTCGTTGTTGAGTTTGGTGGCGAGAAATGTGTTTTTATTATGACGAACAAAGAATGTTTCGTGACAACAAACGGAATTGAATTGTCGGATAATAAAACAATGCAGCATCAAGCACAAAATACAGCTACAATTATCTTCAAATCAGCCCTTAAATGCGATGCAATAAAACAAGAGGAAATGGAAAAAAAAAACAAACTTGCTTTTTAAAAGAATATGCAACGGAAAAGAATTAAAAAATAAGCATCAGAGTGAAAACCTGAAGAATAGTAATTGTTATAAATTTCGAGAAACCGTCACAAGGTTAATAAAGGAAAGAACAGGAGACAATGTATGAACGAAGTCATGCCTATGCTCAAGGTTTTAACTCTTTGAAATGAAGTCGATAAGACAAACAGACAGACAGACAGACACACACATACACACAAATTTATATCATGCAAATAATGTAACTCAAGTGTTTAAAAAATAAAAGAATTTGGTTTTAGATTAAGTATAGAAAAATGTGAAATTTTTCTATCAAAAATCAAAAATCTAGGACGGATAATCAACGAGAAAGACAGGACTCTTAATCCGAAGCGGGCGGATGCGATATAACACATATCCACACCGACTAATGTTGCAGCATTACAATCATTTTGGAGGGACTGGCTAACAACTACAACAGCTATATACCAAATATGCTAATACTAAGAGCCCCGTTGAATCATTTACTTAAAAAAGACGTAAAATGGAATTGGACTGACGAATGTAAAAAAGCGTTCGAGAAATTAAAAACTGCGCTAACGTCAAACTAAGCTTTGACACATTAGAAGCCTAATAAGCAGTTATATGTTGCCAGTGACGCTAGTAATTTTGGCTTAGGGGCAGTTATACTTCATGATGGCAAATTATACCGATTCAGCAAGTATCGAGGACGTTGCTTCCCGCCGAAATGAACTATTCACAGATAGAAAAGGAACGTTTAGCTATCATATTTGCGATCAAGAAATTTCATAAATACGTACGCAGTAGAGAATTTATATTACAAACGGATCATCTCCCATTGTTAGCAATATTTGGTTCTAAAAAAGGAATACCAACATTCACTGTGAATTGCTTACAAAGATGTGCTATGTTGCTGTTAAATTATTCATTTAAAATGGAATTCTTACCGTCAAAAGAGATCGCACATGCGGATGGATTATCCAGATTAATAGCAAAAGATACAGAACCGCAAGAAGAGACCGTCATTGCTTCATTAAGGTCTGAAATGGACGTAAAATACGTTTTATTCAACACAGTTAAAGGATTTCCAGTTACACACGAGGAGATAAAATCAAAGACAAAATTTGATAAGCTCATTAATCAAACCAAAAAAGAATTAATGAACCAGAAAGTTAAAATAAATAATATGTTTTCAATGTGCAACGGCATATTGATGTATGGAGAACGAGTGGCCATACCCGCAGTTTTAAATAAAATTTTGAAAGATTTTCATACCGGGCACCAGGGAATTAGTAAAATGAAGGCTCTCATGCGGAGTAACGTATTCTGGCTGGGCATGGATAAAGACATTGAAAACTTGGTGAAATCGTGCAAAAACTGCGCATCGGTAGCACCCCACTAAAATTCAATCCATGGCCCAAGACGTACAAACCGTGGTCTTGTCTACATATTGACTAAACTAAAGGAACATACGTTTTTGTCATTGTAGACAGCTTTACGAAATTGCCAGAAGTTTTCAAATGTAAAACGCCTATAACTAAAACCGCAATAAAGGGTTACGGAAACTGTTTGCAAGATTCGGATTGCTAGAAACCATTGTCTCTTTCAATGGCACACCCTTTGCCTCAAAATAATTTGAAAATTTCCGTAAATTGCTCTCGATAAATCACCTAAAATCGGCACCTTACCATCCAAAATCAAATGGATTGGTGGAAAGATTTATCGATGTATTTAAAAGAGCAATTTAAAAGGCAAATGGGATCGAAGTAGAAAATGAGGAATTACAAGAATTCCTATCCATTTATCGAATAACACCTAATCCAAATTTCTAACGCAAACATGTCCCCTACAGAACTGATGTTTACAAGGAAAATTCGATCTGTATTCGATAAATTGATTCCGTCAAAAAAGGAAATAAGAAAAAAAATTAATACTTCTAATAAGACTTATAGTCCAGAGGAAAAATATTTCCTAAAGTATCATTTAGGTAAAGCAACCTGATTAGAGGACATTAGTAAAAAAAGAATTGGTAATATTATGTATGTAATAAAACATCCAAGATGGAAGGTTTGTTGACATATTATACAAATAAAAAATATATATACCCCAAACACAAAGGAAAGAGTTGAAGAACAAATGTCCGTCATTTATATCATGTTTGAGGTACCTAGGCCCTAGGAATAAAAGACTTCGTGTTTCTTAAACACGGTCAGTACTAAAAGATCTCTGTCAGTAGAAACAACTTCGGACGTAACACAAATAGCGCCAGACTTATAATATTTATTGGACTGTACCACTTCAGTTAATAAATAGTTAACTCAATCTCTTCCTAACGACGATACAATAAAAAAAGTATTTTTATTGCCCCTTCAATTAGGGGTATATAGAATGGCAAACTGTTCAGTTTAGTCTTGGTACGGCAACCAGTACATGAGAAGGTTAAATTCTGAATTTATAATACTGCAAGCGTTTTTGAAGAGGATCTGTGGTAAATTTTTTAAAACTATTCTTCTGTTATCAGTTCATCTAAAAGCTGAGGTTGGTTCTAAACAAGTCTTTTCCATTATAAACAGATCATCTATGTATTCCATGATTACAATCATTAAGTGAATTTTTTGTCATATGTCAAATCGACAGGGGACCCTATATACGCAAAAAGAGAACTCTTTGTCGCACTCCCTCTCTCTATATATGCACGTGTGTATATATATATATATATATATATAGAGAGAGAGAGAGTGAGAGAGAGAAAGGGAAAGAGATAGAGAGAAAGTTAGTGAGAGAATATATATATGTATATTCTGTCTCTCTCATATATATATATATATATTGGTGTAACATGTAGCATGAAGACCTATGAATATGATTTTCCAAAAGTACATTTTACATCACTCTTAGTATAGCATACGACTTCCTTTAAAAATGTTTTAAAAGACCTTTTACGAGAAAAAAATCATCTCCTTCCTATGACCTAAGGTCGAAACTAGCTGAGAACAAATATATAAATAAATGAATAAGCGTAAAAGTAATATTTCTCTTTGTTTTTTTATATTTATGTTTTTATATTGTTCTCAACTAGTTTCGACCTTAGGTCATTGTCAGGAAAAAATTTGATGAAAAGTGAGAAGTAATATTCCTATCAGGCTTATCATTTTTTTTCATAATATCCACACACACACACACACACACACATATATATATATATATATATATATATACGTGTGTATGTGAGAGTGTGTGTGTATTTTAGTAACAGTGGTCTATACGATAGACCTACTGGTTTAGAAAAAAAGAAGATTAAAAGAACAAATTTAAAACTGATAAATAAAATATATGCATCGCTACTAGCAGTTTCATGTTTGCTCAATCATTTGGCGATTTCCTCATCACCCGATTATTGAGCTGACATGAAATTCATGCTACCAATACATGTTAGCACTTCGAATTATTGAAAAAAACAATCATTTGTTGATTTATTTTTCATCACTGGTAAAGTTGGCGGCTATAGTCGAGAGCGACCCGAAGGCTCCCTTCTCGATAACTACTACAAAAGGTTTTGGGTAGGATGCTACTCTTTTCCCTGGATTGCTCTACTTTACCCTTCATCCGTACCTAACAATGCTGAATGTTAGGCAAGGAGGCATCAAGAACCATTTTTTGAGTCTTTGGCATGACTCGACCTGGTATTGAAACCCAGGTCTCTCGGGACATTGGCAAACACTCAAACCATTATGCCAATGTTCGTTACGCACCATATAAAATATCCTATATATCCTTCGTTTAGTCTATATTCGACACACATACACACACGCACGTATATATATATATAGATAGATATAAGTTCATAAACTTGATGTCCTATCCCCGCCTAGTCTCAAAGACTGTGACCATTTATCAAAAGGTTTTCTTATTTATAAGATTCTTGTGCAAATATGATGTTGGTTACATCGGTCGAACCACTCAGAGATTAGACGTGAGAATGAACCAGCACATTCCATCTACTATCAGCACAAATACTTTGGACTATCCTGCTGTGTCGAGCAATCAACCCTGCAATACTGCGGGAAGAAAATACCATTACTGTACCGATTTTGCACACTTAAAGAAATTTTTTAATCTGTTTTTCCTACCTTCATGCTTTTTCGACGGTCACTACCCTAAGTCTTCTCCATCATATATGAACTCATCTGTCGCGGTTTTTTTATTCTCTGAAGAACCATGACTGAAACAATGGGTCTCGTTTTTAGAACTTTTAAATATTCTAATTGATTTTTACATATTTCATCCATTTTAAGATTCACCCGCTTTTAAAAGCACCGTGTAAATCTTGCCCGTACCAAAGAGCATTTATATATATATATATGTAAACTCTTTGGGGCGTGCATAATTTAAACTCCATTTGAATTCCATCTGATAAGCGAAATAGATCTATTATGGAAATGAATACTATTTCTAAATTTCTTGTTTTTTAAACTATATATATATATATATAGTCTTATTAAATGCAATTAATTTTTCACTTCATCGTCAACCGAACCATTTGAATTCTGTTTGCATGTTAATCATAAATATCTTTTCTCAAGAAGAAAAGTTTATGAGAAGGTAATGTTGATACGTAGCAATTAAGCAAAAAGCAACCAAGCACACATATATATATATATATATATATATATATATATATATATATATATATATAACCAACATCATTCATCATTCTTGACAATACTACCTCTGTTAAAAAATGGTACTAGCTTCTCAAACCAATTTGCAGCCGAATCTTGAGAATGCGTATCTAAATCGTTCTTGGGTAGATATGCTGTTTATTGATATTCCCATAGCAGTGTATCATTCAAATCACAGCATTCTTAAAGAAATATTGTTAAGAAGAAGAAAGATAACAGATCAATTTGATACCATCATCTCGAAAAGCAAATGAAAACAGCAGTGAATGGCCTCTTTTGTTCAAGATAGCTTTCATATAATGTGAGGATAGAATTTGATACTTTTTTTTCGGGAAATACAAGCCAAGACATTAAGTTTACGTCATGGTACTCACAGTTTTGATACATTTTTTAATATCATATGGTTTCCCGCGTTATTTTATTGAAAGTTTTACTGATTCATTCACAAATAACTGGCACTGTCAATTGTGTTGAGTTTTTTTGAATTTCTTGCCTTTTCTTTCTTTGTAGCTTCAGCTTGTTCTTTAGCAATACATAAATCTAGCTTAACCTGATGTTCTTTTCGTGATGATTTGCGTGTTTCAATTTAATACATTAATGTGCAGTGACAAAATTGATTGCTGCTGCACATTATCATACACTCCTAAACGTATGACCGTCTGGCCAGAAGACCAAACTTAGCGATAATTAAGCAAAAAAAAAAAAAAAAAAAAGAAAAAGAAAAAAAGAAAAAAAGAACATGCGTATAGTTGACTTTGCTGTCCTGGTGGACCACAGAATGAAAATGAAAGAAAACTAAAAGAGGTACAAGTACTTGGACATTGCTAGAGAACTAAAAAAGTTATCGAACATATAAATGACGGTGATACTACTAATAGTGCAGTCGGAACGGTGATACTACTAATTGGTGCAGTCGGAACGGTCCCCAAATGATTGATGAGAGGACTGGAAGTGTGGGAAATTGGAGGACGAGCTAAACCCATACGAACAACAACATTGTTAAGATCGGCCAGAATACTGAAAAGAGTCCTGGAGACCTGAAGAGACGTGCTGTTACTTAGATTCCAGGAAAAAAGCCTTTAGCTAACATTGGTGAGAAAAACTTGCAAGGACTACAAGTACTGCGACTACTACTACTACTACTAATAATAGTAATAATAAAATTGCGATGATGCCACTCAATCACTTACCCAGAAGATACACAGCTTGTTACAAAGTTATTAAATCTCAGGAAAAGATCAATCACCGAATATATATGTACGATCTCAAACCGTGTGCAAAAACTGAAAAAGAATTACAAACTCTGATACACGTGGTCAGAATCTACAGTCAGAATATAGGGATGGAATTGGGCATAGAAAAATGTGACATGTAAGTAAGTGAGAAGTAGAAAACGACACAGGACGGACGGAATGGAACTACCAAATTTAGAATAAATTAGAATGCTCGGAGAAAAGGAAGCCTATAAATACTAGTTGATATTGGAAACAGGCACTATCAAACAAGTGGCGATGAAAGAAAAAATTCAAGATGAGTACCTCTGGAGAACTAGAAGGCTACTCGAGATAAAACTATGTTGCAGAAACTTAATCAAAGGAATAGATACCTGGGCTCTTCTCCTCGTAAGATATTCCGGACCATTCTTGAAGCGCACCAGAGAAAAATTTAAGCAAATGGACCAAAGAATAAGAAAACTAATGACCATGCATAAGGCTTTACATACCAGAGATGACGTTGACAGAATAAATATATCAAGAAAAGTAGAAGGAAAGATTTTCCAGTACTGAAGACAGTGTTGATGCATCGATAAAACGACTCGGAAACTACATTGAAAAGCGTTGAGAAAGATTGATTACAGAAACAATACAGACAACACGAGGACTAACAGGATCATCATAACTAGAAAACAAAAATGGGAAGAAAGATAACTCTGTGGACGTTTGAAACGAATAATAAGCAATATCTCACACGAGAAAACCTGGACGTGGCTAAGAAGGGGAAACTTTAAAAGAGAAACTGAATCTCTCCTAATAGCAGCACAAAACAACGCCATAAGTTAACGCTAATTTTAGAAACCCTGAATGATTAAAATAATTAAGAAAATAGGTCTATCATTCGCTTGAATGTCGAGGCCTCTTTCTTGAAAAATAGAAGGGATGTTGGAAGGGAACAAGAAGAAATAATAATACACAGACCAGCACACCCAGTAGCAGCACTTCTTTCTCATCTTGCGGAGCTGCTCAACCAGGGGCCCTGAGGGCCCAGCTCTCTGCTGGGTCTGGTTCTCACTGCTTCCAACTGCAACAACTGACTCCAAACTCTGATCTCCAGCTAAATCGAACTTCCTGTAGCACCGGGTTATATAATTGTTTGTCGTCCACCTGCTTCAGTGAGAGTCGCATCTGCATTCAATTCAACCCGTCCACAATCAAGGTTATCTCCTGATAATTTCGACCGCATGCACCTGTTATTTACACTGGCGCATTTCTTAATTAACAGCTAGGCTAGGTCGGAGGTCAATATGTTACAAATGTAACCCTAGCATAGATAGACAACAAAAAAACATACTACATGTTACCACAAACATGGATGATAAAATATCTGAAAATGTTCAATATATCATAGTAAAAGTAAAGTAAAGTGGGCAACCGTAGTCGAGGGTGAACTGAAGGTTCCCTTTTCAATAGCTTCTACACCGAGGTATAGGAGAGGGCGCTACACCTTTCCCTGGATTGCCCCATTTTACCCTTGATACGCACCTTATATTGCTGAGTGTTAAGCAAGGAGGTATCAAATACCCTTTTTAAAGTTTTTGTAATGACGCAGCCTGGGGCTGAAACCAGGACCATTGGCGAACATTCTACCTACAAGGTCAAACAAGTCAAACTTTATGACGAGAACGATGGAAAACTGGTGAGTGGAACTAGCATCAAGAAAACAAAACCTAGCAGAGATAAAAATCCAAAGAAGTATCTTCCAGGAAGATTCATCTTGCCATTATTATGTATAATAAAAATGATACCACTTAATTATATATCAAGAAAATGCACAGGAGGCTACAAATTTGCAAAACAACAGGAAAAGATTAACTAATTCATGTATATCGATGATATCATATTTGCCTAGAATAAAAATGACTTAAAACTCTGAAATAGATTATTAGAATCTACAGGTAATATGAAGGAATGGAACTTTGGATTGAAAATTGTGCCTGTATTATAATGAAAAAGGAGACTTAAACAACGGAAGGATTAGAACTTCCTGATAAGGAAAGCATCAAGACACTGGGAGAAAACGTAAACTACAAATAGCTGGGGATATTAGATGAAGATACGATCAAGCAAACAGAGATAATAAAAAAAGATTAAAGTACGACGGTAGAACAAACGAGTTCTTGAAACCAAACTATACAGCAGAAATATAATCTAAGAAATAAATAATTGTGCCTTCTTACTTGTTAGATATTCTAGGAAATTCATAAAGTTTGGAACCCAGAGATATAAAGAGTAGAACAAAGAAATTGAAGAGGATTCAAAAGGCCTTACTCCCGAGAGGTGACATAGACATACTCTAAGAGTCAAGAAAAGTATTATATAGCTGTTTATTCTTACTCTTACTCAGAATTAGTTATATCCTCTTAGTCATTACTCTCATTTTTCGTTTGTCGCCATGTGTATCTTTCATCATCAGCCGCCATCTTTTTTGTTGTTGTGTCGTATTTCTACGTCTGCTCTCGCGGTCTTGTTCATTGCTGAAACCAAAAATATTTCAATTTTTCTTTGCTGAAATAACGACAACGTGGACGCCATTTTTATGTGCACATTTTTATTTTACAACAAACATTTAACGTGTCAGTGAGGAGCATGGCGGAAATCAAATGTTCGCTTATCTAGTTTGGTTTGGTTTGGTTTGGTTTTATGGCATATCAACCATTATAGGTTATTTAATGGCAAACCCATATTCATGCATACAAACAGTTCTATTTTAAACAATCCATTTTAACATAAGTACGCAGTTTAAATGTCAAAAACAGTTCTTTTTCATGCTATTCAGTTTAGTCAACAGAGTTAAATGGTTCCAAGTGTTGCTATGTATCACGAAAAATTCAATTAAGCATCATTCTTTTATTTACACACAGTTCTATTTCGAACAATTCAGTTTAGCATAAGTAAGCAGTTTAATTCTATTTGTCGCATAGATAGGACCTTAGATGGGTGCAGCCACTTCGGGCCAGAGTGGATCCGGGAGCGATGGCAATAAAAGGGTACTCTGCATTCCCAAAGGTTCAACATTACTTGAACTTAACCATTAAATTGTTTAGTGAAGTCGGGGGAGTATCACCACTCTGCAGATGCAATCGGTGTATTCGAAAACCCTGGCCGACTGGGCCAATTCTCTTCTCTGGTTAACGTGTTGGTCTGAGAAGTCGTAGTAAACGAGTTCAAGCTACAGTCACGGTATTACATTGACTTTTGGACAAATACTCTTGGGAAGTGCACAATCCCACTGATCTCTCCAACTACTGGTTAAGTAGAACCTCTATTATCATTCTACAAGGATGGCTTTGACATTAGATTACCCACAACGGTTGATATGCCATTAAACAAAGAAACCAAACCAAACATTTGGTTGACGGAGCCTTCTCATGAACCATTAAAAAATTTTATTCGATGAATTTTCAATAGGATTTATATCCGGACTGCTCGTTGGCTATATCATTGATTTTATATTCATACTCACTCATACACAACACACACACGCATACATATACATGTGAAGAGAGAGAGAGAGAGAGAGAGAGAGAGAGAGAGAGGAGAATAAGTATGTTAAGTTATATAATAAAAGTAAAAATTATCTACGTATTATGAAAGTGATATATCGAAATTATACCGTGATACCTCGAGTTCAGAAATTAATTCGTTTCCGGAGGGGATTTCGTATCTTGGAATTTTTGAATTATGGGATGAGATTTAACCTGTAAATGGCGAAATTCACTCCGGCCCCCAAAAGTAGTCGTATAAAGAGTAAATATTATACATACCCGAAGGAATATGTTCGTTAATGACAACCTAGCCATTTACTTAAATGTGAAAAAGATAAGAGCACAACAAAGAGTTCACGTGATGCGACGAAATGCATTCTGGGAAGATCGCCGTTGGGCCACACTTTCGATTTTTATTTTCCTGTCTTGAATATTTTTTCGTTAAATGGGACGGAAATTTTTTCGAAGCCCGTTTCGTATTCTGAATTTTAAGTCGATGTTCCACGGTATATCTTCATCGTAATAACAGCTGATTTAAGAAAAAACCCCACTTGTATTCCCCTAAATCTGTCACCGTGGCGTGGTGGCTCGAGTGTTGGACTTTGATATCGTAGTAAGCGAATTTGAACTTCAGTTAGGCAATTACTTTTGTAATATACTAGCTTATCTCGTGACACAGTACCGTGGATGAACTTAGCAGGTTCAATGCGGTCGAAAGATAACATCAACAAAGTGGGTCAAAGGAAAGGAGGATGGCGAAGAATATTATTTATTGCTTACGGATAGAGTGACAGATATTTCCGTTCGCTGATAAGATTAACAAATTACCAGAAAAAAACGGAAGTATGTAAGTTCCGATAACCAGCCATAAACAGAAAAATACGCGAGGTGAAGAGGATGTTTATACTTCTGCATAGGACTTGAAAAGACAATATAAGGTCTGTAATTTTTGACTGAAGACAGAGATCCAGTGGTCGCTCAAACGAAGGGGCGAGGCTCGATGGTCTCTCAAGCAAATGGATATACCCATTGGTCACTCAAGCAAACCTGTCAGCTCCTCATGTGTGTTCTCCAGCCGTCGCACTTCTTCCCCCAAAGGGTCCCCGCCACAGAAGAAAAACATGTACGAACTCTCTCTGAATGTATTCCTATTGCATATACTCATCGCCGTCGAAGAATAAAAATATAAATTATATTTTTTTTATATATCTATGAGTCCTTCGTTGCTTGTCCGGCACAACATTTCCCTTTTGGATTAATACCCTAGGGAAAGTTAAGAACCCCTTTATCCCCGAGATCGGGGTAAAATCCTACCACTTCTGTCCTTCTACAAATATGGCTTTGGCAGTAAATAACCCACGAAAACTGAAATGCTATCAAACAAAGAAAACAAAACAAACCATTGATTTATCACAATCTGATTTGAATGGTCGATATTTTATTCATTTGTTTATAATGCTAGACGGCATATAAAAGAATTAACTTATTTTCCAAAAGTCTCAGGTGACTCAATTTTTGACGAAGAAGTAGGAAATACTGACGAACGTGCTTTCAAAATGAGCACATATAATTTTTACCTTACACACACACACAAACACACACACATATATATATATATATATATATATATATATATATATATATATATATATATATATATATATATGTGGTAAATTCAATAAGTTTCCAGACTTTTTTGTACGGGTATTTAAATTTGTCGTAGACGCTTGAAAATTCAGTATGTTATTGCTATTCATCTTATGAGATGACAGACCAATTTTTAGGATTTCAGGTTCAAATGAACACCTACAGTAGGAATTGGAATACAACCTACTGAGGCCTGATTGTCCCAGTTGGTGAATTTCAAAAATGAAATCTGGGCGTGAGGACACTTTAGAAAAACGATATGCAATAAAAGTCTATTTTAAACTTGGAAAAAATGCCACAGAAACGTATGGAATGCTTCAGACTGCTTTTCGACCATCTTGCATGAATCGAGTATAAGTTTTTGAGTGGCATAAGAGATTCAAGGAAGGAAGGGTGTCAGTGAGGGATGATGAGAAGTGTGGGAGGAGTAAGGAAGTCAATAGATCAGAGTTGATTGGCCAAAGGGTAAGGGTTAGGCTTACTATGTTGAGGTTTAAAGGGAGTTCAGGTAGAGATTCCGTCGGAAGAGGCCAGCAATCTTGAAATCGGGTCAGTGGCATTTCCACCGGGACAATGAACCAGTCCACAACTCCTTCCTTGTCTCAGACTATTTGACGAAGATGGGCATCAAGACAGTTCCCCACACTTCCTACAGTTCAGACCTTGCTCCCTGTGACTTTTGGTTATTCCTTAAGCTCAGAGGCTGTCGTTATGAGACAACTGAAGAGATGAAAGAGGCTGTGACGAGGGTGATTGACACGCTCACACAAGAGGACTACCATGGGGCCTTGCAGAAGTTGTTGCAACGGTAGAACAAGTGCATTGCAGCCGGGGGAGATTACTTCGAAGGGGACAAGAGTTTCATGTGTGTCATCGTCCTCATCATCATGTCGTGCGGCTAGAACGGATATCCCTGACCTTCCCTCTCCACGTCTCCCATTCATTCATCGCCTTTGGCAGGTCTTCAGGGTTACATCCCGTATCATCACATAGCTGCTGTATGTATGTTCTAGCTGGTCGTCCTGCTTTTGGTTGGCCATATGCGGGGGTCCACAGGAGTACATGACTTACGAGCTCGTCCTTGTTTCTCCAGCAGTGTCCGGCATGTCTGGTTCTTCGAGCTTGGATAGTTTACGTGATAGGTGGTAGGTGACCATATAGTTGGTGCCTTGTGGGATGTTGCTGCAAGGACTTGTTCAATATTGCTCTTAACATTCTTGTATAATTGCCGTCTAGGTTCTTCTCCAACCGTTTAGTCAGCGTCCAAGTAGTGCATCTATGTAGCAGTATCGACACGACCGCAGCCTGGAAGAAACTGCGTTTCATTTTATCGGTCAGGTTTGATTTCCATATGATCGAAAGCCTATCGATAGCTACGAAACAAGTCTGGAAACATATTTAATGATCCTCGTATATATATATATATATATATATGGATAAAAATCAAGTAGCTCATTTAAACAAATATTCTTACAAATGGGCATAGGTATACACCTATGCCGGCTGAGAGATATGTAGGTGAACAGCTCTATTTCTTTTATGTGTCAACAAATGTTAAAAGGAATGCATAAACACTTTAACGTTATATCTTTAAATCATTCTTAATCTATCTATCTATCTATCTATCTATCTAAACTTGGTCAAGCTGTATGAATTTATTCATTTATTTATTTACTTAACCTGGTAGTTTACTAACTAGCTGTATAGATATACAGATAGGTAACAAGCAAGCTAGATAGATAAATATTTGTCTGTTCACATATTTCTATCTCTTCATTTATATCTATCTATCTATCTATCTATCTATCTATTCAATGCAGTCTACTTCTCCTTGGCTGAATATGATATCCATTTACTTCAATTTTTCTTTCTCATTCCCATATATCGATTTGATCTTTCTCTTGATGCGCATGTGCACACACACAACCTCATATATATATATATATATATATATATATATATATATATATATATATATATATATATATATATATATATATTCCACTTATTACATTTCCAGTTGCATTACCGAACGTTTCTATACAAACATAAAAAAGAAATGACTCTAACAGGCGCTGCCAATCTCGAGGAAATCAAGGAATTTCGCCAGACAACGTGACTACCAATAGATATTTTATCTCAGAGATATCTCGCTGCAATGTGCAATCTGACCGGCCAGCGCCTACAGCATGTCCGGCTGTTATGAGTTGGACCTTTGAGATCGCATCTGTTTCACTTGGCTTTCATTTTTTCTCTTTATGTGCGATGACCTCTTGTAAACTTTATTATTTAATGCGTCAGAAAATGTCATTTTAAAAGAACCGATGACAGAGGAGCACATCTATGTTTAAAAAAAATCATGGAGGTGCATTCGAACAGCTATTTGATTAATACTTATAAGATTAGCACTGTATGGCAAAAGGTTATGAGTGTTGGACAATTAGAAAAAGCAGTATCACTAAAATTGGGTGAGTCCGTTATTTTATCAAGAACTAGCGAGGCTGAGGGTGTTCTTACCTTTCTCATAAACGTAAAATAAACGTAATAGCTCGATTGGAGTTTGAACTCGTTTACAACCATGTTACAGTCCACAACGTTAGCCACTGTGCCAAAGAGAATTTCCCCGGTGGCGGATTAAGAGACATGCAAGTGATAGTTTAAAAAATCAGCCGACAAAATACATAAATATGATACATACAAGCATGCATACATAAATATACGCACACACACACACACACACACACACACACACACACACACACACACACATATATATATATATATATATATATATATATATATACGAAGTGCATACGATATGTTTCCAGACGTTTTTCGCATGGGCATTTAAAATTGTCGTAGACTCTTGAAAACTCAGTATGTTATTGCTATTCATCTTATGAGATGACTGACCAATTTTTATGATTTAAGATTCAAATGAACACCTACAGCAGCAATTGAAATACACCCTACTAAAGCCTGATTTTCACAGCTGGTAAATTTCAACAATGCAATCTGACACTTTAGAAGCACGATATGCAATAAAATTCTTTTTTAAACTTGTAAAAAATGCCACAGAAACGTATGGAATGCTTCAGACTGCTTTTGGAGCATCTTGCATGAATCGAGCATCAGTTTTTGAGTGGCATAAGAGATTCAAAGAAGACAGGGTGTAAGTGAGGGATGATGAGAGGTGTGGGAGGAGTAAGGAAGTCAATAGATCAGAGTTGATTGGCCAAAGGGTTAGGGTTAGGGTTATTATGTTGAGGCTTTAAGGGAGTTCAGGAAGAGATTCCGTCGGAAGAGGCCAGCACTCTTGAAATCGGGTCAGTGGCATTTCCACCAGAACAATACACCTGTCCACAACTCCATCCTTGTCACAGACAATATGGGCATCAAGACAGTTCCTCACCGTCCCTATAGTCCAGACCTTGCTCCTTGTGACTTTTGGTTATTCCCAAAGCCCAGAGGCTGTCGTTATGAGACAATTGAGGAGATGAAAGAGGCTGTGACGAAGGTCATGGGTACGCTCACACAAGAGGACTTCCATGGGGCCTTGCAGAAGTTGTTGGAACGGTAGAACAAGTGCATTGCAGCCGTAGGAGATTACTTTGAGGGGGACAAGAGTTTCATGTGTGTACTATCAATAAAAGTGCCTATACGAAACAAGTCTGGAAACTTATCGTATGCACCTCGTATATATACAGAGTGAAACGATAAAATTGTCGTCCTAAAGAAAGCAACACTACAGCTTTATTTTAAAACGTTTATTGAAAAAATCAATTCAGGTAACTTAATTATGTAGTAGAGCTGATATCTATTCAATGTAGCCGCCTTCAGCCTCAATCACCGCCTCGATACGGATCCGGAACTGAGAGCATGCCTTTTCCATAAGCGCCGGCTGGAGCTTGACGAATGAATACTCGGCAAATGGCGGTGATCAGGCTGGCTTTGGTGTTGTGGGAGGTCATGTTGGTGATGTTCTCGACGTATGACCAAACGAAGTAGTCCCTGCGGGTTCAGGTCGAGGGAGGAGAGGGGCGAGTGAGAAAAGAGTACTAAGTCGTTGCACTCCTTCTGAAGCCAAGCCTTGGTCTCTTTCGGCGTGTGGCCGGCGTCGAGTCCTGCTGCTGCCACGCACAGGGTCCTGCCACCGGCCCACCTGATTAGTCCTGTTGTCATAACTTGGATCGGTAGAGAGCATGAGTTTTCTCCAATCTCGCTCGTTGAACATTGTATCACTTTGAGACATGATAGATGGCTCCTATCTCTAGTAGATGGTCTTCCACAAAAAAAAAAAAGAAAACCGGTTTTCATTAAACGGAAATGGAATCATATCATCTTTTCTAGAGCGACAATTTTATTTTTCCACCCTGTATATATGGAGAAAAATTGAAAAAACAAAGTAATCCAAAAGTCATTTATTCAATACGAAGGAAAGTAGACGTTAAAAATTTTCCGTTTTCATGAACTTCAGCAAGACTTTAAAATCGTGAAACACGTGTTGTTGATAGAACAATGATGTAAGTTTAATATATATATATATATATATTATATATATATATATTATATATATATTATATATATGTGTGTGTGTGTGTGTGTGTGTGTGTGTTCCACCTGCATAATGCAAAAGCTCTTTTAATTGAGTACTCGAGTTTTCAATGGCACAAAATCTAAACAAAAGAAACCAAAACAAAATGCCTTATAATTTGCGAACTGATTTCTCAAAGTGGCTGAGCGGTAAGATACTACGATTAGCATAAAGTTAGGTGGGTTTCGATCCTAGCTTAAAGCATCCTGCGTGTATAGACATATTGAAGAGTTCTGATACAGCGAAATAGTCCGTCTGTCGATGACTATATATATTCTTATTTACATATTATGTACTCGTATATTTTCGATTACATAAAGATCGGTATGGTTTCAGTTTCTTGCATAAGGGCACGTTAACCTTTATGAATTATTTAATGTCGAATCGATCAGTGTAAAAAATAATGTTACCATTTAACCCTTATCTCAAGCAATATGAGGATCATGTCTATCCTACGGGTATTCATCACGACTGGAGTTCGAACTCACTACCATGTCGAGATATAGCACGTCAAGCACTACCCTGCATGGACTCCTTCAGATAGTTTGATAATGAATAGACCGGTATAAATGAATAAATTTAGAGATGTGAATAATCACCGAGCCGATTTAGACAAAAAGATAGGTAGATAGATATGACTGGTTGGTTGGTTGGATTTTATGGCATTTTTTTATTCAATTTCAAGTCGTTCAGTCTTGTCAAACAATTCCAACTTAAACAATTCAGCTTTACACTAGTTTGCAGTTTAATTCTATTTTACCCATACATAGGGCCCTCCCAGCCAGAGTGGACCCCAGAGCAACGGCAACGAAGGGACATTCCTCATTCTCCAAATCCCCAGCATTACTGGAATCTCACCACCAGATTTCTCAGTGTCACATCCAGGACACTCGTTGGGAGCGTCTTACCCCTCTGCAGAGGTGCAGTCGGTGCATTCTACTGCCCCAAATATGACTAGAATGAGATTCCACACACACACACACACACACACACACACACACACACACACACACACACACACACACACACATATATATATATATATATATATTGACATACATAGATTGTCATCTAGCTAGCAAGATAACAAGGTAATTTTATTCATACATACATACATACATACATACATACATACATACATGATTGGACTTGGATTAGAAAGACAGACAGACAGACAGATAGATAGATAGATAGATAGAATACTTTTACAATATAAAGTAAGCGTGTCCATGCATGTCTTCTTGAATAAGTTGACACATTAGAGAAATAGATTTGTTTATACATTCAAATATCAAAGATACTATTATCTTATTGAATAACCAGCATAATACTAAAAATTTGGCTGCATTTCTAGTTTTTGTATGACTGACATATTCTTGTCATAAATGGCAGGGTTAATTATGTATGGGTCAGCACCTCTTCTACTCTCGAGATTGAATAAATCGAAGATAGAAAGAAAGAAATTTTTAGAAGGAAACCAATTGAGAATAAACCGCACTTCAGTTATGTGTCACATAGTATCTATTGTTTCATAATAGTCAACCTTTTAAATTGTAAGGCCTAAGTTAAATTCGGCAGAAGGAAAGAATTATTGGGGAACCATCGCGGACCGAACTCATTACTTGGAAATAACTGTTATGAAAGACAAGCAAGTTCACTATAACATCATAAGGTGTTAAAACAACGTAAGTTGAGATAAAAAAAATTAGCAAAAAAGAAACTGAATTAGCAAAATAAGCTTGTTTCCATACAATCGTTGTATCATATTTGATGTTAAGTTTCCATTACAATATTTATATATATATTTATTCCTTAGCCTTGATACCCATTGAAAAGATATGAATCTAACTATTCTTCCTGCGGCGTTTCATGTTTAATAGGATAGTCTGGGTTCTTTAACAACTGTGTGGCAACCAGTTCTAAGATAAGGCAAACGTTGAATTCACACCTGTCAAATTCCGCTTAAAAATTGACTCTTTGTCGCATCCTATTCATGCAGAAGTCTTGGGTATCAATCTTTATATATATATATATATATATATACTAGTTGTACCGTTTTTTTGTCCACTGTTATATCATATCAAGTATTAGAATAAAATACAAATAATTTGTAAGTCCTATTTATAACTAATAATTTAAACACAAATACTTTCCAGTAACCACTTTTATTTAATAATAATTTCTTTGCACTGTTATTTATTTTTTTTAATTAACCAATACTAATAATCCTTAGTAAATAATTATAGCTTCAAGTAACTAACTTCAATACAAACAATTTGTTTATAGTTATATGGAATTAACTATTCATATCTAATACAAATAATTTTTAAACAGATGATTTTGACCAATAGATTAGACCTTAACAGCTACGACCAATCTGAGAGAGAACCTGAGCGCAATAAGAATGAAAACGGTTCACCTCGCACCCTATAGCTCTAAAACTTGAGCCTCACAATCAGATACAGTTTGATGTCATACCAAAGAAATCCCTCTTTAGTGGGGATGCAGTCAGCGTATTTATAAGACCCGCCAAGAGGGCCTTCTTTTTGCATATAATCTTTTATTGGAGTAGCATGACTATATATCCATCCAATTTCTTCCAAGGCAAATAACATATAACCACCTTTTAATATCACTGCATCATAAAATCGATTAACTCATTTTAAGAGAAAATTTGAATCTTTTAGCCTCATATTAGTTTCTCTATCTTTTACCGTGATTAACGAACCCTAAGGTTCGTTTAATTAAACGATGCAAAATGGCGAAATCATTTTTCTGGCTTAGACGTGTCATCGAAACGAAAGATAATTATCCAGTGTTGTGTCAGAAGGTCTTAGCAAATACTCGACCTCTTCGGAGATAGATTTATTACCAGGTCCAAGGTGAACTTCTTTGGCAAAAGATACCAACAAAATTATAATTAATTTATTGTTTACTGAGTCAAGTTTGTAAATATAAAGGAAAAAAATATTAGATTGTTGTAGGGTCACCGAAAGATTCTGATGGTCTTTTAATGAAAAGTAACACTTTTCCAATATTCCTGTTACGTTACAATTACGTTTTTAAGTTTCGGTTTCTTTAATGACACATCAACCTTCATGGGTTATTTAATGCCAAAGCAAACTTCGTAGAAGGATAATCGTGATACTATTTAACCTATGGTGGTGGGGGGAATGAGAGTATTCACCGTTCCCAGGTTATTTGTCCACAAAGGAACATAATAGTACATTTGGATGGGGTGTCCTCGTGGTATACTAGTTAAAACGATGGATACCCTAGGGGAAAGGTATGAACCCCTTTATCACCCCGACTATCGGTTCAATAGTACCACCACTACAGTTCTTTTACAAGGATGGTTTTGGCATTAAATAATCTAAAAAGCTTGATATGCCTTTAAACAAAGAAACGAAACCGAACCACATTTGGAGTTCGAACTCGCTTACGACTATATGACAGGCCAGCACGTTAGCAACGACACCATGAGGACTACACTATAAGTTTTAAGCATGAAAACAGAAAAATAGTCTTTTTAGTGGTAAAGTAAATGAAGTCGATTGATTTTAACAACCTATCAAACTGCTAAAGGGTATTTTTCATGTTTAGGTAGGTTTGCTTTGGTTTTTTAAAAAATTTTTTTTGTTTACTGGCTTATCAACCTTCATGGTTTATTTAATACCAAAGCCATGCTTAGAAGAACAATAGAAGTACTATTTAATCAATATCTGGGGGATAATGGGTTTCATGCCTCTTTTAATGGTATTAGTTCGAAAGTGAACGTAATAGCATGACTTAAGTTCTAACTCGCTTACTACAATGTTGCTGTTTAATACGTTACCCATTACACCACGAGGTGTCCTCGGTGATGTAATGGTTAAAGCGATGGACTGCGAAATCGTATTAAGCGAGTTCGAACTCCAGTAGCGCTATTACGTTCACTTTCGGACAAATATTTTTGGAAAAGGTGTGAACCTCCGTATCCTCCAAGCAATGGGTCAAATAGTACCACTATTGTTCGTCTAGAAAGATGGCTTCGGCATTAAATAACCAACAAAGATGGATATGCCATTAAACCAAAGAAACCAAACCAAACCATTACACCGTGGGGTTTATGTCTAAAGGTTATGGAGTTGCGTTCATTGTACACTTATATTAACCTTTGATCAATTTTAACGGCATGCCAACGTGTCTAGGATCATTTTAGGCCTAGAAGTTTGAAAACTGCATTTATTGTACATCTTTATTTAGATTCTTTGTGAAGTCATTTCTTAAGATTCATTGATTGATTCATTTTAACGGCATGGCAACCTGTATGGGGTAATTTTATACTTAGAGGCGAAGGGATTTCTTACAGAAACAGAGCTATGTGATCAAAAGATGGGATCCTAGTGGGTGTTACCGTTATCAGAGTGAACCAAGGATGGTTGTTGGTTGTTTTGTTTTACGCCGTATGACCCTTTCGGGTCATTTAACGCAGAATTAAGTCAGTTTGATAAAAGTTAGTACGTCTAAATATCTTCATATCTTCAAATATGCACAAGTGTAGTTTTTGTTTACCCACAGTTGAATATTAAAACTGCTCTATTTCAAAAAATTCAGTTTGTTATAAGCACATAGTTTAGTGCTATTTGACCCATAGATAGGGTTCTATCAGGTGTTACCACTCTGAGCCAGAGTGGACCAAGGAGCGATGGGAACTCCGAATTCCTCATTGCTCCTGCATAAAGTATTGATTTCGAGGGCAAAAGTTTGACCCGCAAAACAACAAAGGCAGAGGGTCACCTACGTTGGAGCTGATATTTATTAGCGCAGCTTACAAATTCTTGTGAACTCCGAATTCCCCAAAGCTCCTGCATTACTGGAGCTTTGGCGACTGTTTAGAGTCATATCCAGGACATTTTGTTGGGGGAGTCTTACCCCTCTGCAGAGATGCAGTCAGTATATTCTGCGCCCCCACCCCGCAACAGCCGACTGGACCAGAGAACCTCAGAGTTATTCCATTGAAGAAGTACTTCACACTCCCCAGTGCTCCACAACAAGAGCCTCGTCATAACCTGGACAATATTTTTGTTGGGGGTTACCCTCGCTGACAGTATACCCTCGGCTTGGGATCTTGTCAGTATTTATAAGACGTCGCCTACAGGCCAAAAGATAGATTTTATTATTTAGTTATATACGCAGATGAGTGAATATAAGTAATCAAAGCCAAAAAACAAAACGAATAATAAAAAAAAAACTCAGAAAAATACACAAAATAAACGAAAAAAAATGAACAAACGGAAACGACTCGTTAGGTAATAAAATAATCAACCAGTATTTTTTTCTAAGTTCTTGTTTTTATTGTTAAAAGCAATAAACATTATAACTGAAGACGAAAACACTTAGAATACATTAATCAAGTTAATTTGACGTATTTTATTTATTTTATTTTTTTTTTCAGATGATAATTTAAAAATATTTGACCCACTTTCTATAGATTGTCTAATAGAAGCATAGACCGATAAACAGTAAAGTATTGATTTCGAGGGCAAAAGTTTGACCCGCAAAACAACTAAGGCAGAGGGTCACCTACGTTGGAGCCGATATTTATTAGCGCAGCTTACAAATTCTTGTTCATTGCTGACGAAGAGTAATCATCAAAGGTGGGGACTAAACCTTATTCGTTCCAGCAGCTATCAGTTTCTTTTGTATTTACCGTGAAAATAAACAAGGTATTACTTTCAGATCACTATCTATCTATCTATCTACAGCCAAGTCAGTTAAGATTGTAGAATACGCCGACTGTAACTCTGCCGAGGAGTGAGACACCACCAATGAGTATCCGGAATATAACACTAATTTGCATCCAGGCTCTACTCGTGAAACATTGGGGAATGTAAAGTACTCTTTCATTCCTATTACAAAATTCCTCTCTGACAACAAGTGATAGTACCTGTAAGGGTCCCATATATGTATCAAAGATCTGTTTATTTGTTTGGGTTTTATGGCATATCAACCTTTGTAGGTTATTTAATGCCAAATCCATTTTTAGACAAATGAACAGTTCTATTTCAAACTATTCAGTTTAGCATAAGTACACAGTTGAATGGTCCAAAAAATTTCTATTTCAAGCTATTCAGTTTAGCCAAACAGTTATAATTCAAACAATTTAGTTTAGTATTAGTATAGTTCGTTTACATACAGTTAAATATCAAAACAGTTCTATTTTGAAATATTCAGTTTAGCCTAAGTAGAGTTTCAATGTCAAAAACATTTCTATTTCAAATAATTCAGTTTAACATAAGTATGCAGCTTCCATGTCAAAACAGTTCTATTTTTTTAAAAATCCAGTTTAGCATTAGTATGCTCTTTAGTTCTATTTGACCTATAGATAGAGCCCTATCAGGTGCTACCACGCCGGGCCAGAGTGGACCTGGGAGCGATGGCAATGAAGGGGTACTCTGCATTCTCCAAAGCTTCTGCATTACTGGAACCTCACCATCAAATAGTTTCTTGTCATATCCAGGAGGCTCGTTGGGAGTGATATCTTACCCGTCTGGAGAGATGTAGTCGGTGTATTCTACAACCCCAGCCGATGGAGCAATCGAAGATCTGTTTATGCTTGATGCCATTTAACAGTGTGCAAACAAAAAATAGCAATATTTGAAACCATTTAATTGTGTACAAACGGATGAGCTCTGGTTCCTTTAAAAAATTTTCGAATAAACTATTCGTTTACAAATCATATACATATATATATAACCGGTTTTGCTTTAAATAACCTTTGAGTGTTGTTATGCCATGAAATAACCAACCAACTAATCTATCTATCTATCTATCTATCAAATATAATTTATTGATATGCATTGTCTGTTGATCATGATAAATACTTATAACTTTACTAGAAAAGGTTTGTAATTTTAACGTCTTAGTTACTAACAATACCTGAAAAAACCTCCACTATAGACGAATGTTGTTTGTCCAATTATATGTCCACTATGAGACTGCATGACAGAGAGTAATCATAAACAGTTATCATATATTTCTGACTTAACCAAAACCCACCCTGTTGATAAATTTGTACCTTATATCATTAAGGACCTACTGGGTAACAAAGACATGAAATTAACTACCCTTTGAAAATATTAAGATTTTCTAAAGAAAGAAAAGTGTAACGTTATGGTTCCATTTTAATCATTAAAATCCAAAAATAATAGGTGACTCATATTGTTGAGATACGAAAGCTTTTATTCCCTGGTATAATTTTCATAGCAGTCATTGCACAGAGTAAAGAGAAAATATCGTAGAAGATCTATAAACCTATCTTACTATAGCTACGTCACCAAAACACACCCACCCACCGTATCACGACTGTTGTCCAAAAATCAACTTCTCCTCTGAGGTTAAAAACTCAACTGCCTAAATTCAAATTCTCTCATTTTCATATATTCTCTATTCTAATTACTTATTGAATCATCTGTCGCCTTCGGTGTTACGTCATCTCACTAGACCACTAGAATCTCCACATGTGTCACAAACCCTTATTTCCCCACGCTATTCAATAA
This sequence comes from Sepioteuthis lessoniana, assembly GCA_963585895.1. Lineage (NCBI taxonomy): Eukaryota > Metazoa > Mollusca > Cephalopoda > Myopsida > Loliginidae > Sepioteuthis > Sepioteuthis lessoniana. Next base: position 47,126,450 of record OY757906.1, on the reverse strand, counting down.
GCTTTGATTTGTTTATAATCCATATTCTGTCTCCAACGTTATTTGGACATGAGGTATTAAGCCTGGTCGCCACCTGTGCAAATTAAATAAGCCACCATAGGATGTCCTGGCTATGCATCCGGTCGTTAGGCATGAGTTCTGTAACTCTGTTAAGGTGAACTTACACTTGTGTTGCCATTATTGCCTTGTCTACTATGATTGGTGGGAGCGCTTAAAGTAAACGTTATTATCATAGGAATGAGATTGGTGACCCGAGTTCAAATCATGAAGTAGTTTGTGTGTGTTTCCTTTCAAGGTAATACAACTTGAAACAAGTAAGAGTCAAGTTATGCAAATCTGTCCAATATATATACAGTGAAATGAACAAATCGTTTTGAAAACACTTCTTCATTAATTTGAAAAGCGCTCAATAATGGCATTTAGAGCAGGATAAAACTATATATATATATTGTCATTCACAGACAGATTTTTTCGTTGTATCACAACTTTATGCTAGATGTGGTATCTAACCACTTAGCAATTTCGGTGACATACGTCAGCTCAGGAATAATAACGCATATATATTAGCTTTCGTTTGTTTACATTTTGCGCTGTCGGATACCAAAGCGCTCAATTCGTTAAAAGAGCTTTGGATTACGCGGATGGCAGCCGTTAATTCAATCGCCAGAGTGCTCACCCACCGAGAGGGGAGCGTATGTATTGTTATCTACAGACAGACTGTTTCGTTCTATCACAAGTCTTCAGTGTAGCTATACACGCAGGACTCTTCGAACTGGAATCGAAACACGCAAAACTTTATGCTAGACACGGTATCTAATTGCTCATAAATATATATATATATATATATATATATATATATATATATGTGTGTGTGTGTGTGTGTGACCTTAAACTACATCTGATGGTAAGGCTTCAGTCTTAGAATTTGTGGAATATAGAGTAGCCCTTCATTATCCTCACTCTCAGGTCAACCCTGTCTTGGATTGGTAGCACATGTTAGGGTTCTGTCTATGGGTCAAATGGAACTGTTTAATTGTTTATTAGGGATTATTATTTCTAAATAGAACTCTTAAAGTTAGATCGCAATTCTTGTAACCATGTAACTTCGTGCAATCAATAAATAGCAATGACTGAAATGACTATTTAAATGTGTGCAAATAGAACTATTAGTGTTAGATTGCAAATACTTGATATCATTTCATCATCATCATCATATCGCGCTGGTAGCACAGATATCCCTGACCCTCTCTCGCCACTCATCCCTATCGTTCATCGCCCTAGGTCGGTCTTCAGGACAACATCCTGTATCCTCACATAGCTGCTGAATGTATGTTCGTGCTGGTCTTCCTGCTTTTGCGCGGCCATGTGTGGGGATCCATAAGAGTACATTTCTTATGAGTTCGTCCCTACTTCTCCAGCAGTGTCCTGCATGTCTGGTTCTTCTAACCTGAACAGTTTTCGTGATAGGGGGCAGGTGGCCGTGGACAGCTATCAATAGGCTATCAATTATATGGAAATCAGACCTAACCGATAAAATTAAACGCAGTTTCTTCCAGGCAGCGGTCACATCGATACTGCTATATGGCTGCACTACATGGACGCTAACAAAACGGCTGGAGAAGAAGCTAGATGGCAACTACACCAGAATGCTGCGTGCAATCCTGAACAAGTCCTGGCAGCAACACCCCACAAGACACCAACTGATATCATTTAATACTTGAAATCATATGCAAACAAATGAAATCTGGCTCGTTTGAAATCTATGTTACCTGCAAACAATTCGTACAAAAATCACACACACGCACACACACACATACATACACATACACACACACACACATATAAATATATATGTATATAGTAAGTAAGTGAATTTGGCGACCGTAGTCGAGGGTGACCCGAAGGCTCCCTTTTCGATAGCTACTACACCAAGGTATAGGAGAGGGCGCTATTCCTTTCCCTGGATTAATCTGCTTTACCCTTGATCCCTACATTATAATGCTTAGTGTTAAACAAGGAGGCATCAAGTACTATTTTTGAGTCTTTGACATGACTCGACCTGGGATTGAACCTATGTCTCCCGGGCCATTGGCGAACACTCTAATCATCATGCCAATATATATATATATATATATAAAGGAAAATACGAGAAAAAGTTATTAAACCAAAACATGGAAAACGGATTAAAAATGATATTTCATCATTATTTCAAAAAGACTTCATCAGAATGACGAAATATCATTTTTAATCCGTTGTCAGTGTTTCGGTTTATCCAATTTTCCACTTATATTTTCTCATCTTGTCAGATTTACCAAGTAGGGATGAGCTCATAAGTGATGTACTCCTGTGGACCACTTAACATGGACAAGCAAAGGCAGGACGACCAGCTAGAACATACATACAGCAGCTCTGTGCCGATACGGGATGTAACTCTGAAGAAATGCGGGAAGCAATGGATGATAGGGAGGGGTGGCGAGAGAGGGTCAAGGATATATGTGTTAATGGCGCGACCTGATGATATATATATATATATAGATTTGGCTTTAAATAACCAACAAGAGTCGATATGCCGTGAAACACAACCAACCAACTAATATATATATATATATATATATATATATATATATTAATCCTGAAATGTTTGACAATTTGTTAAGAAAAAATCGTTGTCTATAGAAGCTCTAATGGTATCTTCAAACAATGCGTTTCAGGTAATGCATTTCCGATTAATTTTTCTTCATTCAACAGGATCAAGTCTCATCGTGATGGACTGCAAATAGTTTATGAGTAATATTCCTCTTCTCCCATAAGGAGAAGGATGAATAAAACAGTTAACTGCTTCTGCTGTTGTGACGCCAGCTCTAGAACAATGTGGAATACTCCTTTTAATAGCGTAACTCTGAAGCTTATTCTATTACAAAGTGATAGTACCTGTTAGAGTCCCATATAGTTCAGCTTCAAAGTTATTCGTATTCTATTTGACCAAGTGCTAAAAACACTTCTTAAGAAACATCTTCACAAAAAATGTAAACGTATACGTACATTGAACACTATTACCAAATGAATGGACACAAAATAACAACAGACGTGTTGACAAGCTGTTATCAATCAATCAATGAATCAATTTTTGTAACCTTGTAACTCAAAGAAAATTGTTTTTGTTAGTAATAGTTTCTTGAAACTGTAATTGTGTAACTGTAAAGGTCTCAAGTGGACATTTGTAATGCTACTACACCATATACACGCTTGTATCATCACGGTTTTCGTCAGACTCTGGTAGCACTCCCATTCAAGTTTTAATCAAACCCCCGTTGAAACATCACGGTGAGAAAAAGTGACGAACCATCTTGGTTCACTAATGCAAAAGTTTTTTGCTACTATACCTCTTAGTAGTCATTGAGAAAAGAGAAACAGAATATTAAAAAAAAATGATTCCACCGCTTTAGCTAGACAGAGAAATAAAACATCATGAGAGAGAGAGAGAGAGAGAGAGAGAGAGAGAGAGAGAGAGCAGACGCAGACGCAGACCTTGATGTTATCTTTCTCGTTTTCTGTTGTTGTTCTCGCTCGTGCTCCGTCTTCACAGCTTCGCAGAGTTGTAATTTTCAGCTGTCTTCTTATCGTCGCGGATAGTGTTCAACTGAATTCTCTTTCCCTGTTTTCTGCCTCGTACCCACTCTCACACTCTTCCATTTGAGCTTCTTTTAGCCAATCAGAATCCGTTGCTGCTGATACATTACTATTTTTGACCGAGCGTCCGCCGCTATCACGACCTAAAATTGGGGAACCTCAAAGTTGAGCTAGGAAACAACTTATTACTAAAACAATCACCCAGCTTCCTTAATTATATTACAATTATTCATAGATTATTGTTGTCATTAGTTTCTTGAAACCCTATAAGTGCTTGCTGACCAAAAAGACAGACTTCGGTATTTGATAAAAAGAGGTTTATATGTCTAAAATCTAACAAACTAATCAATAAATCATCATCATTATCATCATCGTCATATCGCACTTGTGGCACAGATATCCCTGACCCTCTCTCGCCACTCCTCCTTATCGTTCATCGCCCTAGGTAGGTCTTCAGGACAACATCCCGTATCCTCACATAGCTGCTGAATGTATGTTCGTGCTGGTCGTCCTGCTTTTGCACGGCCATTTGTGGGGGTCCATAAGAGTACATCTCTTACGAGTTCGTCCCTGCTTCTCCAGCAGTGTCCTGCATGTCTGGTTCGTCTAACTTGAATAGTTTTCGTGATAGGGGGCAGGTGGCCGTACAGTTGGTGCCTTGTGGGGTGTTGCCGCCAGGACTTGGTCAAGATTGCACGTAGCATTCATGTGTAATTGCCGTCTAGCTTCTTCTCCAGCCGTTTTGTTAGCGTCCATGTAGTGCAGCCATATAGCAGTATCGATGTGACCGCTGCCTGGAAGAAACTGCGTTTCATTTTATCGGTTAGGTCTGATTTCCATATAATCGATAGCAAGGCTTTTATTCTTGTAACATTAATGACGTCACAATATACTGTTAATGTTTTTAGAAATTCATTAAGCTTGGGTATCAAGACAACGATAAATTCGAGGCCGAATGTCATTCGGCTTCGGCTTCGGCCGGGCCACCTTTTGGTGAGCTAAGAAGAATCGACTAGCAGAGCACAAAACCTTCAAGTCTAGTTTAAGCTATGACCCGCAAGGTCACCTGGTTTCGTACCGGGAGAATTAGCAAAGGCTTGCATAGTTCACATTTCACCCTGTGATACTATAAGCAGTATAGCCCAGCAGGGCATGAGCCGAGACTCGTGCCCTGCTGGACTATACTTCCCTCTCCTCTAAACTCCAACTATGAAAAACACCTCGAATCAAATCCTGTATGGTGGGAGGCAGAGCTAAATATTTTAAATGATATGGTCGATGGCGGCCAACACGAAACTTATACAATAAAGTGAGTCAAAATTTGGTTTAGTTTCTTTTTTGTTAATGACATACCAACCTTCATTTATTATTTAATGCCAACGGTATCCTTTATGAAGAACAGCAGGTATACTATTTAGCCAACAGCTAACTGAATAAAGTGATTTGTACCTTTTCCAAGGATATTATTCCAATAGTAAACGTAATAGCTTGACTGGAATTCGAACTCGCTTACTTTGCGGTTCCAGTTTGGCACTATAACCATTACGCCACGGGGATCCTTACCTAGATAGTTAGTGCGCTGACATATTGCACATTGTTTCACTCCGTGTGTGATTTAAAAGGCGCTCAGATGAACGTGCAACGTAACCTTAACCGGTAACTTTTGCTTTACGAGTTCAAACAAGGCCATAACGCCACGGAAGCGCCCAAAAGCATTTGTTGAGTGAAAGATGAAGGTCAGCAGATTATGATAAAATAACCAGACCATTCAAGAAATGTCGGACGGATTACCTGAAGGTCGGTTATCAATCAGAACCAGTTAAGCTTAAATGCGTGTATTCCAAACTAGCACCCGGAGAGTATCAGGTGAGTGTGCAATCTTAACAGCCCTGTATGCTTTATTACCTTCATGACCTCGGCAAAAGCACCCGATACTAATGAATTGTGCCTTACCTTACCAAAATATTGCAAAATCTTTGAATCACCTAAGTATTTACGGAAATTATAAACTTTGGCTAGTTTCTATATGATTTCGACACCTCCCGGAGACAATTAATGCCAACACAAAAAGAGGTAATAAAATACATAATAGACTTAAGTTGTCTGTTATCCTCAATAAAACATGCCTAAAAGAAAAAAATGTTGTCTAAGTACAATGTCTATTTATCAATATGAATACACCCCCATATATATATATGTGTGTATATAAATAAATAAAATAGATTGATTGTAAAGAATTGCTTTGAAAAAATAGGCAAACCAATTGGTCTGCAAATAAAGCATAGCACACATTGAGAGAGAGAGAGAGAGAGAGAGAGAGAGAGAGAGAGAGAGAATGGCAAGAGAAACTGGCCGATAGCGGAAATTAACTGACAGACGTACAAACAATCAAAGAAGGAGCAAATACCTTTAGACTGACTGACTTGGTTCATGTCTGGCGAACATGTGATCTATTCCTGAACGCACAAAACACTGGAATCTGATTAAACAGCCCACTTCATATGTTTGTTGCTCTGGTAACTACTGTCTCGTCATTCAATTTCTCAGTCGTCCTCTCTCTCTCTCTCTCTCTCTCTCTCTCTCTGCAAATAATAAATATCTTGATTCTTTGAGAAGAAACTTTATTTGTTTAAATACTTTCGATGCCTATTACTGCTTAGACTAGAGTTTTAAACAGTTTGAGTTGAGCGATTGCTAAAAGATATTGTTTGGATTTCGTTAATAATGACCTCTCCAGTCCGCTCACAAAGGTTTCTCGAAATATGTCATTTCATCTATCTTTAATATCTACAAGACGAACTGTAAAGCTATTGGATTTCTGTTGGAACAGTAATCCATTGAGGAAAGAACGTAGGGTTCTTATTAGCTCGTAACAGATATTTTCTCGATATCGATAATTTGTAAGACAGCCCAGTCGGCTGGTGGGGAGGTGTAGAGTACACTGACTGTATCCCTCTGCAGAGTAGTAAAACATCCTATATCGAATGCCTTGGACAAAACTAAAAACAATCTGATTATGAGCTTTGAGGAAGGGAGAGTGCTCCTTCTTTGACATTATTCCCAGGTCCATTATGACCCGGAGTAGTAGTTCTTGTTAAGGCCCAATCGATGGGTCAAATTGAATGAGTGTCCTGATATGACACAAACAGATCTGACTATTATGCCCCAGTCCTAGAGCTTTGGGGAATGTGGATAAGCTGTTCATTGACATAACTCCCAGGTTCATTCTGACCTGGAATAGTAGCTCTTGTTAGGACCTAATCTATGGGTCAAATAGAATGAGTGTCCTGATATGACACTAAAAGATCTGACTATTATGCCCAAGTCCTAGAGCTTTAGGGAATGTGGATAAGCTGTTCATTGACATGACTCCCAGGTTCATTCTGACCCACAGGGGTAGTCCCTGTTAGGGTCCCATCAATGGCTCAAATAGGAATTTCTAAAGATTGAACATTGTGTAAACAATGGACTGAAGGTGAATTGAATTTTTAGTGTCATATAGAATACTTGGAACCATTCAAATGAATGCTAACGAATGAGTAATGTTGAATAGAATTATTAGTGTTAAATAGCATTTTTTTAAAACTAGTAAATAAAACTATTTGTAATCTATGAGTCAATAAAACTAATAGTATCAGAAGACAATACTTGAAATCATTTAACCATATCCAAACAAATGATGGATACTAAATAGAGTTGTTTATATTAATAAGGCACAACTTGAAACTATTTAACTGTATTCAAACAAATGAGCTCTGATTTGTTTAAAATGATGCCTACAAAGCATTCGCTTACGAGTGTATGTGTGTGCAAAAAATCTGTGGAAAAGTGGATAACACGAAACAGATACAACGGATTCAATTAATATTTCGTCTTTATTTATCCAAAGACTTAATCAAAATGTTTATTCACTTTTCCACTTATTTTTCACATTTAATCGGATTCTTCCGATCGGTTATTTCTCCATGTGTGTATGTATATGTACAAATAGTTTGGCATTAAATAGCCTACAAGGGTTGATATACCATAAAACGCAACCAATCTAAAAACATAAATAGAATTATTTACGTTAGATTGGAATACGTGAAACCATTTAATTTTGTACTGACAAAAGAGCTTTGGCATGTTTAGAATGTTACCAAGAAATTATTCTTTTATGAATCATATATTTTATATATGCACACACACACACACACACACACACACACACACACACACACACACACACATATATATATATATATATATATATATATATATATATAAACAGAATCTGGCAATGAATAACCAACAAGGATTAATATACCATCGAACTCAACCCACCAACCACTGATTTGGAAGATTAAAAATGATTTCATGAGCGCAGACTCCTTAAAATTATAATTCAAAACACATGATGTGTATTCAACGCCATTTTAGAAATGTTTAAAATTTACTAAACGAACTGTGGGTAATAAGTTAGAACTAGCTCAGATAATTGTTTTGTACGTATTCGTACGATCGTTTTACAGAGCCTACCAAACCGCAGTCATACTCAGCATAAAGCAACCCGGAAGTAAACAACATTTTGGGGTTTCTGCGGGTATTATTGTCAGGATGTAAAGCGGTCAAGACACAGTAGCCGAACGTATTACATCCCCCTCTATGAAACTGAGAATTTGATGAGGAGATTGGAATAGTTTTTCGAGTGGTATTGTGTATACTGCCCAAGTATGAATCTATACATATATGTATCGTTCTTTTTGTGACGTAAATTTTATGGTTTGTTGGTGTTGGTCCGTCTTCTCAGGTAATACACACACACACACACACACGCACACACACACATACTTATATATATATATATATATATATTGTCTCTGTCACTTGATGGTGTTCTCACGTGTCTTCCTGAAGAGGTTCAATTCTCGGTACGGTTTTCAGGTGATCTTTCTCTTGTTCATAGGATTCTTAATCCCTCTCATTTCTTGTGGGTCAAACCTTACAAATGTAACACAGTTTTCTTCTTATGATGTTACGATTTTCCGTAGTCATAATATGTTATAACGTAAATGATATACAATGCTAGGTTATTCTGAGTGGTAAAGAATAGTCAAATAATTAGGTACGTGTAACAGAAGGCAGGTCTATAAGTACAGGTGTACAAATATAACAAGTAGATTTGTAGTAATATTACTATCCTCGCAAGGGTAGTATTAAGTCCAAGCAATTATCAATCACGTGAGTGCCGCGCTGAAGTCATACGCTGAGAGTCCTCCACTTAAAGTCCTTCACAGATTGATCTGTGTGCACTTAAATAGTGGTTAGAACTACTACAATTGTTGGAGTACGGGGAAGATGGGACATTTCCCAATATCCCAATATCTGGGTTCTTCGTTTGTGCTTAGAACCACAGAGTTTTCCAACGTGAATGACTGAGGGTCAAATAAGGTTTCATTTTGGACTTTGTAGAGATTTGGTGGGTCATTAAATTTCTTCCTCTCTTTCTGGCGTGCGTATAGCCCTTTGTGGATGTTGTCTTTTGTGTGTTCTAGATTGTCCCATCACTTGACGATTATTTTATAAAGCAGCTCTGCTAGGGGTGGTAGTTTGTTATTGATATGGTATAGCAGAGAAAGACAGCAACGCTGATGTATAAAAATAAAAGCTTTTCTTTTCCTTTTATTACTCAAAGTGTACTGGTGGATAGAGTACCGAGGGTCGAAGATTGCTGAGATACACTCACTTAGGCGGACGGTACGGATCTTCTTTGAAACATTTCTGCCTTTTTGCCTTTCAGGTCAAAATCACCCTACTTATATAATATTCTGGACGCTCAAGCAAATTTTCATGGTCTCACATTCTCCAAACTGCTGCTTGGACATGCCTCCTTTTAGTATACCACCCACACAACTTATGCGGCATTTCTGCGAGGCCACCTAGTCCTGTTTACTTTAGGAATCAGGTGTATTTCCTGTTATTTTTTCCTGTAACCGAATTCATTCTAGTATGCCACCCAAGCAATTATTTGTGCATTTCTGCCGGGGAACATATGCGTTCTGTTTACTTTAAGAACCAACCGTATTTCATATTATTTTTGTTCTTGGGGTCTGACTGCCTCACCTATATCGACATGTCAAAGGAATCTTCAAATCAATATCCAAAATCGAGAGATTTAGTTCTTGAACACAATACCATGTCAGTATTTTTTTTCTTTCTTTATCTTTTTTCGTGCTTTTGTTTACTCTCGATATATTTCTTTAAACGAGTCTATTGGGTTGTGCGTATTTTGGTGCGGAGATGATGTGTTCAAATCCACTGTCTATGGCGAATTATCTGAAAACCTAGCTATCATACTGAGGTCCCTTACGAACAAAGTTCATTCTGGTGAACAATGTTCTTCAAATATAGATTTCCAAGTGTGCATAATCTCTTGGTTATTTCATGTGGAATCATGGTTTCCTTTAATTCTTTTTGGTATTTCTGACAAGTTGGCCATCCTTAGAGAATTTTTTCAAAGTGATCGTTTTTTTCCAAGCCAATATGCACATAGTTTGGCCCTTTAGTATCGTTTTCCTATATCTTAGTGTGATGCATGTATATTGTTTAGGATCTTACTCCTCATCGTAATCGATATCAGTGTCATCTATCTCTTGTGTATCAAATAACCCTCTACAAACAGTTGATCTATGAATGACCAATATAGTTTTATCGATGTTGGCTTATTTTTGTTTTGTCGGTCCAACTACTGGATATCTGCTTTCGAAAGGCTGATATCATCTATTCATTCCTGGATTTGAATTCGTCGAGTTTCTTGGCGCTTGACTGCACACATTTAATTCTTATGTTCAGGTGTACTACTGTTTTCATTTTTTTCAAAATACAACATCACAGGAAAATTCAAATAGCTCCAGGGCATTGTTCTAGTAATTGCTGAACACATTCTTGCTCATCACCAACCTAAACGCCGTTTCCATGAAGAAGTATCTCCCCAATAGGCTGTTGAAGCATGTTAGTATTTAGCTCTCGTTGTTTAAGTTAATGAACCAGTACACATTTTTTGCGTAGAGTTACTGGACCATCTTGTCCCTGTTATTTTGTGGCTGATTTCTTACAGTGTAACGTAATGGCCAAGGGAGTTCGGTTCATGCCTTTGAGTTTAGTTAGGCTGAGAACCTTTCGGCTCAGCACATGGGTTAGTTAGGTGCAACATTGAGGCAGGTGTTAACGCGGGTGCGCCCGGGCGGATGGAAGTGTCACTCAGAGATGTCACAATAGTCCGAGACGAAGCGGGTGACGGAGTGTGAGTGACGTCACGCACTGGAAGCGTGCAGAGGTTTGTGGAGACTTGAAAGAAAGTTAGGGAGTTGAATACTAGACGCCAAACGAGGAGGATCGATTTTTGGAGCTCGCAAAAGTGAGGCGAACGACTGTAACGTAATGGCCGAGGGATTACGGTTCATGCCTTTGAGTTTAGTTAGGCTGAGAACCTTTCGGTTCAGCACATGGGTTAGTTAGGTGTAAACATTGAGGCAGGTGTTAACCCGGGCGCGCGCGGGAGAATGGAGGTGTCACTCAGATGTCACAATAGTCCGAGACGAAACGGGTGACGGAAGCGCGCAGAGGTTGCGGAGAATTGAAAGAAAGTTAGAGAGTTGAATACTGGACGCCAAACGAGGAGGATCGACTTTTGGAGCACGCAGACGCGAGGCGAACTTGCGCCCTATGGGAGCCGCTCGAGATGGGGGCCAAATGAATAAGACAGCATAGCAAGATTGTGTCTCTCCTCCTTATGTCGAAACCTTTAACTCAAAGTTAATTAAAAGGTTTCGTACCTGAACAAACAAGTCGTTACGTGTTTACGAATTTCGAGATTCCTATGTTCTTTCTATGTTCTATCGTTATGAACATCCCATGGCCATATTCATATCTTGCATTAATTGTGAATATAGTACACGACTCCTACAATCTATCTATATTAACCTCGTGTTTAGCCAAAAATATTTTGTTCGAAAAAGTATCGAAGCTGCTGATTAAAATGTAACAAGAATTTACACTAACTCATCGAGACATATCGATGTAACCACTTTATTATAAAAACTCTTTTGTAGTAGAACACAAATTAAAAGAAAATATCTCGGTATTATTTTATTTGCCCAGTGGTTATGAGCATTATGAAAAATCGATATAAATTTCGCACATGGCCATGTAACAGCAGGGTTGGTGTACTATGACTGGTTGGTACTCTTTTGACTGTTGTTCTATTCAAACCTTTAAAGTCAAGACAGAACCTCACGTGTCCGTTGCTTTTCTAGACGTATGATTGGCTGTTGACTAGTCAGTGAGTTCTTCTTTCCTTATAATCAGGCTTTTTATCATCTTGTTCAATTCCTTTTTTTACGGGAATTAGGCATTTTCGTGGGGTAGTTATTTCTCTGTGGACGAGGATAATGTGGTATTTTTCTGAGAAGTGGCTAATGTGGGTAACTTATTTCGGAGTTAGTTTGGTTTCTACAGGTTGCGGAAGCAAAATTAGGAATATTCTAATAAACGACTATATTACAAAATAAGTTAAATTTTAATTTAAAAAAAAACAATAAAATAAGAAAATACATTTAAAACAGTAAATTTACTCAATATGGCCGACATTTTTTTCAATTATTGTATCAACACGCCTTTGAAACGATTTGCATGCCTTTAAAATATTTTTTTTAGGTATTTTATTCCATTCATCTTCAATAGCAGTCTTAAACAAATCGATTTTTTGATGGGAAGTTGCATTTGTTTTGTTTTCAAAAACGCCCCATATAGCGTAATCAAGGGAGTTAATGTCTGGGTTTGATGGATGCCATAAAGAAATTCCAATTATTTCGGAATTTTTTTTCTTTGATTTCGGCGTTTAGCATATAATAGATTCTATGTCATTTCTTTTCTTACTCGCTCAAAATGGGTCAGATTTTAATGAAAAAGTGCTTGAATAATAGAGCTAATTATGAAATTCAAGATTTATCACATATTTTTTTAAAAAAATGGACAAATCAAACCAAAATAAAAATGTTTTAAAATCATTCCATATTTTGTTTTTGCACTCTGTATGTTTAATAGCATATCAACCTTCGTTGGTTATTTAAAGTCAAAATCATCCCATAAAAGAACAGCAATGATTCTATTTACCCAATTGTTGGGAATTTTTTGAGTATTCCTGTATAAGATCATTGACAGACAGTATCTATTTGGTTCCTGTTTATTTTGGAGTAAATCTTTATCATTTTGAGGTTTCCATAACTAATATTGCTGATCTATTTGTGTCTGAAAGGAAGATTTTTTTTCTGCTGGCCATGTGTCTTGGATATGCTTGCATTGAAATAGGATGGTACAAATTTAAGAACTGATGATTTAACGATATGCAGTTAGAAAAGCATTCGACCACTAATATTGCTTGTACATTTGGACACATTTGTTCATAGAATCAGTGTTAGTAGATTTCCTTCTGTTCCAGTGTATATTTATACCAGTAATTTGGCCAGTTTTCGTTCTTTTCCTGGCACCTGGATATTTATTTTTGTTAAGATTTCAGTTCAACTATCTAAATTATTCATCACGTAGAATTCTAGTTTGTCGGAATCGCTGTTATCAGCGTCGTTGTCAACAGCATTTTTTAGTTTTACTGTATATCATTCGGTGATATCTTGAATAGTGATGTGCTATTGTATCTTGTCTTTTTGCTATTTTCCTTCCCTCAGCAAACCCTAACCCAGTGGTTCTATTTTTGGTATTCTGTAAAATAGGCTGGTTATTTGTCATAAGCTTTGTGGTTTCAACCACATTTCGGATAGTATATAGTTTTGTAGGTGCTTTGGGTGGTAGCTCTAGTTATAACCGTAACCCGCTTTTCCACGTCTTCTGGAACCCTCTGGTACAGCTTTGTTGTTGTCTAGATGCGTGCCACTCGGTTCAAATCTGATGTCCCGAACTTTTCTGTTGGCTACGGATCAGATGAGTTATACAGTCGCTGGCTCTGTCGGTAATCGTTTCCTGTGGTTTTTCTTTCGAAAGAAGATAGTCAGTTTTAATTCTCTTGTCCGTAAGTCGTGATATAAACGTATTCGACTTGATACTATTTACCAACCCCTCCGCTCGGGCAGGATATGACACAAGGTCAGTTTTTTAAGCGGAGTTTAACATGTTTGAATTCAGAGTTTTCCTTCTCCTAGACTAGTTGCCAAGGCTGAAGAACCTAGTCTGTCCTACTATTTACCCATAGCTGGAGGGAGAATAATTGGATTCATACCTTCCCCAAGGGTATTAGTGCTATGTGAAATGCAATCAGTCTCGTCCAGGATTTGAACTCGTGTCGCCGTGTCCATTTCCTACGACGATAACGACTACACCACGTGCACTTCCGTATTCGACTTGATAACCAGTAAGGAAGAATTTTTTCGTATTCACACCAGATAAAAAATTAAGAACACCAGTACGGATTAATATATGGTTTATTTAATCCATGTAGCCAAAATATCTGGTATATTTAAGATATGTGGCCAAAATAATCGCATAATAATATGAAATAATGACAATCAAAAAATTGCAAAAGTTTGGGTCCTATTTGTGTTTTAGATGCGTGCGTGCGTGTGTGTGCTCCACAAGAGTACGCAGATGCTTTCTTCTCCGCAGTTTTGACCAGACTCCGCACACCCGCAAAAATGAATTTCTGGTATGCACCCTTGGTTTCAATGCACACGCTCAATGCACACATGGAATTCGACGAGGGTCTAAAAACAAAACCCGATGATTCAAAGACTGAACCTCAGATTTGAACTGTCCTGTTCGGGTTCAAAGGCCATTTCCGCTTTTCGACGGAGACAAAAACATCAAGCTCTGATCAGCTTTTGATGTCATTTGTATAGTCACCATTCCTTTTTTTTCTTACTACTCATTTAATCTTTACTTTTATATCGACAATTCAATAAAATGTACTTTTATCAAATACACTGCCAAAAGCACTAGGAAATCCTTAATTTCTGTTACACAGTGACACGATATTGAATGTTATGACTGAGTGAATTCTAGTAAACTAATGGGGCTCACTTAACTTTCGTGGATTTTTATTAACTGCATAGTTTTCCCTAGTCATTTTTGGTTGGTCGGTTGTTTTGTTTTACGGCGTATCAACCCTTTTCGGGTCAGCTAACGCCAAATTATATTTCAAACAATTCAGTTAGTATAAGTAAAGTTTCTGTTTACAAACAGTTAAATGTCAAAACAATTCTATTTCAAACAATTCAGTTTGGCATTAGTACGCAGCTTAAATGTCAAAACAGACCTATTTCAAGCAATTAAGTTTAGCATTAGTACACAGTTTAGTTCCGTTTGATCCATTGATAGGACCCTATCAGATGCTTCCACTCTGGGCTGGGGTGGACCAGGGAGCGACGGCAATGAAGGTGTACTCTGCATTCTCCAAAGCTCCAGCATTACTGGGACCTCACCATCAGATTGCTTGGTGTCATATCCAGAACACTCGTTGGGAGAGGTGTCTTACATTTCTGCAGAGAAGCAGTCGGCGTATTCTAACGCCTCAGCCAACTGGGCAATCAAATCATTTAAGAAAATCTCCTGCCATCAATTATTTTTGCACTTCTGTGTATATTGTTCCTGCAATTATTTACTCTGTAAGCCTCTTGTCAAACTCACTGTTAGCTTTTTCTTGGTGCTTTCTTTGAAAATCCCACTAAGCTGCCAGCAGACGTCGACGGGAAATAAATTCGTCTTAGGATTCTTGTAAATTATGATCACAATGATCATTCTTTTGGGTTATGTTTCATAGTGACAAGCGAACGATTCTAAAATTTGATTATTCTTCAAATTTTGTCCATACAATGTCTGGCCACTTCTTTATATCGGCAGAAAGACTCCAACCATTAAACTTTAATATAGCTGTTTCTCCACTTCGGAGTAGGATTTCGTCTATCTAATCCTGTGGTTCTGTTATCTTCTTTCGTCTGCTAATCATTACTCATTGTCGACGGAATTGGCGTATCGCTTCTGCTGTTTTTGGGTTGTACTAATTCATCCCAACATAGTCTGTGGTGGCCATATTTATCTCGTTAACTTTTACTTTATCTATATAGATTCGGGTGTGAATATGTGCGTTGATATAGGAATATGTCTGAGTCATGTGCGTGAGTTAATAAATACACCGCTGTCAACATGTAATAAGTACACAACCAAGATACTTGTTTTATATATATTCCTAAATACGAGCATGATGTAGATCTTTACGTACCACAGTCAGGGGCTGCGTGAAAGTCTCCGGAAGAAAACAAATCATCTGGGATTTTTCAATGCATAAAGTGAACTGTGGAGAGTAGCCGAATCTGTTACACCATGTACCATTTTGGTTCCTATTGTAAAAGGAAAGAGTGAAGGGTTCTAACAGGCACTTCATAGATATCTTCATTACATCGAGAATTTGTTGGATAAAAAAAACAACTCTCCGCACATGAGCAGACCCTATAAAATCATTATTTAAGACGTTTGATGTGTTTTCAGTTCTAGTTTAAAACTCTTTTATAACCTTTGAATTCCAGTTATATAAGCAAGCCATTCTCATGTTGATACTTCTAGTTAAGAAAGAATCAAGGATCTAATTTGTATGTCATTGATATCTTCTTTATACAGAGAAATTGGAAAATTAAAAACCTACTTTTTGCATGTGTGCAGACCGCAAATAATTTCCCTTCATTTGAAGACGAGAGAAATTACTTTATTCTTAAAAAATAAACATTTAACCAGTATTGCTAGCAAAAAGATATTTTAATGGATTACAATCGCACACACACACACACACACACACACACACACACACACACACACACACACATATATATATATATATATATATATATATATATATATAAATGAAAATATCTACATATATATGTGTGTATACTTTGTAGGGTAAATTGTTTTTTAGCTATTGTAGGGAAACCAATCTTAGAGAAGGAAAACTCTGAATTCAAACTAGCTTTACCTTGCTTAAAAATAAAACTAGAGTCGTTTTCCGCTCTTGGAGTATGAGTTGGATATATATATTTAAATATATATTTACTAATCTAATATCTACCAGTATTCACGGTATCGGAAAAAACAAAAAAAACCTGGTCAGGAACAAGAGATAAAAGTACCTCGAATCACCGCTCCGGGGAAAAAGAAAAAAGTTTTTTGGGTAAAAAAGAAAGAAAAGGCCAACCTCGTCCGACTCCTTGAAAAAAATCAAGGGGTACGCATTCAGTGGTCAAAAGAAAACCAAAAAACCCTCCGCGAATGCTGCAATGCTATAATTAGTAAAGTGCTCAACACAATACAATGGAGCCAATTATAGATTTAAGTTAATTCTATTTAAATATATATATGGGTGGTTGCGTTCGTGTGCGTATGAGAGTGTGTATGTGTGAGTGTACACACAGAGAGATACACGCCCCATATATATATATATATATATATATATATATATATATATATATAATGAGAATTTCAATATCGTAATAAACTTTTTATGCGAGTTATTGTTACACGGCAATAACGAGACGTCGTAGCGGTATTTTTGCTTGCACAATACTATAGAGAATAAAGCAATTTACAGTTCAGTTTTTAATTCATAATAAAAGAAATCGTTCGGCATTCGCACTTACCGTGATAAATATCCGATATATTTAGATCTTAATGTGTTATCAAGGGAAATCACTAAAATATAGTTTTTTTTGGTACGCGGTTTCGTGTGGAAATAAGCAAATGAAATCTAAAATATTTAAATATTTACAGCTGAATCACTTAAACGCTTGAAGATGAGTATATTATTTACCCACTAACTCAATCGATAAACACAATGCTTCGAACTGTTGATAGCGCTCAGATTTGATTTTCATATCAAAATGTTTGGGTTTTTAGTATTTAAAATTAAGTAGTTATCTCTTCGTTCAAATACTTATGACAACTACTGTTCAAAATTCTTGAATTCTTTATTCACGAGTAAAGATATAGTGGTAGGGTTGAATTCCGAAAACCGTCCAAGTAAGGAAAAATAGCTTAACTTAACCCCCTTTATAAACCAATTTTCTAATTTTCCGATTTATAATGGAATTTTTATAAGGAAACATATAAACGGGATAGTCATCACCATCTCATCTTGTTGCACCATCATCACAGATATCCCTGACCCTCTTTCGCCACCCCTCCCTATCGTTCATCGCTTCCGGTAGGTCTTCATGGCTACACCCCGTATCCTCACAGAGCTGCTGTATGTAGGTTCGAGCTGGCTGCCCTGCTTTTGCACGGCCATGTGAAAGGGTCCGTCGGAGTACATCCCTTGGGTTCGTCCCTACTTATACAGTGTCCTATATGTCTGGTTCGTCTAACTTGGATAGTTTTCGTGATGGGTGGTAGGTGGCCGTATAGCTGCTGCTTTGTGGGATGTTGCCTCCAGGACTTGTTCAATATTGCTCGTAGCATTCTTGTGTGTAGTTGCCGTCAAGGTTTTTCTCCAGGGGATAGTAACAACACTGAAACATTCATTTATACTTTACTACTATAAAAATAAATATAAATCTTATTATTGCAAAGTATACATTAGATTAACTGAAATATGAGCATTTAATGAGATTTTCATATTTCAAACGAAGACTTTGAGTTATAATGATCTTTCTATCGATCTATCTATCTTAGCATGATGGTTAGAGTGTTCACCAATGGCCAGGGTGACCTGGGTTCAAAAAATCATACTTGATGCTTCCTTGCTTAACACTCAGCATTATAAGATTGTATTAAGAGTACAGTGGAGCAATCCAGGGAAAGAAGAAGCACCTTCGCCTACACCTTGGTGTAGTAGTTATCGAAAAGGGAGCCTTTGGGTCACCCTCGAGGACGGTCGCAGAATTTACTTACTATATATATATATATGTATATATATAAAGATTATATACATATAAGTGTACATAGATACATAGATAAATAGAAAAGATGAGACTGATATATATATATATATATATATATATATATATATATATATATATATATATATATATGTGTGTGTGTATAGACAGATTGATAGAATTGGATGGATGAGAAAATACACCTTTGATAAGAAAAGTATGGCTGTTTAAATCAACCCTAAGAAAACAATTCTATTTTCAGAAAATAATAAACAAAAACAAACAATATCAAACCCGAATGCAACTGTTGAAACAAAAAATAAGCTTTTTTCCATGATCTATCTATCTATCTATCTATCTATCCGTGGTATGAAACTAAACTTGTATCTAATAGTGACACTCTATTTCTGGAGCACTGGAGAATGTGCAGTCACAAGTCGCGCTGGCACCATGTACTTCCCTGAATCTGTCTCCATGTCCATCCCTATAATCCATCGCTCCTCGTAGGTCACATGAACTTCATACAGTGTCTACACAGTGCAGATGAATGTAAATCTTTGCTTAACTGTCCCAAACTGTAGTCACTGAAAGAGAACACTCACACACACCCACCTACATACACACACACACACACACACACATATATATATATATATTCTTTTCTTTCGATATATATATATATATATATATATATATATATATATATTTATATTTATATAGATTCTTTTCATATAGAGAAGGCTCCCTTTTCCATAGCTACTACACCGTGGTGTTTGGGAGGGCGCTACATTTTTTCCTGGATTATTCCACTTACTCTAGATCCCTACCTTATAATGCTGAGTGTTAAGCAAGGACGTATCGCGTAGCATTTTTTGAGTCTTTTGTATGGAGCCCCGGTCTCCCAGACTATTGCCGAACACTTTATCCACTATACCAATGGACCAGTAATTTGGCATAGTGGTCAGCCAAATTATATATATATATATATATATATATATGCGAGTTTGTTTGTTTGTTTGTTGGTGAGTTTTTGTGTTGGAGCTGCAAAACGAAATGCATCTTCCCACCTCAAACACATTTCTGAGTGGTCTTTTTATATAATCTGACGAAGAAACCATATTTTTTCCAAATGTGATAAGCTAATTCGCTCATTTTGCTTTGAAAATAGTTGATAAAAAAATAAAGAAAAAATCTTAAATTGAATTACAATTTTTATTATCTATTTTCGTTCTTATTTTATCTAATAACCTGTTTTCTTTTCTTTTCCTACCTTTTAGATAGCAGTTGTTTTTCTTGATAGATTTCAAAATTTTTTTCAGCGACAATTGTGTTAGTAAAAAACTTGACTTTCATAATGATATAATGTTTGGTGTTTCATTCAGCTTTTCATGTTGGGAAATAAGATGTCGCGGCTGTGGTTGTTGGTAGCTTAGAAGTTGTCCAAAATCTCTGTTAGTGCAGTCCGAGTTTGGCTACTTTCGATCATCTTTGGTCATTGCTGAGGACGAAGGTACTCCTGAGTTGTGGAGTGCTGGATTGATTCTCAAGCCAAGGAGATTTTAATTGGACGGACTCATTATTTGCGGGTTACATTATGTGTCAACGGTTACACTCTAAACACTTGTTTGTTATTTCAAACAAAATGTCTACAATATATCTATTTATCCACACACACACACACACACACACACACACACACACATATATATATATATATATATATATATATATTAATGCATATATATATGAATAGAATGATACTTTGAAGATCAAAATATAAAAATAATTAATGGACTGACTAAGGAGATTGAAATGAGTTAGGTTCAAATTTTGAAACAGATTTCAGATATTTGTTTTAAACTGATTAAGAATTTTCGTAAAAGACGGTCGATAGATTGTTATCCTGATTCACGTGCGCTGAAGATTAGTAACGAATGTCAGTCTTAGGAACTTGTTTCAAAAATTAAAAAAAAACGAAAGCAAGAAAAAAACAAAAAAAACAAAACAAAACAAAAAACAAAAAAAATAAAAACCAACCAACAATAAAAAGAAACGAAAAACAATCAAGGAAAGAAAGAAAAAAAATCCGTTCTGACAGCAAAGCGCTAACTGGGCAATCTTTGCTGATAGTCCTTGAAAATCACACTGATGGATTTAAAGAAAAATCTTCAAGATTAGATAACGTGTTTATCTTTTTAGTTGCTATTTAGAGTTGTTGTTTACGCTAAAAACAGCCCTTGTGTGGTTTCGTATGTTGTTCTACATATCACTTGAATTAGTTCAGACGGGAGAAAAAAAAGAAAAAAAAATTCAAACCACAAAGATTAGCCGTTATATTTCTTTGACTTTTTCGGTTTATTTACTTAACGGTATGGTAACACTTTTATGAGTCATTCAATGCCGATTTTTTATTTTATTTGTAAATGTTTCATTACTTGTCATTACATTGTAAATGTTCCATTGTATTTCAATTTTATTTGTCAATAATCATTTAGCTGTACACGGTTATATGATATTAAATAATCAGGGAACTATATAATTATGCTACGAGCTATTTTGAACAAATCTTAGAAGCAAAGTTCCACGAAACCGCAGTTGTACGGCCACTTACTTCCCATCTTAAAAACATCGAAGTAAGACGAACAAGATATGTGTGACACTACTGCTGAAGTAAAGATGAACTCATAAAGGACATTCTTCTATGAATCCCTACACATAGACGTGCCAGTGTTAGCCAACCAGCAAGAACTTATTTATATCAGCTCGGTGCAGACTCAAAATGTAGTTTGGAAGACCTACCGGGAACGATGGATAATAGTGATGGATAGAGAGAGAGAGAGAGAGAGAGAGAGAGAGAGAGAGAGAGAGAGAGAGAGAGAAGGAAATCTGTGCTGTCAATGTGACTTGATGATGATGATAACCTATACAACAAATTTATCCTCAGTTTCACGGCTCTAAGTACTCCTATCAAATACTAATAATGATTACTCAATGTTATAGTTTAAAGTAAACGTTCTTATTGAATAATCATGATTTGCTTGTACACTATTTATGATTCCAACCACTCTTATGTAATACGAATTTTTAAACAGATTTATTTGAGTTATAGGTAGGACGTTAACAAATTCTATCATTTTGGCTTAGAGTGGACCAGAGAGTAATGGCAATGAAAAAAGTTCTTCATAATCATCAAAGCTCCAAAACTAGAAGTTTACCGCCAGATGAAGTTTAGTGTCATTCCTTGTACACCCATTTGGGAGTAGTCTGAGTATTTACAGTAGAGTTTAGGTTAAAGAATTTTAAATCAACTGAATTTAGTAATAAATAATACGTAAAAGCAATACACTCTACTTATTGCTAGTCTCAGTGAAAACCAACAAATATATAACTATGTTAATCTTTCAATAAAGATATTTGAGTATTTATTATTAAGGCCGTGCCGCCGAATGTCCTCACCATCTTATTTTAACTTCTTTTTATCCCTTTGAATTTATTTTTCAGATTTTTACCATATCTTTTAATCCCATAGATGGGACCCTAATAATTACTACTCCTCTGGTTTTTACTGGTTTAGTTTAGTTTGTTGGTTATTTAAGGCCAAATCCTTTTTATACATCTATATCAAATATATAACTTCAAAAACACATTTTGCTGATAACATTTTTAAACGAGCCTGAGCTCATTTTTTTCACACAGTTCATTGGTTTCACTTACTTCTATCAGATACGAATAATTCTCTTTACTATTAATCATTTGTTTTCACAGATTTTGATGTTTTCAAGTATTTTTATGTATCACTAACAATTCAATTAAAACATTGCATGTATTTACACGCAGTTAAATGATCAAGCAGTTTTATTCTTGCATATTGGCCTTTGACCGGGCCGTCAATCAGAGATTTTTCTGAACAGGGTGCACTTGTGTAAATAAGCGAAAGCAGTCTCGTAGTTGATCAGGAGTCGTGGGCGTTATGAAATGATATATGCTGATGCCAGCGTGAAGGTCCAAGTCATTTGGAGACAGTGTAAGTCTTGAGTCAGAACTAGCTTGCAGTCACGGAGTGTGTCCGCTGTGGCAGCGGCCCGCAGTCGCCTCCTGTTGAGTAGCCCCCGGCCGAGAAGCTGAAGAATTGGATTCTTGAAGATAACACAGCGTCGTATGTTCAAGGGAAGAAGAAGTTATGGGTCAATATAGCAGTCTTTCTTTGTCTCCGTCCCTTCGTCTGTCTCATTTACGCTACAGAGATTTGACCCCTTTCGAAAGAATAAAACAACGTATTTATTTTTATAAAGAGGTCTTATGATACTTCCTTTATCACTGTATAAAACACTATTTCAAACAATTCAGTTTAGCATGTCATCAAAATAACTATTTCTGTATATCACGAATAATTCAATTAAACATAAGTCATTTGTTTACACTCAGTTGATTAGTCAAACAGTTCTATTTCAAACAACCCAGTTTAACATAAGAGCACAGTTCTATTTGATCTATAGATAGGACCATTTCAGGTGCAACCACTACGGACCACATTGGACCTTGGGGCGATGACAATGAAGGAGTACTCCATATTCTCCAAAGCTCCAGCATTACTGAAGCCTCACCATCAGATTACTTCGTGTCATACCAGGACACTCTTTGAGGAAGTCTTACCCTTCTGCAGAGGTGCAGTTGGTGTATTGTGTAGCCCCAGAGTAGAACTGGGAGTAATAGCAATGAATTAGTAATCCACGGTCACCAGAAATTCACAACGAGAGCTTCACCATCCGATGCAAATTTTTCATCACACCCAGTACTCTTTATTTGATAAGGTCTTTTCCATCAATAGAGGATGATGTCAGGATGATCTAATTCTTATTAACAGGCTTGGATAAAATATTAAAAAAAGGAAGAAAAATGTATTTTATCAGGTGTTTTTCTTTCATAGTTTAATCATATATTTTATGAATTCAGTTAGTTAAAAATTTGCATTTCATCTCCTCCCATGTTCAGCATATTTATATTGATTTCGTCATTATTACTTCATTTTACTTGATTTAACAAATATTCCCATTAAATATTATAAATTCTAGAATTAGATAAGAATCATGCATTATACACATACTAATATTTCATTAACCAACGCATGCTACCTTGGTAAAAAGTAAATACATATGCTGAATATTTATTAGTTAAGTGAAGGTCGATATTTAGGGATAATCATATATAAGTATGCATTGGACAAAGCTGTCCAGTGATACTTAGAAAAATTCATGCAACACCAAGGTGAACTGAAGGCAAGGGTAACGGTTTCTTTATTCAATAAATACAAATAGATCATAGAAAAAGCTTGAAGAAGATTCCGAAATAGTTTGAAGGCCCTTGTTGAAGCCAATATCGATTTCTCTGAATAAATCTAATCGTTAGTTTTTGAAGATATTTTCATGCAATTTTGGTAAATCTCTCCAAGTTGAGATGTCAGTGTTATTTTCATATCGTACTTCAGACGACAAATCACTCCACACACACACACACACACACACACACACACACACACACACACACACATATATATATATATATATATATATTTATATATATATATTTATAAGTGTATATTTCGGCAGCAAGTTATTATTTAACAAGTTTTGTTAAAGACGATAGAACACTGTGTTTATTATTTTTGATATTATCTTTTAAAGTCTACTTGTTATTTTTCTTGTGTCGGAATCTTCATGGTAAAGGAATAGTCCCATATCTTCTGCCCAAGCGCTTTCGACCATACTTTTGGTTGTCATCGAAGGTTGTGTTGTTTTGAGTCGATAATTTGAGTTTTTACTGTTTTAATTATGAGTAGCGTTTTGTTGTGAAGTTGTCGATTGGAACGTTTTCAGCGTTTTGTTTTAAGATTTAAAAAAATAATAACACGATCAACAATAACAACACGAACCTAATTAATCTATATTACAGAAATCGAATGCACTATAACTATAAGTTAGACGAACAAACAACAATCAACATTATAAAAAGACACTTTAACCTATCTAAAAAACAAAAAACAAATTAAACTTATCATCTACTATCCTAAATTTAAACCATCAAACCTTATCGGTAAGAATAACACCAACTCCGCTAAAATACACCTAAACTAAATCAATATAGTTTATAAATGTATATGTCTATTTCGAGAGTGCCTCCCGAAAAAACAAAATAATTCTTACATTGGTTCTACAACTACAACATTTTCTCGTCGTTTCACTTATCATCTTTCTGGAAATAGCGCCATAAAACAACATTTGATCATAAAACATAACAATAGCACAAACCAACTTATACCTTCCCATGTAAGGAAGATTCTCAGATAATACAATGATTATATATAAAAGCAATAATAAAAAACGAATCCAAAACTTGGCCATTGGCCCAATAAGTAGAGTGTTCGCCAATGGTCCGGTCGACCGGGATTCAAGCCAAGGTCGAGTCATAACAAAGACTCAAAAATGGTGCTTGATGTTACCTTGCCTAACACTCAACATTATAAGGTAGGGATCAAGGGTAAAGTTGAACAATTCAGGGAATGGAGTTTCGCCCTCCCTTATACCTCGGTGTAGGAGCTATTGAAAAGGGAACCTTCGGGTCACCCTTGACTAAGGTTGTCAACTTCACTGACTTTTTCATAAATCCTAGAAGCAATATGCAAAAAAAAAAAAAAGAGAAGAAAATTATAAAAAAATCAAAATCAGTCATAAATAAAATAGCACTTAACACAGACACCAAAATACACAATATTTTTAATAACTAAAAATCCATAAGTCTATTAGTAAACCTTTTTCCAACCGCACGTTTTAAAACAAAACGCTGAAAACGTTCCAACCGACAACTTCAAAACAAAACGCTACAGATAATTAAAACTACACAACCCTTGATGACGACCGAATATATGGTCGAAAACACTTGGGCAGAAGATATGGGACAATTCATTTACTATCCAGATCATGACACATGAAAAATAACAAGGAGAATTAAAAAATAAAATTAAAAATTGTAAAAAGTGTTCCGTCGTCTTTAGCAAAATTTACTTGAATAATATATATATATATATATATAATCCATGGAAAATAGTTTGCAACCCTCGGTTTCCTGAAATTTTTTGCAAAACAATAATCATCAGGCAGTTAAGAAGATGGAATAAATTGGAAATCGAAAATACGAAAAAATACAGACAGAAACTGTGTATGTGTTATAGTTACGTATTGATGCGTGTTTTTATGTGGTTAAGTCAGGCTACGAACGTAGCGCGTTGGGTTTAGCGGAAATGAATTTAAGTGTATATCAATAATTCGTTACATTATTTATTTAGGTGACTATACCAATGGAAAAAAACGTCATGACTGCTTATCGGTGAGAATGAATAAAAATTTGATTTGTTAGCGTATTTGAACGGTTGTAGGCTAGAATCACAGTGGGTATAAGTAAAGTTATATTGTATTGTAATATGTTGGTGCAATATTTAGGGGAGGAAATTGTATAATAATAATAATAATAATAATAATGATAATAAATAAATGAAATATTGCGTAAATATTATATTCTATAGATCTCATTGGTGGTATGTGCGTAATAAAATAATCAAGGGGTTAAATAATAGAGTGTTTGTGTACGAAGATGGTTATAGCTGAGGGGTAGGGTGTTGTCATTGAAAAATTAAGGAAATTGATTTAGGAAATAGATGGCGGGTTTGGGTGGCAGTAGGGAGGTTGGGCATGTTATTATTTTGTTGATGTTGTGTAGTAAATACACTATTGTAGAACAGTTTATAGTGAATTTGGTAGGTAAGGTGAATGTAGAGCGTTGGGGCCTATTTTTAATGCTCGTAAAAAGTTAAAACAGCTGATAGTGGAGGCGTGTGGATAAGAGTATGGGGGTTAATAGAAACGATGGTACATTTATTGTATGGCGGCTGTGATGGTTGGAGGAGAAAAATGGTGCTTCAGGTTTTTATACATATACACGGGGTGTTAGGTGGGTTGTGTGTGTGTGGGTTGAAGTGTGGAAGAAGTAGTTTGTTCTCGTGCCTACATTTTGAAAGGATTTCAGACTTTTTATTTAGTATGGTGTTTTGTAATGAATAGGTGATGATGGCTAATTTTTCGTGGAGGCAAAGAAGGCATTATTTTATGTTTTGTTGTAGGCAGGTGTTTATTTTAGTATCTCCCAGGTGATTGTGGGAGAGATGTTTGTGTCTTTTAGTTGCCATATGTACGAGCATAAGGAGGTATTGGATGCGTAGTTTCTATATTTGAAAGAAACATTATGGTTGTGGATTCTCTGTTTTATGGGGCCCTCCGTTGCAGCGATGTAATGTTTGATGGAGTTGTTTGTTTTACCGTGGCTTTGTATATGATGTTTCTGTACGAGCATTTATTTGGTAGGGGTCATGTGCTTTTGACCCTACAATTGCATTGGTTGGAGGGGGTGTGGTGTACTGTTGGTGGGTGCGACATTTTTGTTGTTGTTTTTATTATCTGTGCTATGTTGTTTGTGCAACTGTAGCTAACCTTGATGTTGTTTTTATTGAAGATTTTGGCTACGGGGTTATTATTGGGGAAGTGTTCTGAGACTAAATTTAGGAAGTCCCTACCTATATTGGATGATATGCATTTATTGTAAGGTGGGTTAAACCAAATAATGTTCCTACTTCTGGGGTTAGATTTGTATTTTGGGGTGTGAATTCTAGTTCTTGTCTATAAGCACTGTGTTTTGATACTTTGGCGCATATGTGTTTGTGTTTGTTAAAAATATCAATGTTAGAGGAGTTAATGGATAGTCTACGGCTGATGGATTTGGGGATTTAATTGGTAATTGAGGGTGGGTGGTTTGAACATGCGTGTATGTAGATTGGTGTGTCGTTATCTTTTTTTGTGGGGTTCGTATGTGCAATTAGCTAAGTTAAGTGTTACGACTTAGAAATTTACTGTTTAAAAAATATAACGACGGCTTTATCATCATAAGAAACCCAAACGGACCCAAACTAGACAACTACAGAAAAAAATAACAAGAACTGCTGTTTTTCTAGAAGGATGGCTTTGGCATTAAACAACGCTTGAAGTTTGATATCCCATTAAACAAAGAAACCAAATCAATCATAATTTTCCTTGTGTAATATATACCATGTAAATACATATGTTCTTATAGCAGAAAATAATGATATAAAACATAATTTATTTTATAAATGTTAGCATAAAAGTATCGATACTAATATGTAAGTAAAGTTGGCGACCTTAATCAAGGGTAACACGAAAGCTCCCTTTTTAATAGCGACTACAAGGAGGTGTGGAGGAGGGCACTATTCCATTCCCTGGATTGCTCCACCTAATCCTTGATCCTTACCTGATAATGCTGAGTGTTAAGCAAGAGAGCATCAAGTACCATTTTTGAGTCTTTGGTATAACTCGATTGAACCTCGGTCTCCCGGACTATTGGCGAACACTCTACTCATTAGGCAAATGATATCTTAATTCTAAAAATTTAAAGGATATATAGACTGCTGTGTAGACATCTCGTAATCGTTTAGGGGAGTCTATGCCAATTCTCGAGATTTTGTGATCTGCAGTCTCGATACATTTTAATCATAAGTTTTTGCCAAAACAAAGCATTCAGAAAATACGAATCTGAAAATGAAATTGCCATATCTTGGCTGCCAAAAATAAAATGTCATAAATATCCACGTTAGATGTATACATATTTTTGTACTGCTACATATTCATAGTTTTGATAAAAGAGTTTCAAGGGTGTGGAGTTATATATATATATATATATGTGTGTGTGTGTGTGTGTGTATGTGTATGGCTCAAATAGAAGTTAAAAATTATTCGTACTCCAGTCGTACAATTACGTTTTCTTTGGAAAACATAACACCCCACCTAGCCCGCCAATTATGAGTTAAATACTCTAACAGCTGTTCTTCTACGAGGATTGTTTTAGCATTAAATAATCCGGAAAGGTTGATATGCCATTTAAACAAAGACACTAAATCACACACACACACACACACACACACACACACACACACACACATATATATATGTATATACGAGAGTCTTCTTTCTTTTTCTTTTTTCTTTAAATAAACCTCTCCCTCCCGCTCATATTTCCCTCTTTCTTACCAAAATTAACTAAACTTTATATGGTCAAATCTCTCATGAAAACCGATACCCTTGGTGTCACCTAGCTTCGAGGTCACAGTCAAAACCAAATTAACCCCAACCACCATCACACAAACCTCCTTCTTCCTTTATCTATCTCTTGTCTTTATACCCTTTTCCCCCCTTTATACCTTTTGAGATTCCCCCTAGTTTCGTCAATTCCTAAAATGTAGAAAAACATAAAAAACGTTTCGTCTGATGAAGTTTTTTTGTTAATAAAAAACGAAATATTGCCATTAAACCCGTTGTAAATTTTTGATTTATTTTCTTTTCCACTTATTTTTATCATCTTGCCTGATTCCCCAAAATCTAGCATTTCCCATACGAGAGTCTATGAAACATTTCGAAGCTTAACACAAGGGGGTAAGCAATGGTCAGTAAAATGGGTCCGAAGAATGCTGACGCCAGAGGACAAGCTAATATTGTTTGACATTTTCAAGACATTTCCAGGTCATTTCTGGACTCTGAGGCCTTCTAGATGAGGTTTAGAATTTTCTGAAAAATCATTGTATATGAACATATTTTCGTTTTCTTTTTGAGGATTTTATTTCTAAGACTTGAAAAACATTTTTAAAAATCTCTCTTAGCATCAAGAGCTATAAGAAAAAAAACATCTATTGCTTCAAAAATCTCTCTGTCATTGGAATTTGTAAAAGTGCTGAGTTGGTTTTTATCAGTGTAGTAATTGAAAGACTGTTGAAAGTGGATTAAATGCTTTTGCAAGTTTCTTTGGATTTGAAATAATATCAAAAGGGTCCTTTTCGGGCTTTTGTCGAGGATTTTTTCCGCTGAAAATTATAAAAATCGTATATACTGATTTTAATAGAAAGCCTAGAATAAGCTGTTATGCTCAGTAGGCAGGGGCTGTAGAATACGCAGAGAGCTTCTTTGCAGAAGAGTAAGACACCCCCAAACCAACGAGTGTCATGGATATGACACTAAACCATCTGATGGTGAGGTTCCAGTAATGGTGGAGCGTTGGAGAATGTGCAGTACCCCTTCATTACCATGGCTCCCAGGTCCACTCTCGCTCAGGTGGTAACTCCTGATAGGGTCTTATCTATGGGTCAAATAGAACTAAACTGCATATTTATGCTAAACTGAATTGTTTGAAATGGAACTGTTTTTGACATTGAAACAGTACTTACGCTAAACTGAATTGTTTGAAATAGAGCTATTTTGACATTTAACTATGTGTAAACAAAAACTATACTTATACTAAACTGAATTGCTTGAATTAGAATTGTTTGGCTAAACTGAATAGTTTGAAATAGAAATGTTTTTGTCAAACTGTGTATTGATGCTAGACTGCATTCTTTGAAACAGAACTGATTATTTGTATAAAAATGGACTTAGCATTAAATATCTCACATAAACCCAAACAAACAGAAACATTCATTATAATTTTGTGAATATATGCGTATTGAATTGAGAGCAATGATATATGTAGACAAATCAAGTTTTTACTTGATTGCTAAAAATTGTTCGAGTCCTAGAATGAAGAAAGTGACGAAGAGCTCGTCACTTGATCTCAGTTACAAAAATGCACTCATATATTTTTGATTCACTTCTTTGTTTAAATGGCATATTAACCTTTGAGAGTAACTTAATGCCGAAGCCATCTTTGTTGAAGAACATTCGTTGTACTTTTTAACTCATAGCTGGGTGGGGGGTTAAAAGGGGTTCATAACTTCCCTGAAAGTATTTGTTTGAAAGTAAATATAGTAGAGTGACTGTAGTTTGAACTCTCTTATTACAATGTCACTGTCTATTACGTCAGCCACTAAGCCCCGCTTTTTTTTTGGATTTTACAAGTTCTTTTTTTTTTATCTGTCTCAAACAGGAAGATGTGAAGTTATCTTTGTTCAGTCAATGTAAAAAATATTCATTCTCTTACACATCGTATCTCACCCTTAATGGTTCGGTTGGTGGGCTGCTTGGGTCTCTTAAGCCTCCAAATATACGCCTGTTTCCTTTGGCGTCTAAAATTCCACTCCCTAATTTTAATTTGCACATGACTGTCATTTGCTAACCACAAGATCTTTTAGTTTATGTCTGGTGATTTGAGCTTTGACCCGTCGTATGTCGATCACCTCTGTGTGAATATTAATCACATCTTGTGTTTTGATGAGGGAAGCCTTTATATAACATTTAAAGTATTGATCTTTTATCACGTGGCATTTCTTAGGAGGTGCCCGTGGTGTAGTCGTTATCGTCATTGGAAATGGACACGGCGACACGAGTTCAAATCCTGGACGAGACTGATTGCATTTCACATAGCACTAATATCCTTGGGGAAGGTATGAATCCAATTAGTCTCCCTCCAGCTATGGGTAAATAGTAGGGCAGACTAGGTTCTTCAGCCTTGGTTAGGCAACTAGTCTAGGAGAAGGAAAACTCTGAATTCAAACCTGTTAAACTCCGCTTAAAAATTGACTTTGTGTCATATCCTGCCCGAGCGGAGGGGTTGGTAAATAGTATCACGTGGCATTTCTTGGGAAATTTGAAATCTAGCTGAAGCCGTACCCATTTTCCAGATAATTTTTTAATTGATCTTGAAATAAATTTCCTTATCCAAGCACGAATAAACTGTAAACTTTACTTACTATCCAGCCCAGTCAGCTGTGGCTGTAGAATACACTGACTGCTTTTATGCAGAGGGGTAAGACCCCCTCCAATAAACATCCTGTTATGACACTAACCAATCTGATAGTAAGGCTTCAGTAATGCTGGAGCTTTGGGGAATGCGGAGTACCTTTCATGACCATCGCTCCCAGGTCCACTTTGGCCCGATGTGGTAGCACCTGGTAGGCTATTATCTATGGGTTAAGTTGAATTTTTTTGATTTTTAGACTGATTGTAAACAAATGACATGCAAAATTGAATTGTTTCAAATAGAACTGTTTGATCATTTAACTGTGTCTGAACAAATGACTAATGTTTAATCGAATTGTTACTGATACATATTTATACTTAGAACCATTAAACAGTGTACAAACGAATTAGTTATGTTCAATAGAACTAATACAGTTAAATTGTATTACTTGAACTTCTTTAACTGTGTGTCTAAATTCAATTAATGGTATTACATAACAATACTTGGGAAACATTTGATAGTGTGCAAATGAATACATACGGTTGAATGGAATACTTAGCGTTAAATAGCAAATACTTCTAACCACCTCACTGTCTGCAAACAATGATTAATTTTGAATTGAAATATTTGTGTGGGATAGCACTAATTGAAACCATTTAACTGAGTTGAAACTGTAGTAATACTAGAGTGCAAACAAATTATTACTCATTTGATAATGAAATTGCCGACAAATTAATCTCTTATATATTATGTATATCAATTAAATGTGTGCAAAACAAATATATTATGTATATCAATTAAATGTGTGCAAAACAAATATATTATGTATATCAATTAAATGTGTGCAAAACAAATATATTATGTATATCAATCAAATGTGTGAAAAACAAATATATTATGTATATCAATTAAATGTGTGCAAAACAAATATATTATGTATATCAATTAAATGTGTGCAAAACAAATATATTATGTATATCAATCAAATGTGTGAAAAACAAATATATTATGTATATCAATTAAATGTGTGCAAAACAAATATATTATGTATATCAATTAAATGTGTGCAAAACAAATATATTATGTATATCAATCAAATGTGTGAAAAACAAATATATTATGTATATCAATTAAATGTGTGCAAAACAAATATATTATGTATATCAATTAAATGTGTGCAAAACAAATATATTATGTATATCAATCAAATGTGTGAAAAACAAATATATTATGTATATCAATTAAATGTGTGCAAAACAAATATATTATGTATATCAATTAAATGTGTGCAAAACAAATATATTATGTATATCAATTAAATGTGTGCAAAACAAATATATTATGTATATCAATTAAATAAGTGAAAACAAATGACTGATTTGAAACTATTACTGTTAACTAGAAATACTTGAAACCATTTAACTATGTGCGAAATAACAGACTCGTTTAAAAATGTTATCAACAAAATGTGTTTATAAATCATGTATATTTGATATTTATTGTTTAAAGAAAGTTTGGCATTAAATAACTAGAAATGGTTAATGTGCCATAAAACCAAACCAAACTAAACAATCACTTTACTAACTGTCGTAACATTCTGTAGTTACATATTAAAAGTTTGCTTAGTAAGATACGTAGACCTAATAGTTGAGTGACCAGTAAGAATTGGAGTCACGACCACGGGGAAGTGTTCGGCTCGAGGAGCTTACTAGACAACATTCTCCAACAAGAAATAAGATTGAATAAGCCGAGCACATGGTCACCAGAGGAATCAACTCAGGGGAATCAAATTGAGTACATCGGTAAAAGATCTGGCGTGACTAACATACAAATCATCACTCAACTCCAGGCGGCCTTCAGTTTAGCGTTATAAGACTAAAATTCAACTATATGTATATATATATATATATAGTTATCTGCAAAGACGAATAAACCTAACAGAAATTTATATTAAGTACTTTTTTTCTAATTCAATCATTAGAGGATTTGAGCATTTCTAAAGGAAAATTATATTATCAAAACGAATATTATTAAGTATTATCTATTACCAAACCACACAGCATTGGAAATAGGTGGCCAAAACTAAAATTTTCTATATATCAACATATCTCCCTCTGTATATATAATTCACTGAGATTCACATATGTACCAACGTTTAGCATGTATAGGAACATCTTTTCATATCTATCTATCTATTTATCTATCTATGAGGGTCCTTAAATACGTTTCCAGACTTTTTTAGTATGGGCACTTTTATTGATAGTACACACATGAAACTCAAGTCCCCTTCGAAGTAATCTCCTTCGGCTGCAATGCACTTGTTGTACCGTTCCAACAACTTCTGCAAGGCCCCATGGAAGTCCTCTTGTGTAAGCGTGTTAATGGCCTTCGTCACAGCCTCTTTCATCTCCACAATTGTCTCATAACGACAGCCTGTGAGCTTACGGAATAACCAAAAGTCACAGGGAGTAAGGTCTGGACTATATGGAGGCTGAGGAACTGTGTTGATGCCCATCTTGATCTAATAGTCTGTGACATGGATGTAGTTGTGGACTGGTGCATTGTCCTTGTGGAAATGGCACTGAGCTGATTTGAAGAGTACTGGCCTCTTCCGACGGAATCTCTTTCTGAACTCCCTTAAAACCTCAACATAGTAACCCTAACCCTAAACCTTTGGCCAATCAACTCTGGTGTATTGACTTCCTTACTCCTCCCACACCTCTCATCATCCCTCACAGACTCCCTGCCTTCCTTGAATCTCTTATGCCACACAAAAACTGATACTCGATTCATGCAAGATGGTCGAAAAGCAGTCTGAAGCATTCCATACGTTTCTGTGGCATTTTTTCCAAGTTTAAAACAAAATTTTATTGCATATCGTTCTTCTAAAGTGTTCCCACGTCTAGATTGCATTTTGAAATTCACCAGCTGTGGCAATCAGGCTTTAGTAGGGTGTATTCCAATTCCCGCTGTAGTTGTTCATTTAAACCTGAAATCATAAAAATTGGTCAGTCATCTCATAAGGTGTATAATAATAACATACTGAATTTTCAAGTGTCTACGACAATTTTGAATGCCTGCACAAAAGGTCTGGAAACTTATTGAATGCACCACGTGTATATATATATATATATATATATATATATATATATATATATATATATAATTGGTACATAAAGAAAATAGAAAAACAAAGTATATCAAAACTGGTGAATTTATCATGAAAGAAAGTCAACGTTAAAACGTTTCCGTTTATGTAAACCTTCATCAGAATTTTAAGATTGTGAAACAAGTGTTCATCGAAGAACAATGGATTATTCTTTGTTGAAAAGAGTAATACATATTTTTAGATAGCATTCATTTATAAGTGTGTGTTTGTGTGAATATGCATGACTAATTGATTGGTTTTAATGTCATGTAAACTTGTATGGTATTTTTTTATATTTATAGATTAGGGAAGTGTGTGCATTTTATTTACATTTTGAGTGTTGTTTTTCAATTTTTTTTTTTTTGCACATGGTAATTTGATATCAGGTCATTCAATCTGATGTAAATAATTTGCAAACATTTTTTGCCCCATTGATGTATCTCTAACAGTTTCTACCACACCAGTTCAAAGTGGACCTGGGGATAATGAAAGTGTATTTCACATTTTACAGAGCTCTATAACTAAGGCTTCACAAGCAGATGCAGTTTGGTGTCATTCCCAGAACGCACTTTTTTTGAAATGGTATCCTACTCCTTTGCTGAGGATACTCTCAGTGTATTCTTGGTCCCGACCACAAGGCGGGATAAATTGGTATTCGATAGCTTTAATCAGTTAATGTTTAAATCAGGGTTGTCGAACTGAAAAATAAATCGGTCTAATTATAATCTAGATACAAAAATACTTTTACTACTTTACTTTGAACAATCATTTATCTAAAAAATATTTTTCTTATCCGAGTCATTGTGCCAATATTTTTTTTTTATCTTGGAGCACCCCTTCATTACTCCCATCTTCGCTTGGACCCGGAGTAGTAGTGCCTGTTAGAATCCCATCTATGGGTGAAATAGATCTGTTTAAAGATCACTCGTATTCATTGGGGAAGTCTGCAATAATAAATAAATAGGTTTGGTTTCCTTGTTTGATGGCATATCAACTCTGTTTAGGTTATTTAATGCCAAAGCTATTCTCCTAGAAGAACAGTACTGGTACTATTTAACCCATAGCTGGGAGGATAAAGAGGTTCATACCTTTCCCAAGGGTATTTGCCCGAAAGTGAACGTAATAGCGCGACTGGAGTACGAACTCGCGTACTACGATTCCGCAGTCCATCGCTGTAACCATTACACCACGAGGACACCCCCGTAAATAAATAGATAAATAGAATAAAATACTTAAGAAGCGTCTACACAAAAAAGAGAACAAGGTACGTCTAATGAAGACCATTCTTTTACCTCTAAGCATGAAATAACCCGAGGGGGTGTCCTCGTGGTGTAATGGTTAAAGTGATGGACTGCGGAATAGTAGTAAGCGAGTTCGTATTCCAGTCGCGCTATTAATTTGGGAAAGGTGTGAACCCCCTTATCCTCCAAACTCTGGGTTAAATAGTACTACTACTGTTCTTCTAGTAGAATGGCTTTGACATTAAATAACCTACAAAGGTTGATATGCCATTAAACAAAGAAACCAAACCAAATAACCCGACGGAAGTTGACATGGAGTTAACATTAACCAATCATTTTTTATCCGTACCAAATGCTTTTCTGTAAGTTTCTCTTCTCTTCTCTTATGACAACCAGCGGTAGTAGTATTTTACATATATTAACCCTTGTAGGTTATTTAAGGTCAAATTCCTTTAATACAAATATATATTTACTTAGTACACGATTTGTAAATTAATAGATTGTGGGTAACATTTTTAATCGAGACAGAGCTCATTTGGTTGCTCACTGTTAAATGGTTTCAAGTATCATAATAAAACTAATAAATCTATTTAAAATCAATCATTTGTTTACCCCCATTTTTTAAGTTTTTAGGATTTTTACCAAATACTAATAGTTTAATGCATACACTGTTAAATGGTTGCAAGAATTACTATTTAACACTAGTGATTCTATCTAATATTAATTATTTGTTTGTACAAAGTTAAATGGTTGCAAGTATTGCTATTTTACACTAATCATTCACCAATTGTTTTAACAATTGTTTGTTGTTAGTTTTTTGGCCTCTGAAGCGCCCCCTTGGGGGGTGCCGACAGGGCTGAAGGTATTTTTGTATTTTGCTGGACACGTTTGGGCTGCGGCCCTGCGTCCAGACCAACTTGTCCGGTGGTGGGACGAAGAATAAATAAAATTAAATTTAATATTAATCATTTGTTTGTACACTGGTAAATGGTTGCAAGTATTGCTATTTAACACTGAAAATTATGCTAAAAATCAATTATTTGTTTGTACACAGTTACATGGTTGCAAGTATTGCAATTTGACACTAATGATTCAATTTAATATCAATTATTTTTGTACATGTTAAATGGTTGCAAGTATTGCTATTAAACACTAATGATTCTATTTGATATTGATTATTTGTTGGCACACAAGTAAATGTTGCCAGCATACATATTTAACACTAATGGTTCTATTTAATATTGATTATTTGTTTGTACACAAGTAAATGTTGCCAGCATACATATCTAACACTAATGATTCTATTTAATATTGATTATTTGTTGGCACACAAGTAAATGTTGCCAGCATACATATTTAACACTAATGGTTCTATTTAATATTGATTATTTGTTGGCACACAAGTAAATGTTGCCAGCATACATATCTAACACTAATGATTCTATTTGATATTGATTATTTGTTGGCACACAAGTAAATGTTGCCAGCATACATATTTAACACTAATGGTTCTATTTGATATTGATTATTTGTTGGCACACAAGTAAATGTTGCCAGCATACATATCTAACACTAATGATTCTATTTGATATTGATTATTTGTTGGCGCACAAGTAAATGTTGCCAGCATACATATTTCACACTAATGGTTCTATTTAATATTGATTATTTGTTTGTACACAGTTAAATGATTGCAAATATTGTTATTTAACACTAATGATCCGATTTATTATTTGTTTGTACACAGTTAAACTGCTGAAAGTATTGCTATTTAACACTAATTATTTTATTTATTATTAATTACTTGTTTGCACACAGTTAAATAGTTGCAAGTAATGCTATTTAACACTAATGATACTATTAAGTATAATTTACTTGTTTGCACACATTTAAATGGTTGCAAGTATTGCTATTTACCACCAATGGTTCATTTAGATATCAATTATTTTTGTATTCAGTTAAATGGTTACAAGTATTGGTATTTAATACTAATGATTCTATTTGATATCAATTTTTTTTTGGTACACAGTAAAATGGTTGCAAGTATTCCTATTTAGTACTAATGATTCTATCTATTATTAATTATTTGTTTGTAAACAGTTAAATGGTTGCAAGTAATGCTATTTAACACTAATGATTTTATTTATTATTAGTTACTTGTTTGCACACAGTTAAGTAGTTGCAAGTAATGCTATTTAGCATTAATGATTCTATCTATTATTAATTATTTGTTTACACGCAGTTATATGGATGCAAATATTGCTCTTTATTTGTTTGCACACAGTGAAATACTTGAAAGTATTGCATTTAACACTAATGATTTTATCTAATATTAATTATTTGTTGGTACACAGTTAATTGGTTCCAAGTACTGCAATTTAACACTAATGATTCTATTTGATATTGATTATTTGTTTGCACACAGTTAGATGGTTGCAAGTACTGTTACTTAACACCAATGATTTCATTTAATATTGATTATTTGTTGGTACTCAGTTAAATGGTTTCAAGTATTGCTATTTATCACTAATGATTTTATTTAATATTAATTACTTTTTGGTATGCAGTTAAATAGTTGCAAGTATTGCAATTTATCACCAATGATACTATCTATTGTTAGTAATATTTTTGTATACTGTTAGATGGTTGCAAATATTGCAATTTAACACTAATGATTCTCTTTGATAATAATTATTTGTTGGTACACAGTTAAATGGTTGCATATATTGAAATTTAACCTTTGATGGTTCTATTTAATATTAACTTATTGCTTGTACACCGTTAAATTGTAGTAAGAATTACTATTTAAAACTAATGATACTGTTCTATATCAATTATTTGTTTGCACTCAGTTAAATGGTTCCAAGCATAGAAAATATTTGAATATTTCTATTCAAACCATATATTAACCTCTAACAAGTACTACCATTCCGGTTCCGAGTTGATCTGGGAGTAATAGTATTATAGGGGTACTCCATATTCCCCATAGCTCCAGGACTGGAACCTGACTATCAGATGCACTTTACTGTCACGCCCAGGATACTAGTTCTATTTGACCAATGGATGGACCTAATAGGTACTACTCCTCCGGGTCAAAGAGAAACTGGGAATAATGGAAATGAGGGAGTACTCTACATTCCTTAAAGCTCCAGAACTGGAGCCTCACCATCAGTTGCAGTTTAGAGTCATATCCAAGTCTCTTGTTGAAGTGGGGGGTGTCTCAGCCCTCTGAAGAGTTGCAGTCGACGTATTCTACACCCCCAGCTGGCTGGACAAGGTAAAGTTATGTAATATTCAGGCATTCAGTAATTGTCTATATTTTGCACATTTTATTTGCACAACGATCTTCAATTACTTGTTCGCCTGCCTATCGTGCAAAGGT
This sequence comes from Sepioteuthis lessoniana, assembly GCA_963585895.1. Classification (NCBI taxonomy): domain Eukaryota; kingdom Metazoa; phylum Mollusca; class Cephalopoda; order Myopsida; family Loliginidae; genus Sepioteuthis; species Sepioteuthis lessoniana. The sequence continues at coordinate 47,087,360 of OY757906.1, read as the reverse complement.
TAATTCGAAAGTAACTTGTCAATCGTTAATTGGTTCATCAAGATCGGCACATCACAACACACGTTACGCTGACTATAACTTCACAAGAAATATTAATCCTCCAACGAATAATTCATTGGTAGACATTAGCAAATGAAGAGCTTTGTTAATAAGGCATCACATGAAATTGCTTCGACAAACTTAAGTACACGAGTTAATTTACAAAATAATTTTTAAGAGTCTGCAGCGGATTTTATTTCATATAAAGTGTAGCCCATACATCGCTTTACTTATTAAAAAAAAAGCTGTACACTTTATAATAGATACTAACAGATCTCACACTTTTTCTCTCTTCGTCAGCAGGGCCTAGAATGCACAATCTATCTATCTATCTTTCTATCTATCTATCTTTCATATATCTATCTATCTATCTATCTATCTATCTATCACAAGAATTCTAAATAAATTTGTATCTAATCTTAACAGAGGTTTTGGTTTGGTTGGGTTTGGTTGGGGTTTATGGCATATCAATAACCATTGTAGGTTATTTAATACCAAATCCTGTTTATACATATATCTTAAATATATGTATAGTTTGTAAACACATTATGTAGATAACATTCTAAATCGAGCCCGAAATCATTTTGGCACACAGTTAAGCGGTTTCAAGCATTGCTATATAACAGTTACAATTTAATATCAGTTATTTGTTTGCACACAGTTTATTCGCTTTGACATACAGATAGGACCAGATCAGATGCTACTACTCCAGGTCAGAGTGGAGCTGGATGCAATAGCAATGAAGGGGTACTCCACATATCATAAATCTCCAAGGCTGGAGCATCACCATCTGATGGTTTAATGTCACATCCGGGAGACTCTTTGGAAGGGTTTTACTCCTCAGCAGAGATGCAGTTGGTGTACTCTACAACTCCAGCCGACTGGGACGTAACGGAGGTTTTTATTGAAAAGGAAAACAAAAAGAAAATAATGACATCTATTGATGATGACATGGAATGATGTATCACCAGTTTCGAAATCATCCAATATTCTTTTTATTCTTTTTGTTTTTCAATATATATATATATATATATATATATATATATATATATATATATATATATTATATATATATAGAAAGTTAAATATATATATATATATATATATATATATATATATATATTTAACTTTCTTTCTTTAATTACATATCAACATTCGTGGGTTATTCAATGCCGAAAACCTCCACGTGGTATTTAAACCATGCAGTGGTATTTGAACCATGCTGTGGTATTTAAACCATACAGAAATGTAAGACCCACACTAAAACGAGGTGTCCTGTGTATGACACTAAATTGTTTCTGATGTTGAGGCTCCAGTTCTGAAACTCTGGTTTGTGTAGAGTACTCTTTTTTGTCATTACTCCCAGGTCCACTCTGACCTGGCGTGGTAGTACCTGCTAGAAACTCTTCTATGGATTAAGTATATGTTAAATTGGGATATTTGTTATCAGAAAACCTTGTGCAAAAGTAGATTCTTATGAAACAACAACAGAAGAATGTGAATATTAATTTGCAATGACTGCGATGCCTTTGCTTTTTGACAGGTTGACATGCCGTGACAATCAATTAACCTAACTTTTAAAATAATATCTAGCTCATAATTGGAATACTTTCAAGCACTTATTCTACATCTCTCTCTCTCTCTCTCTCTCTCTCTCTATATATATATATATATATATATATATTAAGAATTAACTCATCAAAACGAATAGAGACAGTTTTCCGTGAATAAACAAGTAGAATAAAACTAAATAAAACTGTTCAAAATCTGTCTTACCATAGTGACTATGTTAAATTTTAAAAATTGACAATTTAATCATGAATTAGTACGATTCTTTCCATTTAATCTATATTTGTTTTTGACAATAACATCATTTGCAATTTGATGATTCTAGACTTCTGGCAAAACACGCCAATCTGAATTTCATATATTTTTCTTTTCGTCAGATTTAGTTCCAAAGTTAACTCTTTCTCTTCCTCCCCGCTCTCTCTCTAATAATATATATATATATATATATATATATATATATATATATATATATATATATATATTCAATTATAATTAATATTTAACACAAAATCAGTATATTCGTAAAATACATTATTCTATGTAGGAAAATGCAGAGTTATATCACAGTAATATTTTTTAACTACAAAAGAAAATAAAACAGAATAAAAAGTCACGATTTTGAGTTTCGCGTCAAAATGGCGGGATTATTTAAGTATTTTTGGTTCCTTCTCAGTAATTTTAATGAAATGATTCTATTAAAGGACTATGATATTAGTGTGTTCGAGAGTAATTAAAAGGTCTATTAACATAATCTTTTGGTATGAAGATTTGTCAGACATCAACTTAACAGACAGAAGGGATGATTTTGAGCCAAGCCGTAACAAGTTCTATTACACCGACTCAGACCGAGCTTGAGACTATTGACAACAAACGTTGTATACAGTACCAGCATAACGATGAATGATGAAGGGATAATAAAACTTTTCTTTTATAGAAATACTAGAATACCCCTGTCAATAATGACGGTTGAATTTAATATAATCTTCAAAAATGACTCTCTCACTTTCTCTATCTTTCTCGTTCATCCTTGTTGCTATAAATGTTGACTTAAAAGATTCATAGACAAGAAGACGAACTCAAAAACTGAAGAAACCGTTCCGTTGTGACGTCAGCCTGCTTTCCCGACGACTTGTTTGCTTTCTTTTTCTTTCTATTTCGATGTGGCAAGCTACAAATAGTAATACGATTCTTTCGTTCTATCTTTCTTTTTTCTTTCTCACTTTAATTTTTTCTTTCTTTAAAGATTACAACAAAAAAGTCAGAGATATCAACTTCCGTTCTTTCTTTCTTTCTTTCTTTCTTTCTTTCTTTCTAGTTCTTAAGTCAGCCTGCGGTTACGACTGCTGACTTGACGGCTTTTGTGCTTTTTTTTCCATTCTTTTTTCGACGTGCTAAGTCACAAATCACATGCTTCTTTCTTTCTTTCTTTCTTTCTTTCTTTCTTTCTTTCTCTCTTAAATATTATATATTCATACATACAGATGAATATACAGAACGCTACACTTGTGTTTTTTATCATTTGGAGACACGTCTCTTTATTTCTCTCGAAGAGGGGAGTGGAATCTGGCGTAAGAGGGAGAAAGAGACAGAGACTGCGAGGTAAACAGAGACGAAGATAAACAGCTCTATTGACCTCTACTTTCTTATTCTCTCGACCATACCACAGTGTTATCTTCAGGATCTTACATCTTTGCCTCATTTTCTTCTCAGCCAAGGCCCACTGCGAGCCGTTGCACCACCGGGCGTCTCGCGCCCAGTCTCTATGACTGACTGGATCTCTTCTGGCTGCAAGACTGAGACTGACTGTTACTCTGTGGACACTTATATATATATATATATATAATTTCATAATGCCAACACATTTCCGGTACACCTACGCATCGCTGCATTCCTGTTTACACAGGTGCACCTTGCAATCACTTTGTTTACACATATGGAACACCCAGCTCTGTCAAGGGTCAATATGCAACACAAAGTGGTACTCCATATTTTCCAGAGCTTTAGAAGTTGAGCTTTACCAGTTTAGTGTCATGCTCAAGATATGTATTTTATGTGGTGTGACCTTACTCTCCTGTAGGGGATACTAATGGCATATTCTTGGCGGGTGTTAAGTAGGGGTTTAGAAAAGACAGGGTCGTCAATTACTCAGTGAGTATGAGTTTGCAATTACTTCCAAGTCCACTCTTACCGAATTGATAGTAAATATTATAATCCCATCCATGGCTCAAATAGAATAATAAATCATTCGCTATACTTGCAACAGTTTCTGAGAAAACAAAAGTTTAATTGAATAATTAGTATTGAATCGCAATAGTTGAATCCATTTCATGTTGAAAAGAACTATTAGTATTAGATTGTAACACTTGAAACCAATTAGTGACCTGGGTAGGACATTAAACTGCATCTGATGGTAAGGCTGTAGCATTGGAATGTGGGGAATGTGTAATACCTGTTCATTATCTATATTCTCAAATCCACTTTGACCTGGAGTGGTAGTTCCTGTTACGATATAATATGATATGGAATGTAAATTCTTCTTCTTCTTCTTCTTCTTCTTCTTCTTCTTCTTCTTCTTCTTCTTCTTCTTCTTCTTCTTCTTCTTCTTCTTCCTTTCTTTTTTATATAAAAAGCAAAATTTTTTTCGGATATCTTGTTTCATAAGAATATTTTTTTGGGAAATGTTGACGGAAGATAAGGAAAGGAAAAAAAATATTGGCAACATATTTCCAATTGTCTAAGTGATTTTAATGAAAAAAATTCGATTGTGATATGAAGTGGAATTTTCCTTCTTATAAAGATTATAAAAAAAACCCGACTATATATACATTCAAAGGAAAAAGAATATGAAGATAGAAGAAGCGCGGAAATCATTTTATTTATTAATAAAATCGAAATATGTTTGTACGCAAACTTAATTCAGAAAAAAAATGGCACATCATAGCTTGATTCTTATAAGAGAAATACCCATAAAATACTCTCAGCTTGATTTGCATTGGAATAATAATATTTTTGAGGGGTCTTTGTACTGGGCGTTTTTTAAATCTATCTAGCTATCTATCTATCTGATAAATAAGTATATATATAGTCCATCTATCAATTTATCAATCTTAATAAAATACTAATGTTTATTTAAAACCCTCACCCATGACAAATAGCACACCATAGCGAGATTCTTTTTACTGCAATGAACGAGAAATTCTCTGAGAGGATAAATCGTTTTCCTGCACATTTTGCATCAAAAGGATAATTATATATGGACTGCGTTATGCTGAACTTCATTTGACAAAAAATTATTTTATTTCTAATTATATATATTGAAAAATGTATGCTTTTCTGTTTCTGTGACCCTGAAAAAGAGCAAGTTATTGCGAGGTATTTACAAATGCAATTGGCTTTAAATGCTTTGATTGAAAGAATAAAATCATTTCTAATCTAATTTCCTTATGAATGATAATTTTGTAGGTTTTATAAGCTCGGTTAATCTCAGTTTTGATCTATCTATCTATCTATCACAAAAATTCTCATTAAATATGTACGTCATCTAAAACATGGTTTTCGATGGAAAAGAAAAAAGAAAAATAATATCGTTTAATTAATGATGACATGAAATTGTATGTCATTATTTAAGGAAGTCTTCAATATTCTTTTTTAAAATTTCTTTTTTACCTTTCTATGTTGATATAATTTTCTCTTCAGATTTTAGCTTCTTTGTTTAATTGCCTATCAACCTTCGTAGCCCATCTTGTTGAAGAACAGTGGTATTTAACCCATAAAGGATGGATAAGAGGGTTCTTCCTCTTTTCCCAAGGGTATTTGTCCAAGTGGTAAATGCAATAGTGTGACTGGAATTTAATGTCGTTTACTGCGATGTCGCCACGGAGACTTAGCCAATTCAGACGCTATTTATATGCTTATCAAATAACACTGCCAAACGTTTTATAGGAATAACTTCCAATCTTTTGGTTGCAAACATTTGAAAAAGTTGACTTCACTGACACATCTAGATTATATCACTGTTAAAATCAAAAATTTAAAAAAAAAAGATAAATGGAACTAAGACTTATCTCCCTAAGTTAGACATTGTTACATGCAGAAATCCCATTGTTATCAGTTTGGTTTTATTAGTTGGGTTTTATGGCACATCAACCTTTGTAGGTTATTTAATGCCAAAACCATTTTAATACAAATGATCAGTTCTTTTTCGAACAGTTCAGTTTAGCGTAAGTACAGTTTCAATGTCAAAAACATTTCCATCTCAGACAATTCAGTCTAGCATAAGTACGCTGTTTAAATGTAAGTACACAGTTTAATTGTCAAAAAGATTTCTATTTCAAGATATTCAGTTTAGTCAAACAGTTCTAATTCAAACAATTCTGTTTGATATAAGAATAGTTTTTTTTCAAGCACAGTTAAATGTCAAAATAGTTATCTTTCTAACAATTTTGTTTAGAGTAAGTACAGATTCTATGTCAAAAACAGTTTTCTTGCAAGTAATTAAGTTTAACATAAGTACGCAGTTTAGTTCTATTTGACTCATAGATAAAACCCAATCAGGAGCTACCACTCTGGACCAGTGTGGACCTGGAAGTGATGGCAATGAAGAGGTAATCCAAATTCCTTAAAGCTCCAGCATTACTGGAACCTCACCATCAGATTGTTTAGTGTCATATCAAGGAAACTTGATTAGGGGTTCGTACTCCCCTGCAGAGCGGCAGTCGATGTATTCTACAGCCCCATCCAGCCGACTGGTCCTCGTTGGAGTAGTCTTACTCTTCTGTCGAGATGAAGTCGATGTATTCTACAGACCCTACCCAGCCAACTGGGTGTATCGTTATCAGTTTGAGTGTAAATGCAGACACAACATTGATAGGATAAAGCTACAAATTAAACTGAGAAATATTTTGATTTTAAGATTTATTACAAGCAGTAGAGCGTTAACAAAAGTATGTGCCGTTTCTGTTTAATAATTCCTAGAATTGTTCAAAATATGAATGAGTATAACTAAAGTCTTTTAACTGCACTGTTTCTTTCTCTCACTCTTATTCTCACTTGCAATGTCAATACACTGGTTTGCACAATTCTGCTGCTAGGCAACAAAATGCCCCTCCCCACAATGCTTTTTTTTTATACCGGTTCTGGCTGACCGAAATTTGCATATGTCACAAACCCTGTCCTACCAGAGACGAAACGCATGATCTACAAATTGCACTCCCAACGACGGTTCCGTTTTTCTATACTTCCGGTAGTCTACACGCAAGGCACATTCGCGCCATTTTCGTACTTTGAGGTAGGCCATTTTGCTCGTGACTTCTTGTTTCTTTCTTATGGTGTTGTCATGGAAGGAATTCAATTCACGCAGCTTCGTTGTCAAATTTCATTTCTCTTGTTTACTCGGTTCACCACCTGTTTTATATTCAGCCTTGGACAATTGCTGAATTCACGTAAACGTTGGCTTTTCAGCCTACATATCCAGCACACCACTCGCTGTCTTATTGAACGACGAACTTCCGTTGGCTCATCGGGGACACCAGTCTGCGGGTTCTGCCTTTCAATTTCACTGTAATAACATAATGTATTTGTAGATTCGTTTGGTTTAATTCGGTTTGGTTTTATGGCACATAAACCATTGTAGATTTTTATTGCCAAATTTATTTAAATACATACAAACAGTTCTATTTAAAACAATTCAGTTTAGCATAAGCACACAATTTAATTCTATTTGACTCATAGATAGGAACCTTTCAGGTGCTACCACTCCAGGCCAGATTGGCCTGGGAGCGATGGTAGAAAAAGGGTACTCCACATTCCCCAAAGCTCCAGCCTTACTGGAACCTCATCATCTAATTATTTAGTGTCATATCAGGATACTCATTGGAGGAGCCTTACCCTTCTGCAGAAATGCATTCAGTGTATTCTGAAGCCTCAGATGACTGAGCGAGGTATTAATCAAAACAGAAGAAAGATTAAGAAAATCAGCCGATTAGGCCAGGTAGTTTTACATGTTGGATTACGTGATTTCGTATGGTGCCTTGATTTGAGAGAGGATACATTTGACTTCGAGATAAGAATGTGGTTGTGTGGCCAATGCTGTTGCTAAAAATTCGTTTGTCTTCGAAAAACAGTTTCTCTCTGGGCAAATATATAACAACTACATAACAACAAAAACAAAAACAATAAAAATAACAATCATCATGATTGTTATCATAACGAGACGGATAAATGTAGTTATGGCGTGGATTGATTGATTAAAAAACCTACGATATGTCCCTGCAAAGCTGGATAATTGAATGTCCCAAAATCTACAAGAAATCCGATAATGTCCTTAAATTCACCATTGAGACCATGAAAAGCTAGAAAGTTGAATTGACTGTTGGAAGGACAACTTTAGCTGAGGTGAAAATCCCGAGAGTTATCTTCCTGGAAGATGCGTTTTCACTATTAATGTTTATAACAGCGAAGATGCTTCTCAATCTTACATTTGGAAAATGCACTAGCGGATACAAATCGCAAGAAAAGATAAACCATCTAATGTACATGGGCGACATTTTGGTTGTTATCAAAAAATCAAAAAGATCTGAAGACTCTAATACGGACAATTTACAATAGAGAGTCAATATATCGTGATAGAATTTTACACAGCAAAATGTGTCATCCTAATACTGAGAAGTGGATAAAGAGAAATAACGGAAGTAATAGAACTATCAAAACAAGAAAGAACCAGAACACTCAGAGAAAAGGAAAATTTCAAGCACTTGGGATTATTGGAAGCAGACACAAGCGGAGATGAAAGGAAAAAAATGACAATAGAGTAATTTAAAAAAGCAAAGAAAGACTTGTTACAGAGGTCGGTAACAGCCCTGATAACATAAGGAGAAACAGAACAACAACTATGGAATATAAATTGAAAAAAAACAAAAAACAAAAACAAACTACTGTATGGATATTTCAAGCCACAAACTGGAAAAATCTCACACGAGAAGACCTGAACATGACAACGAAAAGGAAAATTTAAAAGAGAACTGAATCTCTTCTAATAGCAACGCAAGACAATGCCATAAAAACCGGTCATATTAAAGCGAAAATCGATAAAAGGCAAAGGATAGCAAGTGTAAGCCAGAGGCCCAGACCTAATGGTCATCATCATCATCATATTGTGCCACGAGCACGGACTTCCCTGATTCTCCCCCTGCCTTCGTCACTATTGCCCATCGTATTCGGTAGGTCCTCTAGACTACATCCTGTGTTTGTACTGAGCTGTTTTAGAAAAGATCTAGTCGGACGGCAAATACCTGCTCGTCCCTGTGAAGGAGTCCACCAGAGAACGTCGCTTATGAGTTCGCCTTACTTCTCTAGCAGTGTCCTGCATGTTTTGTTCGTCTGAGTTGAATGGTTTTAGAGATGGCAGGTTGGTAACTGTATAATTGCTGTTTTGTGGAAGGTTGCTTCAAGGATTTTTTCAATATGACTTGTAGCATTCTTGTGCGCTTGTTGCGAACTGACTTCCATATGACCTACAGCCTATCGATAGCTGACGATGCCTTTGCTAGTTACGTATTGATGCTATTTTCCGTAGATGAGACTCTGTATTTGAGGTAGGTGAATTTGTCGTCTAGTTTTTGGAAGACACCTAAAAAAGAAACTTGCCGTATAGTGGAATTTTCCGTGCCACCAGACTACAAATTAAAGTTAAAGAAAGCAAAAAGAGTGACAAGTCCTTGGACCTTGTCAGATAACTTAGAAAGTTGTGGAAAATGAATGTGACGGTGATGCAAATTTTAATTGGCTCACTTGGAAAGAAGAGTGAAAGAGTGGAAAATCAGAGTTCGAATCGAGTCCATCCAGACTATGACCAGAATACTGAAAAGAGTCCTGGAGACATAAGAAGACTTGCTGTCACTCGGACGCCTATAGAAAACCATCTGCTAACACTGGTTTAATAATAATAATAATAATAATAATAATAATAATAATAATAATAATAATGTCCTAGAAAATAGCACACATAAACTCCATGGGACTTTGACACCTAATCTCGGCCAGAAGACCAGACCTAATAATAATCATAATAATCAACAATAACAAAAAAAAGAGAACTTGCAACATTGTCGACTTTGCTGTCCCGGCTGATCAAAGAATAAAGCTGAAAGAATGTGAAAAGAAGGATAAGTACCTCGACCTTGCTAGGGAATTGAAATAACTGTGGAACATGCAGGGGACAATTATACCAATTGTAATTGGTGCGTTTGGAACAGTAAATAAAGGATGACTAAAGGGACGGGAGGATTTGGAAGTTGGCTGACGAGTGGAGACCATTCAAACTACTACATTTTTGAGAATGGCTAGAATACTGCGAAGAGTCCTGGAGAATTGAGAAGATTTGTGTCACTCAAACTCCAGTGAAAGACCATCAGCTAACGCTGATGTGAAAAACTCTAATAAGTAAATGATAATATCTCAGAGATGACGTACACAGACTGTATGTGTCAAGAAAAGAAGAAGGGAGAGGATTCACCAGCATTCAAGACAGTGTCGATACATCGGTACAACGACGAGAAGACTACATATAAAAGCGCGGAGGAAAACTGTTTACAGTAACCAGAAAAAAAACAACATAATCGACACAAGCGTCAACAAGACGAAAATAACCAGAAAGAAATAGGAAGAAAAGCTTCTCAAGGGACATTTCAAGAGACAAACAAGCGAAATTTCATACGAGAATACTTGGATATTGCTAAGAAAGGGAAGCCTTTAGAGATTCTCGTCTGATAGCAACACAAAGCAACACCTTAATAACTAACAATGTCAAAGCAAGAATAGACAAGACACAACAAAATAGCAGATGTAGAAACGATCAATCACATAATTAGCGAATGCAGCAAACAAGAGCAAAGAGAGTATAAGACTAGACACGACTGGCTGTGGAAGCTGATCCATAAGCATTTGTGCAAGAAGTTTTAATTTGACCGTACGAAAAGATTGCATATGTGTACCATAACCAGGATACACGGATATGTGTGAAACGTACATAGACTGTTCATAACATATATACATAACATATAGGATTCTCGAAACCCGAAAAACACTTACGACTTCTTAGTTGAGGTACGAAACTTTTTATTACCTTTGAGTTTAAAGGTTCTTCGACATAAGGAGAGAGATACACATTCTTTCTATTCTGGTTTTTTCATCTGCCCCCCCCATCTTGTGCGACACCTGCCCAAGTCCTCCGCGAGCAAGCAAAAGTCAACCGTCTTCTTCCGAGGCAGGACTCAACTCAACTAACTGACTTTTTTCAAATCCCCCAAAATCCTCCGCGCGCGCGCCTCCGGTGCATGACGTCATTCACATCCACTGGTCAACCTTTCTCTCGGATTTTTATTTTGACATCTATGAACGACACATCCTACCCACGCACGCATTAACACCTGCTCTCAAGTTTGCACCTAACAAACCCATGTGCTGAACCGAAAGGTTCTCAGCCTAACTAAACCCAAAGGCATAAAACGCAATCCCTCGGTCATTATATTACATATGCACAACCTAAAATCTGTCCAAGAAAATGAGACAAAACCAATTCTTTGGGATTTGGAGATACAAACGAATCATCTAATCTCAGCTAGACGACCAGAAGAACTCTGAAATAAGTAAAATAATTATAATAAAAGCGAGAAAAATGACTAGATACTCCATATTATTCTCATTACATTGCAGACTGCTATACTCATCTTAATTGCTATACTTACAACATTTTGGCTATTGTAGTCTTCGGCTTCTTTCAGGAGCCTTTCACCGAACTCAGTAATCTTTAAGGACACATGCATCAAGAATTATTGCTACTGAAATCGACAATAATATATCATCATCATCATCATCATCATCATCAAGTCGTGCTGATAGCACTAACTTCCCTGAATCTCTCTCTCGCTATCCATCCATGTCGTCCATCATTCTTGGCAGGTCCTCTAGACTGCATCCAGTGTCCGCATAGAATTGATGTAAGTCCTTGCTGGTCAGCCAATACTAGGGCGTCCACAATAGAACGTCGCTTACGAGTTCGTTCTTAGTTCTCCAGCACTATCCACATGTCTTGTTTGTTTTACGTGAATGATTAGTGAGATGGGAGGTTAGTGGCTGTATAGCTGTTTTATGTTCGGTAGCCTCAACACAAACTCTACTCTCTCTCTCTCTCTCTCTCTTTCTATATATGTATGTGTGTGTGTGTGTGTGTGTGTGTGTGTGTGTGTGTGTGTGTGCGTGTTGTGTATGCGCGCGCACGTGTGTGTGTGTGTGTTTAACAACCCCTCTGCACGAGCAGTATGTGACAGGGGCTGTTTTTTTTTAAGCGAAGTAGAACAGGTTCGAATCCAGAGTTCTTCTCCATCTAGATTGGTTGGCATACCAAGGTTAAAGAGCCAAGTTTGCCCAACTGGTTTGATTAATACATTTCCCAAAGTTATTAATGGTGTGTGAAATGCAAACAGTCTATTCCAAGATTTGAACTCAATTCACCGTGTCCAGTTCCACCGACCATAACTATTATACAACGGGCATTTTCCTTATATATATATATATATATATATATGAGAAAAATAGGAGGTCAGCATGAAGAATTGAAGTCTCATTGAAATTCTCTAAATATGAGTGTGTGTGTATGTGTGTGTGTGTGTGTGTAATTTGTTTTGCTGAGTGAGCCATTAAGCGATTTATACCAAAAAATTTTCGTTGCGAATGAAAGGAACGTTTAACTTGGGTCAAAGACATTTATTTTTTAAAATACGGACAATATGAAAAAAAAGATGATCATTTTTATTTTCGTAGAATGATGATTCCTTAAATATGAGCACACCAAACTAACTCATTTGAAGAGATTGGATGAGTTGTATTTTAAAAAAGACTGTTTTTATGTTTAAGTTTCTTTTATTGTAAATTATACATTAAGTAAATAATGGTAAAATATCCCGATTAACACTGATAACCTTGTCATATCTGACATTATATATATATATATATATAGAGAGAGAGAGGGGGGGAGAGAGATACATTTTCTATCTATCTATCTATATATATATATAAAATGGTAAAATATGATCGCGATTAACACTGATGGCATAGAGTCACCACTGATATTATATATATATATATATATATATATATATATATATATATATATATATATATATATATATATATATATATATATATATCAGTCTCTATCTCTCTCTCTCTTTCTCACTCTCTCTCTATATATATGTGTATTTTTCTTTCTCTATCTATCTATCTATCTATCTATCTATCTATCTATATATATATATATAGATAGATAGATAGATATGGAGAGAGATAAGAAGAGATGAACATAAAGCATTAGACAAATATGAATATTTCTTAAATGTTATTTTTCTTTTATTTGTTCTTGATTAGTTTCGATTGAAGATCATAGTCAGAAGAAAGTTTTTTTTAATGAACAAAAGCTTTTCTTTAAGTCTATAACATTGTATTCATAATAGTTTATCTACAACAAAATAAGCCATGAAAAATTAACTGATAATGTAGCATGTCCATTCATTCAACGAAAATTATGTGAAATTTACAGAAGAATGTGCGATGTCTATGCATAAGCACATTTAAGTCCAAAAATATTTACAAATCGCTAAATTGTTTAAAGTTTCAAAGATGAAGATAGGGTAGGAGACCAACAGTAGTAAAAACAGCAAAAATGGAGAATTCAGTTAATGCGCACTCATTAGATGATCGAAGAGTTTATTAAAAAAGAATATTTCTGAACAACTGGGAATTTCTTTAGGCACAGCACATAAAAATTGAGCATGGAGATTATCACTTGTTCGGTTTCACCTGGACATACTGCAGCAAGAAGAGAAGAAAGAATCAGTCAATTTGGTTGCGAACAGTCGCCACAACTTAAAATCCAAGATATTTTCTCCTTACAGTCCAGATATGATTTCCTCTGATTTCTACTTCATAAAATTTCTACTTGGAATGTAGTTTTTAATTGATAATGATGTGAAGAGCACCGTGAGCAAATTGCTTAAAACACTGTCCAAATATTTTTCTGCTGAAAAAATTGACAAGATCGTTTTTCGATAGGAAAAATGTGGTTTAAAGAATGAAGGTTATACTGAAAAATAAAGCAAACATATTTTTCCTTGGTGAAATGCGTGACGTTATATTGAAATTTTCATTTTCTTTATTGAATGACCCTCTTATATATATATATATATATATATATATAGTGTATTTGATGGAAACTCAAACGTGGTTAAGTTGTCATATTAAATTTATTTAGGCGGAGAAAATTATTGTAACATACTCATGATACGGATATATAAAACGTACATAGAATGTTCATAACATATATACATAGAACATAGGAATCCCGAAACACGAAAAACAAGTAACGACTTCTTAGTTCAGGAAGGAAACCTTTTAATACCTTTGAGTTAAAGGTTTCGACATAAGGAAGAGAGATGCACAATCTTTCTACGCTGGCTTTTCCATTTGCTCCCACCAACACGTGTGGCGCCCGTAGCGCACAAATTCGTCTGGCCTCAGCGGGTTCCGAAAGTCGACCTTTTTCCGTTGGGAGTCTTGTTCTCAACTCACCAAAAATCCCCCAAATCCTCCGCGCACACTCCCGGTGCGTGACGTCATTCGCACTCCCTAACCCCGTTTCCCATCTCGGGTTTCTATTGCGACATCTTTGAGTGACAAGTCCGCTCTGCGCGCGCGTGGACACCTGCGCTCATCTTTGCACCTAGCTCACCCATGCACTGAGCCGAAAGGTTCTCAGCCTAACTAAACCCAAAGGCATAAAACGAAATCCCTAGGCCATTATATTACATTATTATACTCTCCGTCTCGTCAGATGACTTTTTGCATGCTATGCTTGAATTTGCAGAACAGCAAATGTGGAATTACAGTTCATATGTGAAAAAAAAAAATTAAATTATTAGACGAAGGCAGAGAGATTCAAAACAGTAGGTGTTATAAACATTAAGAGACAGCATTAGGGCTTCTCTGTAGGTTAACCCATCCTAATTTGAGCACATGTCATGAATCCCGTAGCAGATGGGATTTTCTAAACAATCTAAGATCGTTAATCAAATGACTATCCCCATATATACTCTTCATTTACTCCTAATACATCTGCTAATTATCTCAGCTGTGGGGATCTTAGATATTCCCCTTAATTAAATTATAAACAAGGGAAATAAATAAGATAAATAAACGTAAAAAAAACCCAACTTTTTTTGGCGGCTAGCATGTGCCTTATATATATATATATATAACTGTAACTCCACATTTGCTACTCTGCGACGAGAGAGAAGCATGTAAATAGTCATCTGACGAGACGGAGAATATAGTAATATTCTCTGCCGAAATAAATTTATGATGACTTAACCGAGTTTGAGTCTCTATCAAATTGTACTATATATATATATATATATATATATATATATATATATATATATATATCGATCAGTGACATACATATTTTTTATTCGGCAAGCAATTTGTATTTTAGGAAAAAAGTATCGTGCAAATTCTTTACGGAATTAAGAAATAGCTCTTACAAATACATTTATTTTGTAAGTTTATCGTTAAATCTATAAAGAAATTTATTGAACTTTTGCAACTTATGAGCAGACATTTGCCTTTCAAAATTTACACCTCTGATAAGCTCTTTCCACAATAAAATATGATACTTATTGATGAAATATGGAGAAAAGTGAAACTATGATTCTAAGCAATAGCAAGTAAAATTGGCGACCATAGTCAAGGGTAACTCAAAGGCTTCCTTTTCAATAGCTACCACATAGGGAAGGGCGCTACTCCTTTCTTGGATTGCTCAACTTTACCTTTGATCCTTACCTTATAATGCTGAGTGTTAAGCAAGGCAGCATCAAGTACCATTCTTGAGTCTTTGTTTGGTATGACTCGAACTGGGACTGAATCCCAATTTCCTGTACCATTGGCGAAAACTTACATAATCGATTTAAAAAGTTACTAATTGCACTAATTGCTAAGGTCTTATTAAATGTGAATAATTGTGTAGCAACAAATCTTCCAGATAATCATTGTTTATTGTTAGATCTCCCCCAAGGAACACAATTTCCACACGTTAAAAGTTTCTTTGTGGTCCTTATCTAACATTACTCGACACCGTTTGACAAACAAACAAGGTAGGTCATGTATCTGGTGTCGCTGTTATTACCCTGGTTAGTCAGCCGCTTTGATTATGAAAACAAACTATTCCTAATTAATAAAATCGTGTTGTGTAGTCGATACAGATTAAACAAACTGTATAAACGTTGACTTGAATTGATACCACCGTTGTATAGACACCAGCTTAAGCATCACGAATATTTCTGTTAAGTCTACCAGTTAATTGTTTCTAAAACCACTTATACATAGAATGAATTCAATTTCTGAATCTTCATCTCATTGAGAAACCTCATCAATAGAATCCTTGCCATTTAAATGAAAATACACTTCGAATGCTAATCGAAATTTGTTCCATTAATTCTATCGTGGAAGTCAATTTATTTTCTATTAGTTTTACTTTTAATAAAACATGAATGGTTTTCTCGTTTTTATAAAGAATGTTTCCTATATTTTCAGTTTCTTTTTAATACGTGTTTTATGATTTCGTCTTTTTTCAGGAGAATATGATAAAAGAATTACCGGACTGATCGAAAGTCTAGCTTGTAAGTGATATATAATTTATACTAATACTATATAATTATATAGTAATTTACAAAGCTCTGTGCTTCGATGTGGCACAAGGTCGAATGAATAGGGCGCCCAATGAGACTCGAACTCACTCGTGATGGTTTGCTAGTCTAGCTTGCTAACCGTTACACCACCAGAGGTGGCCATAACACACACATATATATATATATACATATATATATATAGTGTGAAATATTGGGTAGGATAACACTCAGGACTCTCAGAGTTTCACGGTCACAATCGTCAGGCGAGCTTCTCCAGCCATGCCTCGCAAGTCTTGTTCGTCCTATTTAAATTATTCGTGTGGTAGGAAGCAGGTGGCTGCACAGCTGTTATTTTGTGGGGTGTTGCTTCCAGGATTTGCACCAAACAGTATGCAACATTCATAGGTAGTTTCCAGCTAGCTTTATTAGTGCATCCATATAGCAGTATGGACACAGCTATAGTTTCGTAAAAACCTAGTTTTATTTTATCTGATAGGTTAAATTTCCATATGATCAATAGCCTTTCAATTGCATTTCTCGCCTTCACTTGGCGTAAATTGAAATCTTTGTTAGTAGATAAGATATTGCTACCGCCGAGGTATGTGAACAGCCTCATTCGTTTTAGATGCTTACCTCTTAGATTGAAGATGACTTCTTTTTGTTTAAATCCCATGTACCCAATTTTATCTTTATTCCCGTTGAGGCAAATGTATACAGCTGCTTGCTCCAGGTTATGCAGTAGGTATTCGTCTTAAGCAGGTGTATTTGCAAGAAGTGCCAGATCATCTGTTTATATGTATATATATATATAATGTTTTGTTGGTGAATACTTTGTTGGTAAATTTATTTCTAAACAAGTAGTTATAACTCATTTGTTTGCATACGATTATAGAGTTTCAAGTATTCCTATCAAACACTAATAATTCTATTCAATATCAATCATTTGTTTGCACAGGGTTAGATATTTTCATGTATTCTTTTCTAACACAATTCTTTACAATATCAATCATTCGTTTTGTTTCTGTATCCCCCACCATCTTCGATGACCTTGATACGAATGGAATCAAGACCGGATATGATACAGGTAAGGATTGGTGTCACGGTAGTGTTAACGACTTCAGAGCACCAAGTAATGCGGAGTAGCGCAACGATTGGCTGGGGCTAATCACATGATACAAGTTACGGCCAATAGACGCGAAAAATCAAGTGTTTCAAAATACAAACGGGCAAGAATTCAACATGTGCAGACGTGAGTTAGATTCATCCCTGAAAAAGTATGATGCCCAAAGTGAAGAACTTAAGGCCCGAACGAAAATTGAAGCCTTCAGAATGTTAACGAAGAACTGGTGATTAGCTCAGGTACCGAATCCGTTAATCGACCGATATTAAAGAGAAGAAAAGAAAAGGCCGAAGAAGCCAAGTACATTATGACTATCCTCTCCCAAATTTTCTCTCTCTCTCTCTTTCTTACTCTCTCTCATTTCATTGTGGAACTTTGAAATGAACTTTTCAACTAAACATTTTTATTAACTTACTACTTCCCGACACAAAAAAGAAAGGAAAGGAATTGTGAAGGAAGAAAAAGACAAAAATAATAAATAAGAAAAAAAACAAAACGTCTGGTAGTTGCTAAAATCAAATTCCACAATTCTTATAGGATAATGTGCGTCCCTCTACCATAGCTTTAAATTTGACTTCAGTAAACTTTTTACGCTTTCTTTTACCCCTTTTTTTTTATTCAATAGTGTTCGCTAATGGCTTGGGAGACCTGGGTTCAGTCCCATATCAAGTCATACCAAAGACTCAAAAAATGGTACTTGATACCTCCTTGATTGATACTCAGCATTATAAGGTAAGGATCAAGGGGAAAGTGGAACAATCTAGGGAAAGGAGTAGCGCCCTCCCCTACACCTTGGTGTAGTAGCTATCGAAAAGGGAGCCTTCGGGTTACCCTCGACTAAGTTCGCCAACTTTACTTACTTACTTTACTATTGTTATAACGACTTGAATTGTTCATTTCGCCCTCTGGTGGCGCGGACTATTAAATAAATCCCCTGTATATTCTTGATTTTGTTTTTTGTCAACTAGATAAGGTCTCGTCGTAAATTCGATTTTTATTCGAACTTATATATATGGTGATCCGTTACTGCTCGATAGGGATTATCGTATTCCACAGGGTGACAGTTTGTACACATTTTAATGATTTTAGTCTATCCAATTTAACATTAGTAATTCTATTTATCAATATTCCTATGTAATTCAAATAATTTGCATCCCACTGGATAGTTTTTAATGACTTATGATAATAATGCTTAGTAAAGGCTTAAACAGTTCTATTTGACCAATAGCTCTTACCTTAACAGTTACTACCTATCCTGGTCAGAAAGGACATGGGGAAATAGTAATGAAGGGTTACCCCACATTTCCCAAAGCTCCTAGACAGGAGCCTCACTATCCGATGCAGTTTTGTGTCAAACTAAGGACATGTATATATATATATATATATATATGTATGTATGTGTGTGTGTGTGTGTGTGTATATATATATATATATACAAACACACATGTTGGTCCTGTCGGTTGGGGCTGCAGAATACACCGACTGCATCTCGGCAGAGGGGTAAAACTCCCCAAACTAATGTCCTGGATATGACACTAAAAAGGTTCCAGTAATGCTGAAACTTTGGAGAATGTGAATTACCCTTTAATTGCCATCGCTCCCAGGTTCCCTCTAACCCAGAGTGGTACCACCGGATAGGATACTATCTATGGGTTAAATAGAACTGTGTACTTATGATAAACTGAATTGTTTTAAAAAGAAATGTTTATATGAATAAAAATAGATTCGGCATTTAATAACAAAGAATGTTTGATATACCATAAACCGAAAAAACATACACACACGTACATACATACACACACACACACACAAACACACATACATACATACATACATATATATATATATATATATATATATAATTACTTAATGTAAATGAAATGTCAGTTTTTCTTCCTGCTATGTCATGGTAAACTACAAAATACTATGAATTAACTACATATGTTTTAGTCTAGTTTCATTGGTGAAAAACTAATGTTTTCTTTCTTTTTAAAAGAACTTGACAGAGTTTTAAAAATATCCAGACTTGGAATCTTCCGCCACAAGGCACACACAACTTGAAACAACTGACACATAACTCTAAGAATTTGAAGTTTTTACAAAATCACGATCGACGGCCATAAGAATTCCTTTTGAAAAATATTTCTTCTTGAGGTAAAAAGAAAAAAAACAATCGCTCGGAAAAAACAAAAACAAAAAAACCTGACACACGGATAAGACAAATAAAGAAAATCACTATATGCAATATGAAAGCGTAAGACAAATATAAACCTTTGAATATATAAAGGATGGCTTCCATCCATCTCAGGACACGCCATATAAGTACATCGGCTTCAGAGCTTATGAGAAACATACACTAAAACTATTTGGTTATTAGGCACACAATCGCATACATATTTCTGTGTCTGTGTCTATGAGGGAAATTATAGATACATTCATATATATATATATAGTGTGTGTGTGTGTGTGTGTGTGTGGGAGATATAGATAGATAGAGAGAGAGAGAGAGAGAGAGAGAGGGAAATGCACATATATATAGGTATACACATGCATAGATGCATATATATATATATATATATATATATACACGTGTGTGTGTGTGTGTGTGGGTGTGTGTTGCCAAAATTTACATTCATATTAGTAGGTTTTGTCAGGCGAATTTCTCTTGAAGAGAAAGTCAAGTTTATACAAAAACTGCAGAACTTTTCTGGCTTGAAATATGCTTGGGTTCTCGTATATCTATCTATCTATCTATCTATCTGTCTGTCTTATTGTCTAAGTCTATTCCTATCTACCTTTCTTTATTCTGTGCCGGTTAAATTTTGATCTTAACTTATTTACTTGAACCATCTATTTTTATTTATTGTTATTCATCTCTTTTAGTATATTATATATTTTAAGAATTAATTTGGTGTGGACAATACTTTCCGTAAAGTGAATTGAATACCTACCAAAGATGAGCAAAAGTGATAAATAGACAAAAACAAGTATTTCTTTGTAGTCGATTTGTTTCTTGGTTACTTTTGTTCACTGGCGTATATCAACCTTATCGGGTTATTTAATGTCAAAGCCATCCTTGTGAAAAAACAGCAATGATTTTATTTAACCCATAGCTCGTACCTTGCTGTTGAACATCTTTTAATTGTTCTCAAAGTTTCCTAATTTGGTTATCTCTTTTGTGAAGATTTTTTTAAAGGGCTTTAAAATAATTTTTCATTGATCGATATTGTAACAAGAATTTAGGATCTTCAAATAAAAAAAAGAAAAGTTGACGACTGTAATCGTGGGCAACCCGAAGGCTCCCTTTTCAATAGCTGTGGAGCAATCCTGGGAATGGAGTAGCGCCCTCCCCTACACCTTGGTGTAGTAGCTATCGAAAAGGGAGCCTTCGGGTCACCCTCGACTATGGTCGCTAACTTTACTTACTTTTTATTGAATAGTACGTATATATGATATGGTTTTTTCGCATTTTTTAAAATTTTATTTTATTTTTATTCATTTACCTTAATCTCAATTTAATCCTATTTTTTTAAAGCATTATCTATGATAATTTTTCTACACACACACACACACACACATATATATATATATATATATATATATATATATATATATATATATATATATATATATATCAGAATAGGTATAAAACTTAAAACATTTGGATAGGGAATTCTTGAAGTCCCTTGTAGTTTCACAGAAGTATTAATTATACCCTTTCATAGAATTTTGAACAGGTTTCTGTAAATATAGATAGAATTACTGCAGTGAAGTATGTAAAGGAAAACACACTTGCTGAACAAATTCACACACACACACACATATATATATATATATATATATATATATATATATATACTCGGAGAAATACGCGAACACATACTCACACACACACATATATATTTATATATATATATACACAGTTGTAGGCATAAGTTGTGTTATACACACTGCCATCATTAACGTTTGTGACGTGCTATAATTACTTATCAAATAAGTCGAAACCGGAATATAATTGTTAAAGTCGAGATAGAAAAAAGCCATAATAAAAATAATTACTAGAATCATGATAATCAATATCTGAAAATTTATATCTTGCCCCAGGGTAGGTATATTTTAGCTTCGAAAGTTTCTGAACCGCTATTGGTTTTAAGTCGAGTGTTCACATTTAATTACATTAACAAGCTAATTTTTCCGAAGTTAGTCATTCTTTTCGAGCGTGCTAAAGCGCTGACACTCATAAAACTATGCACTATATATATATATATATATATATATATATATATATATATATATATATATATATATATATATATACATATATATATGTATATATATATGCACATGTGTGTGTGTGTGTGTGTCCCTGTATGTGTGTATGTGCGATTATAAATATGAGTGTGTGTATGTGTGGTGTGAATATATCAGAAATTGACGGCAAAAAGCTAATAAAAACCACAGTTTTGAATTACTTTAATATTACTTACCCTGCAGATATAATGTTGTTTCATGAATTGATTCTCATTTATTTATCTATAAATTGGACGGCTTGGCAGCTAAGATGGTAATGATCTCTTGTGGTAGCAGTGATTTAAGAGCATGCACGTATATATTTACTGAACCCTCCCGCTATCTTATCTGCTGTAGCTTAAACGGTCAAGAGAGAGATTATAGCTGCGGGCCTCTCACATTACATTCGTTTGTTTATGTATTTCGGCTGAAACAGTTGAATCTAACTGAAAAAAAACAAACAAACATTCTTCTTTCTTTTTGGTAACGCACAAACATGCATAAATAAGACAAGCAAAAGATGGTTACTATCCCAACATTGTCCATCAAGCTATTACTGAAAATCTTTTCTCGCCGAAGTCCGTCCGTCCGTCCGTCTGTCTGTTGTCCTTTTGACAACTGCCCACCGACTAATGTTCCATCTTAACAGCACGGTGCCTCCACTTAAATTATCTAGAGGCCCGCCACTTCCGTTCACTGGTGATCAGTGTTCAATCACCAGCGTCTCAATTAATTACAATATGACACTTTTATGATATATTTGTATTAACCAATCGAAAGCAATATTTTCATTAAAATCTGTACTCAGTTCTGGCTCTCATATCTTAGCTGAAGTGATACCATCCACAACCACTAAAACATGTCATTCATTCAAGCAGTTGTCGAAATAGCCTAACTTCAACAAGTATCAATACATATTATGTTTCTATTTTCACAACCTCACCGCTACGGGCAGGATGTCACACAAGGTTAGAGTTGAGAGTTCGCAAATGGTCCGGGGGACCGGAGTTCAATCCCCGGTCGAGTCCTACCAAAGACTAAAAAAATGTTACTTGATACATCTTTGCTTAACACTCAGCATTATAGGGTAAGAATCAAGGGTAAAGTGGAGCAATCCAGGGAATGGAATAGCTATTGAAAAGGGAGATTTCGGGTGACCCTCGACAAAGGTCACCAACTTTACTTTTATCACTGGCTTCGAATTCAGAGTGTTCCTTGTCTTAGTCCAGTTGCCATACTAAGGTTAAAGAGCCCAATCTGCTGTGGGGTAATAGTTGAATTCATTCGTTTCCTAAAGGTATTAGTGCAACGTTAAATGCAAACAACCACGTCCAGGATTTGAACTCGAATCTATTTCCGCGGACGACAACCATTACACTCCGATCATTCCAGTTTTCCAATCATATGATAAACACCTCACGATCAAGTGATTACTGCAGATGTTCTTGTAAGGTAAGCAAAGTTAAGCAGCAATGAGCTTCCTCAATATTTAGATGAGTGACAATTAATTACAGCGTGTTCACATAATCTGAAACATGCGTACCAGATTAATCAAAACTTAATAAATAACCACTTGCGATATTTACTTAATGGGTATAAGCACGTAACCTATATATAGAGATTGTCTTCGTCCTTCAATATCCAAAGTGTTCGTTATACGTCCGTCTTTTAATTCAAACGACTGGTTGGTTATACACACTGCCATCATTAACGTTTGTGACGTGCTATAATTACTTATCAAATAAGTCGAAACCGGAAAAGAAGATATAATTGTTAAAGTCGAGATAGAAAAAAGCTATAATAAAAATAATTACTAGAATCATGATGGTTGGTTAGTTTATCTGGGTTGTATGGCATATCAACCTTTGTAGGTTATTTAATGCCAAATTCATTTTTATAGAAAAAAATCTTTTCTATTTCAAATAATCAGATTAGCATGAGTACACAGTGCAAAAACATTTCTATTTCAAACCATTCAGTTTATCAAACAGTTCTAATTCAAGCAATTCAGTTTAGTATAAGTATAGATTTTGTTTACACACTGTTAAATGTCAAAACAGTTCAATTTCAAACAATTCAGTTTAGCATAAGTACAGTTTCAATATCAAAAACAGTTCTATCTCAAATAATTCAGTTTAGCATAAGTACGTAGTTTTCATGTAAAACAGTTCTATTTCAAGCAGCTCTGTTTAGCATAAGTACGCATTTTAGTTCTATTTGGGCCATAGATAGGACCCTATCAAGTACTATGACTCCTGGCCAGAGTGGACCTGGGAGCGGGAGCAATGAAGGAGTACTCCGCATTCCCCAATGCTCCAGCATTACTGGAGCCTCACCATCAGATCGTTTAGTGTCATATTCAGGGCACTTGTTGGGGGTGGGTATTACTTTTCAGCAGAAATACATTTGGTGTATTCTACAGCCCCAGGCGACTGGGCCACGTTGGGTGGGAGTCTTACCCCTCTGCAGAGATACATTCGGTGTATTCTACAGCGCCAGCTGACTGGGCAATCAAACGATAGGACATTTCGGTCAAGGCTGCTTGATATACGTGTTGGGTAGTTGACGGAGCATCCTGACATTTGTGTCGGGTCGCTGAGACTGAAATTTCCTTGGTCTCAAGGGGGCATCCCCACAGATTTTACTTCTTTTCAGGATCAAGTTTATTGCTTCGTGCCTGAGACGCCCCATTAGGGAAATGCCGATGGTGATCAAGAATTTTTCATCCATGCAAGGTTCCCACCATAAACGGCCTTGTGCCATAAACCAAAATCGAGAGCTGTTGGTTAAATACACCTCCAATCTGCAAAAAATAAGGGATCAAATATATTCCGAATATTTCAAAATATTCACCGAGAAATTGACATTTTATTTTAAAATATGATTAAAATTGTAAAAAAAAATCTCAAGACGTTTTTCTATTATAAACAGAAAAAATAAAAGTCACATTTTTGTGTAAAAAAAAAACAAAACGGAACAAACATTTTCGTTAATTATAAAATATAATTGGAGAGTCATAAAGGAAATATTTACTTTAATCTTAAATAACTCAATCATTTCATCATATTTGATGACAATCAACAAAAAAAAAAAAAAAAAAAAAAAAAAAAGCAAAAACGAAAAACAAAAACATTCCCATCAATACCGACTAAAATACATATAATTGACTTATGTTGCACTCTAACGGTGAAACTAAGCAAGAATAAGACAAAAACTTTCCAGTTATCAAAAAAAGACTAATCTTTTAACAGTGTAAAATGTACGCAAACACTCTTTGGGCTTCATTTCTTTATTATATATCGAAGGAATTTGTTATCCACTGTATAGTGAAATCCGCAGATAATAGTGTTCAGATATCATAGGTGTGTCCAAGCTTATATATATATATATATATATATATATATATATATATATTTGTAATCTCTCTTTCTCCAATTCTTTTTCTGTCTCTATCTTTCTCTCTCTGTCTCTCTGTCTCTATATACATACATGCATATTTACATACGCATAAGTATATAAGAGGTTTATATTTTACTTTGAAAAGTTACGGGGCCGTGTGTGCATAGCATCCAGCAGTTCCTGGTCGAGAGGAACATCATTGTACAAGAACAATCTCCCTATTTACCTGATCTTGTTTCGTTTGAATTTTTCCTTTTCTTCGAGATAAAAGGGATCGTTAAGGGGCATTGTTTGAAAGGCGTGGAGGTCATCAAGTGAGCTGTAACGACGAAGTTGAGGGACATACCAAGAAAATTCTTCCAGCAGGGAATAGAAGCGTGGCAGAGAATAAGAAAGCACAAACCACTCAAGGTAGGTAATTTGACGGAGAAACGATGTTGTTTGAAATTTACATCAGTCTCTTTACTTTTTAGACACACTTCTTATATCTCTCTCTCTCATCTATATATATAATATATATATATATAATCATGTCACGTTGCTAGCACGAACTTCCTGGAATCACTTTCGCCATTAGTCCCTATCATTCATCGCCCACGGCAGGTTTTCTCGACTACATCATGTGTCCGTAAAGAGCTGTGGTTGCTAAGTTCTTGTTGGTCGGCCAACACTGGAGTTCATAGGAGAACGTCACTTAGGAGTTCGTCCTTGCTTCTCAAACAATGTATCTCATGCCTTGTTCGTCTTATTTGGATTGTTTTAGAGATTGAAGGTATGTGACTCTACAACTGCTGTTTGGTGAGATGTTCGTTCCAGGATTTGAAGCAGTCTTGCGTAATTGATGTCTAGCTTTTTCTCGAACGCTTTGTCAGCGTCCATGTGGTGCATCCATACAGTAGAATGGATACCACCGCAACTTAAAAGAAATTGCATTTTATTTTATCGGATAGGTAAGATTTCCATTTAATGGATAACCTCTCGATAGTAGTCCATGCCTTCTCTAGGCGCATACTGATATCACTTTCATTAGATAAAACGCTGCTACTAAGATACCTGAGCTTGACCACTAATTTCAGAGAACCAGCATTTAGAGTGATATCCCCTCGATTAATACATATTTACCCCGTTTTGTCAGCATTTACATACAGGATAACTCTTCTTGTTGCCTGCTCCAGACTATGTGGCCGGGATTCATCTTGGGTAGGTGTATTTGCAAGAAACGCTATGTTATTTACATAGTCTGTGTCCGTGATAGTTTTTGCGGGGTATCGTTTACTCTTTGCCTTTCTTTAGTGTAAAGCCATTTTTTTAATTGTATCTATCGGCGTTTGAAGTACGTAGTCTTGGCAGATTATGAAGAGATATGGAGCTAATGTATCCTGCAGAATATCAGCAACAATTTCAAAGAAGCAGTGTCTCCATTCAATGCACGAACCTTGACTTTCGTGTTATTATAGACCTGTGACAGTTTTTTGGGGGGAGACCATAGCCTAGAAGTATTTTCTCCATCTTCCTTCTATGTTCAGTGAAATGTATGAAAGAGTGTCACCTCGATGTATTTTGGACGAACTCCTTTTATGATTCGACAGATCTGTGATGTGGATCACTTTCTGCGAAAGCCGTGTTTATTCTAAGAATTTTCTCGATTTCTAATTTGATGCGATTGAGTAGCTGAGCATTATAAATCTTAGCCGCTATAGTAGTAAAAGATATATGTGTATGTATATGTAGGCGCGCGCGACCCCCCATATATATATATATATATATATATATATATATACTTAACTTGTTCAGAACATTTTACCCGAGAGTATATAAAAACAAATGAATAAACCGAATTTATTTAGTTATAATACTCTGCAGAGGGGTAAGACTCCCACCCAACGAGAGTCCTATATATGACAGTAAGCAATCTAATGGTGAGGTTCCAGCAATGTTTGAGCTTTGGGTAATGCGTAGTACCCCTTCATTTCCATTACTCCCAGGTCCACTCTTGCTCGGAGTAGTCGCACCAGAGAGAGTCCTATCAATGTGTCAAATAGAATTAGACTGGGTACTTATGCTAAACTGAATTGTTTGACATAGTACTGTTTTGGCATTTATCTGTGTGAAAACAAAATAATTATACTTATACTAAACTGGATTGTTTGAAATAGAACTATTTATATGTATAAAAATGGATTTGGTATTAAATAACTTACAATGGTCAATATGCCATAAAACCAAACCAAAGCAAACCAATTAAAATGGAACGTAATAAACTATTATTTTCAGAGACTGCACTCATGAAATCAAAGAAAAGTTAAGGTCGTTAGGATAGGAGATATGCTCACATCCTCCGGACCCTGTAGATTTACATCAATAACTTTTCCTTTATTTCAGTTACAAGAACAAGTGGCAGAACATTAAAAACACTGATGTTTCAAACAGTCATTGAAACGTTTTTTTGGAAAACCTTAGACATTTTAAACGTCACGTGGAATATTATATACAAGGATCATTAAATAAGTTTCCAGACTTTTTTTCGTATGAGCACTTTTATTGATAGTACACACATGAAAATCTTGCCCCCTTCGAAGTAATCTCCTCCGGCAACAATGCACGTAAAGACTACTTCTATTGTAATGAATTATTTTGTCGCTTTCAAGAAGAATGAAAAGAGAAAGAATATAAAAATGCAAAATTTATATATTCTATATTGCACCGAACAATAAGTTCCATTGGTCCTACCTCAGCACAACACATCCCTTGGTTTGGTTTGGTTTCTTTGTTTAATGGCATATCAACTCTTTGTAGGTTATTTAATGCCAAAGCCATTCTCCTAGAAGAACGGTAGTGGTACTATTTAACCCATAGCTGGGAGGATAAGTGGGGTTCATACCTTTCCCAAGGGTATTTGCCCGAAAGTGAACGTATGAAAGTGAAGGTATGAATCCAATTATTCTCCTTCCAGCTATGGGTAAATAGTAGGGCAGACTAGGTTCTTCAGCCTTGGTAAGGCAACTAGTCTAGGAGAAGGAAAACTCTGAATTCAAACTTGTTAAACTCCGCTTAAAAAACTGACCTTGTGTCATATCCTGCCCGAGCGGAGGGGTTGGGTAAATATTATAAAGAACGTGTATAACTATTACAAGTATTTTGTTTATTATCCTATATAATAATATTTGGTGCGAAAACCATTGAAGTATTTATTCATTCTATATTCCATTTTGTACGTGCTTAATCAGGAAACGATATGGAAACAAACAAACAAAACAACCTAAATTGTTTATGAGATTAACGTGGAAACGGGAAAAGAAACGCTAATTATTACGAACCTTCTAAGTATGCCGAAAGAAAAAAATGAATCAATTCAATTTTACAATCCAAAATTTTAGATCTACTTGTGCTTATTAAAAAGCATTTAGTCAGGGTGATCTTAAAATTTTACAAATAACTATATATACTTTTATTCACTTCTTTTATAACACACACACACACACACCGAAGCTTAAGAGCCCCGTCTGTCTGATTATCTACTAATTGGAAGAATAATATGATTCATTCCTTCTCCAAGGGTAGGAGGGCAATGTGAAATACAAACAGCTCCATCCAGAATTTGAGCTCGGGTCACTGCATCCATTTGTTATGACGATAAACATTACACCACTTTTGTAGTATATCAACTCTTTTAAAAACTCTCTTAAAACATTTCTTCACAAAAACCTCTGACGATGAATAAAGGTCAAAATTAGTTTATAAAAATAAATAACGCAAATGAATCTTCCTATTGCCTTATACCCCCTCTCTCCCTTTATATATATATATATATATATATATATATATATATATATATATATAATATATATATAGTAATTGAAATTTTAACAACCTTATGGGAGTACCTTTATGCTATAGTTTCAAACAATCTCCTAATGTACACCATTCTCATCAATACATTCTTAGAGTTTTCTGTAGATGATTAAAAAATGTTGATATTTCTTTTGGGGGTATCATTATCTGAAAAGCAGAAGTGATATTATAGAAACCCTCTGTGGAAGATTCCAATAATGTATTGAAAATGATGAGAAACAGGTTGAAATTTTAAAGTCATGTTATCATGACGGAACTCCGTAGAAACGTTTGCTGTTTTTTGAAACACCCCGTATATCAGTTAACGGGCATAAGTTTCTAACTTGTTGTTTTGCAAAAGTTGTAGGAACTGTCACTTGTATTATTTTCAATAATTTTATTGCCACTATCAAAACTATTTATAATTTCATAACAGATTCAGATCTGATGACAAAAAAGAGAGAAGGATTGAAATAGTATTAAATGACATAAAAAATTTCAACCAGGTTGACGCGTTTGGCACTTATAATCAGTTATTTATATATATATATATATATATATATATATATATATATATATATATATATATATATATAAAATTGGTGTCTATATGAGTGTAAACCGTTTGCAAAGGAAAAACGCGTGAGATTTTGGCAAAGAACACTTAAAAGTCGGGGCAAACGTACAAAACCGAACATTTTGCCGCTGATGAAGTGAAAAAAGTTAATGAAATGCCATCGATGCAAAAAATCGTCAAAAACTGAGCTATTTAATATGGACCGTTTCCAAATCGCAGAATTCACTTGACTGACGTAGCAGAAAATTAAAACTATCGGCTATATTATCATCGACATTGCTGATAGAAAATATGATAGAAAAAAAAAAAACAATAAAAAAAGCAGTCAAGAGTCAAAAGGAATAAGTTTGCTGACCCCAGATTTTCATTGAATGAAAGTGATGATTTAACCTCGCTGTCAGCAAGCATGCACACATACTAAATAACTATTTTATGTCCGTACACACATATATTAATAAATGTGTGTATGTGTGTGTTTGCAAAAATGAATGAAATTACAAACACACACACACACACATATATATATATATATATTATATATATATATATATATATTGATTTATTTATATATATATATAAACACACACACACACACACATATATATATATATATATACATGCACCGACACACAAACAGAGAGAGAAGCACTCATACACATACGTGTATATAAATAAACTCAATAAGAATGTGAAAGTTAAAGAATACCAAAAGTTTTGGAGGAATGCAAAAACTGTTTGGTTATGTATTAGATAAATATATGCTCATACGAACATCTATCAATCTAACTATCTATCCAGTCATGGGTGGGTACGACTGCCATGTATATATATATATTATATATATATATATATATACACACAAACATATACACACATACTTGCAAACATATATAAATGTATATCTATCTATCTATATATATATATATATATTATAAGATTTTGAACGTAAAGGTTTATAAAATGTTTTCAAGAAATACAAAATTTGTTTAATGTATGTGTTGCGTATATATATATATATATATATATATATATATATATATATATATATATATATATACAGAGAAAATGCACACACACATACACATACATTTATAATTTAGAATATATATATATATATATATATATATATATAAAAGTAATTAAAGCTAGTGACCGTAGTGACCCGAAGGCCCCCTTTTCAAAAGCTACTACATCAAG
The DNA here is from genome assembly GCA_963585895.1 of Sepioteuthis lessoniana. Lineage (NCBI taxonomy): Eukaryota > Metazoa > Mollusca > Cephalopoda > Myopsida > Loliginidae > Sepioteuthis > Sepioteuthis lessoniana. Next base: position 47,056,603 of record OY757906.1, on the reverse strand, counting down.
GTGTAGGGGAAGTTGCTACATGTTTCCCTGGATTGTTCCACTTTACCTTTGATACGTACTTATAATGCTAAGTGTTAAGAAAGGAGGTATCAAGTGCCATTTTTAGAGTCTTTGGTATGACTCGTTTACATATACATATATATATATATATATATATATATATATATATGAGAAAAACATATCTAAAAAGAATAAATAGAACTGTCACAACTCCGAAACCAAGAGTAACTAACAAAAAATTGGCCGATTTTTGGAAAAAAAAAATAGGATGGAGATTTGCAGAAAAAAAATCATTGAGTTCATAGAAGATAATGTACAGAAACTTATATAGCTATTTATTTTTTCGAATGACGATGAAAAAATTTGTTCGATTTAGCTAGATATATTAATCTTGAACGACATTGAAATTGCCTCGTTGTGTACTGTTTACAATTCAGCATAGACTTATAAAACTAATTTGCCACGGAATATTTCTGTGGGGTAATGGCTAAATTACTAGACTGCAGTCGCGAAACAAGCGAGTTCGAACCCCAATTGCGCTTTTATGTTCACTTCCGGATAATACCCTCAGAAAAGTATGAATCTTTTTATCGCATTAGCTATGAGTTAAATAGTATCACGATTGTTGTTCTACAATGATTGCTTTGGCATTACAAAACCCATGAAAGATGATGTGCTAAACAACTAATCCATAAGCCAAAGTCAGGATTTGACTCAAGATTAATCTTTAAACCAAGTTGACGCTTCAATTCTAAAATATCCCTGCCAGTTTTACCTTTTTTTTGTTGTGTCTTTTTTAACCAAGAGCGTTAGCACGAGATGAAATCCGAACAGATTCGTCCCTGGTTTGATCTTGTCTCGTCAAGTCTATATCCTAAAACATCGACGGATGCATGGTGTAGATATCAATAGCGAAATATTTATGCATAAAAATGTCTCAGTCAGTTGGAATAACTTTCTCGCGAGTATTTGTCATTTGCATGAACAGAATGAACGGGAAAATAAAACCGCTTCTCATGCTGAAGTAAGATTTTTGCGTGCAGTTGTTTGGCTTCATGTAACTATTCCTATTTAGTAATAACAATATTTTGTTTACGATGATACATTTTCAGTTAATAATTCCTATCTATTTGTGATGATGCTTGCCCAGTCAGCTGGGGCTGTAGAATAAACTGACTGCACCTCTGCAGCGGGGTAAGAACCCTGAATGAGTGTCCTGGATATGATACTAAATAATCTGATGGTGAGGTCCCAGTAATGCTGGGGCTTTGGGGAATACGGAGCACCCCTTCATTGCCATTGCTATCAGGTCGACTCTAGACCGGCGTGGTAGAAACTGATAGGGCCCTATCTATGGGTTAAATAGAACTAACGGCATACTTATGCTAAACTGAATTGTTTGACTAAACTGAATAGCTTGAAATAGAAATGTTTTTGACAATTAAAACGTACTTACATTTAAACTGCGTGCTTATGCTAAACTGAATTATTTGAAAGAGAGCTGTATTTTGTTGACAAAGAAACTGCATTTACACTAAACTGAATTGTTTAACATAGAACTGTTTTGACATTTAACTGTGTGTAAACAAAATCTGTACTTATACTAAACAGAATAGCTGAATTAGAACCTCTTGACTAAACTGAATTGCTAGGAATAGAATTTTTTTTAACAATTAAACTGTACTTACATTTAAACTGCGTGCTTATGCTAAACTGAATTGTTTGAAATTGAACTGTTTTTCATATTGAAACTGTATTTACACTGAACTGAATTGTTATATATAACTGTTTGAATAAACTGAATAGTTTGAAATAGAAATGTTTTTGACAAACTGTGTATTAATGCTGAACTGGATTGTTTGAAATAGAACTAATTATTTACATAAAAATGGATTTGGCGTTAAATAACCTACAAAGGTTGAGATACCACAAAACCCAACCAACCAACTAACTTTCTGATGATGCAAGCCTTTATATTGTTATGTGTAATTATTCTTATGTAATACAAATAATCTGTATAGTTATATGTTTCAATCATTCCTGTCTAACACTGATAATGTGCAACCTAACAGGTATCACCACTGTTTTAATACATGTATTGACGGCTTGAAGGTTTGTCTTCGTATATTTGTCATATCTGAGTACCATAACCCACTGTTACAATTATGTGGTTATGAGAGGAAGACAAATCGGACACTTGCGGCAGTGGAAATGTGTTATCGTTTGATATTTCATAGTGCTAAACAATGTTAAACAACCCACTTGCCCAGTCAGTTGGGGGCTGTAGAATACACCAACTGCACCTCTGCAGACAGGTAAGACCCCGCCAACGAGTGTCCTGGATATGACAATAAGAAATCTGATTGTGAGATTCAAGTGATGCTGGAGCTTTTGAGAATGCAGAGCACCCCATCGTTGCCATTGTTCCCAGGTCCACGCTGACCCGGAATGGTAGCACCTGATAGGGCCCTATCTATGGGTTAAAAAATTAATTGCATACTTATGCTAAACTGAATTGTTTGAATTAGAACTTTTTGACTAAACCGAATAGCTTTAAATAGAAATTTTTTTGACAATTAAACTGTGTACTTACATTTAAACAGCGTGCCTATGCTAAACTGAATTGCTTGAAGTGGAAATGTTTTTGACATTGATACTGTACTTACACTTAACTGAATTGTTTGATATAGAACTGTTTCGACATTTAACTATGTGTAAACAAAATCTCTACTTATATTAAATTTAATTAGCTAAATTATAACATTTTGAATAAACTGAATAGCTTGAAATAGAAATGTTTTTGACAATTAAACTGTGTACTCATGCTTAACTGGATTGTTTGATGTAGAATTATTTCTATAAAAAATGTATTTGGTCTTAAATAACCCACAAAGGCTTATATGCCATAAAATCCAAATAACCAACATAAAACAACCTACGACAAATTAACAACATATTTCATTGCCTGATCAAAGTTGACTGACGTAAAATAAAAGAACTTATAATAGATAAAAATTCTATTGTGTAGATGAAGAGTATTTTGAAGTAATTTTAAAATCCTACACTACGTATAAGATAAAAGTTATGTTAAGACTTGTATATTTGAGACATGCTATCATGTGTCACGGAGTCTGGGCGAAAAAAATACCCCTCTGTCGAAGAAACATACACACACATTTTCGTACTTCTGGTTGTCGGGGTAGGATCGAAGAGGAGTTTAACGTTTCACACTTTTCTTTTATATGCAAGTTTGTCCACGGCACCTAGTGGTCATTAGCAGAATTATTTGGCTGAAAAGAGATGTAATCGTTGCACTTTGGGTTAGAACTGATCTGTGGGAAATGTCACGAAAGAGTGACTCGACGTTTCGCAAATCTGTGGCATCGGATTCTAAAGAATTTCTTTTCAGAATTAGAGTAGATTTAGCCAATTTAGGCAAATACTCTTGTTATCTAGAACAACGTAGACATAATCTAGTTATTAGCAGTGATAGTATACACGAAGTACTTACCTGAATTAGAACAGGATTCAGATTATAATGTAAAAGCTTTTAAATGTAGCTAACACAGGTTTTAAACAAGGAAACACTTTATACTTAGTTTAAATGTCAATATTTCAAAAACCAAAGTAATTAAAAATTATTCTATCATTTTAACAGATCTACTTGACTTAAAGATGCAATTTAATCTTATACTCAGGAGAATTTAAAGAATTGTCGGCCGACAAAAAGATGAAATCAATATATTTGTCGTGTTGAATTTCTTTCCCAAACACATCTTGCAGATATTTTAAAGAATACATTAAAAAATAACCCTGAACATTGTAAGATATAAGTAAGTAAAGTTGGCGACCGTAGTCGAGGGTTACCTGAAAGCTCTCTTTTCAAAAGTACTACACCGAGGTGTAGGGGAGAGCGCTACTCCATTCCCTGGGTTGCTCCACTTTACCCTTGAAACGTACCTTATAATGCTAAGTGTTAAGCAAGGAGGTATCAAGTACCATTTTTTGAGTCTTTGGTATGACTCGACCTAGAATTGAACCCCAGTCTCCCGGCCCATTGACGAACACTCTACCGAGTCTAAAATGCAATGCATCCTGTAATAGCAGGAACAGTTTTAATATTGAGAGCTGATCTCTCTGATAAAATAAAATGGGATCATTTCCTAACTGTGATTGTGCCGTTACTACTGTATGGATGCACCACTTAGACTTTAACAAAAAGAATAAAGAAAAAAAATCTGATGCAAACTTCATAAGAATATTAACAACTGTTTTGAACAAATCCTGGAAACAACAGCCCACAAAACAAGAGTTGTACAGCTACTTAACTCCCATCTCATAAACCATCCTAATAAGATGAACAAGACATGCTGGGAAGTTATACGAACATATAAGGGACGTGCCAGTGTTAGACACGCCAGCAAGAAGTTACACACCTCAGCTTTGTGTGAACACTGGAGTTCAAATCCTGGACGAGGCTGATTGCATTTCACATAGCACTAATACCCTTGGGAAAGGTATAAATCCAATTATTCTCCCTCCAGCTATGGGTAGATAGTAGGGCAGACTGGATTTTTCAGCCTTGGTGAGGCAACTAGTCTAGGAGAAGAAAAACTGTGAATTCAAACCTGATAACTCTGCTTAAAAATTGACCTTGTGTCATATCCTGCCCGAGTGGAGGGGTTGGTAAATATAAAATCCATAGTTTTGTTCGGTTTGACATTCAGATAACACCCTATCAGGTGCTAGCACTCCGGGCCAGAGAGGAACTGGGATCAATGGCAATAAAGAGGTACTCCCCATTCCACAAAGCTCCAACATTACTGGAATCTCACCATCAGATTGTTTAGTGTCATATCCAGGACACACTTTGTCGGGGGATCTTACCTCTCCGTAGAGAAGCAGTCGTTGTATTCTACAGCTCCAGCTGACGGGGAAAATCGCCACTCAGTTAACCCTTTCGACGCGGAGGTGCAAACTTAACTCCACTCGACTGATGCCATATTCTTCTAAGAGGGTATTAAATATGCATTTTAATAATATAAAATGTATAATATATATATAATATAATAATGAATATGTACTATGTAATAAATATGTAAGTAAAGTAAATAAAGTCGGCGACTGTAGTCGAGGGTGACCAAAAGGCTCCCTTTTCTGTAGCGCCCTCCCCTACACCGAGTTGTAGGAGACGGCGCTACTCCTTTCTCTGGATTGCTCCACTTTACCCTTGATACGTACCTTATAATGCTGAGTGTTTAGCAAGGAGCTATCAAGTACCATTTTTAAGTCTTTGGTATGACTCGAACTGGGATTGAACCCCGGTCACGCGGACCATCGGCGAACACTCTAACCACTAGGCAAATTAGCCGGTAATAATAAATATGTAGGTACCTTACTATTCTAACATTCCTGATATATATATATATGTATATATTAATTCTGAGAATATGCAAGGGTTGGTTTAAAAGTTATTTGGTTGACCAATATAATCTTATGGAGTATGACCAAGTGAAGTTTGATTTTAGACAGTCAACATTGCAGTGCACACAATTCTTCCATTTGTGTTGCAGTGCTTGGTTCACATTAGTAAAAAATCATTAACAGTAGATATGACATCATCATCTAAAGTTTTCAGTCAACCCTTACAACCCCCCATTACACACATATATTTTTATATATATATGAATGTAAGCATGATGAAACTATACATATTTTAGAAAGAAATTTGCGATTGATAACTTTGTTATTCGTTGTCGGCTCATGAGAACGGGTTCCGATTTAAAAGGGAATATATAAATTTATTCATGTAAATTCGATTCATTATGTTAAATGCAAAATATAGACTTTTACAAATATGATTTAACCTGATGCGCCAAGCCAGTGCCGAACGGACAGATACGACTCGACTAAATGCATTGATATGAGAAATGGAAAAATAAAAAATAAATAGATTGATAAAAAAAAAAGAAACAAACGAAGAGTAGTAAATGTAAAAGGAATAGCATAACATGCACGAATAAATCTCCATAAAAAAGCAACATGTAAAGCCATTGAAATTGTTTGAAAAGAAAAAAAAAAGTATGTGTTAAAACGATCGCATCAGTGGGATAGATGGGAATAAAATAAATCGAATATTGTATTGAACTAAGGAAAACGGTAGTGGATCTCTCTCTCTCTCTCTCTATATATATATATATATATATATATATATATATATATATATATATATCAGTTGGTATATATTTATTTTAATCTCTTCCTATGTATGTATGTATGTATGTATGTATGTAACTATCAAGCTATCTCAGTGTATTTTGATTTATTTCAATAAGTATATACTTATTTCTATCTATCTATCTATCCATCTATCTATCTATCTTGTTCAGTTGGCTGGGATGTAGAATACACCGAATGCATCTTTGCAGACTGGTAAGACTCCCCAACGAGTGTCATGGATATGATACAAAATAATCTGGTGGTGAGGTTCCATAATACTAGAGCTTTCGGGAATGCATATTACCCCTTCATTGCCATCACTTTCAAGTCCACTAAAGCCCGGAGTGGTAGCACCTAATATAGTCTTATCTATGGGTCAAATAGAACTAAACTGCGTACTTATGCTAAACTGAATTACTTGAAAAAGAACTGTTTTGATATTTAAACGGCGTACTAAGGCTAAACATAACTGCATGAAATAGAACTGTTTTGACATGTAATCTGCGTACGATTGCAAAATAGAATTGTTTGAAATAGATCTGCTTTATTATTTTGAAACTGTACTTACGCTAAACTGAATTGTTTGAAATAGAACTGTTTTGACATTTAACTGTGTTTAAACAAAATCTATACCTATACTAAACTGAACTGTTTTTGACAATTAAACTGTGTACTCACGATAAACTGAATTGTTTGAAATAGAACTGATTATTTGTTTAAAAATGGATTTGGCATTAAATAACGGACAAAGGTTGATATATCATAAAACCCAAATGGTTAACTGACTATCTATCTATCTATCTGAAGTCTTTTTGGTAAAGTGACTAACGTGGGTAAGCGAGTTCAAACTCCAGTCAAACTATTATGTTCATTTTCGGATTGTGAAATGTATGAAACCAATTATGCCCCCGGCTATGGGTTTAAGAAGTTTCAGTTATGTTCTACAAAAATAGCTTTGGTATTAAGTAACCCTTGAAGGTTGATATATAATTAAATGAAACAAACCAAACTAAACTCATATTTATTTATTTCAGTCTATTCATATGTACGTATATACATACCTACATACGAGGTTCATTCAAAAATTTCTTCACCTCACCACGAAAGAAGAGTACTTTTTTTGTGGGGGCAACGCACTAAAACCTCTCAAAAAACTCGAAAAATCTTAATTAGTTTATCTAGTCTTAGAAGATATAGTGTGTTGCAACTATATAAAAAAAAACTTATACTTTTTTTTTTCTTTGCCCAGTCAGCTGGGGCTGTAGAATACACTGACTGCACCTCTGCAGAGGGGTAAGACCCCCCCCCCAACGAGTGTCCTGGATATGACACTAAACAATCTGATGGAGAGGTTCCAGCAGTGCTGGAGCTTTGGGGAATGCGGAGTACCCCTTCATTGCCATCGCTCCCAGGTCCACTCTGGCCCGGAGTGGTAGCACCTGATAGGGCCCTATCTATGGGTTAAATAGTACTAACAGCATACTTATGCTAAAATTAATTGAGTAAACTAAATTGCTTGAAATAGAAACGTTTTTGACAATTAAACCGTACTTACATTAAAACTGCGTGCTTATGCTAAACTGAATTATTTCAAACAGAACTGTTTTTCGACATTAAAACTGTATTTACACTTAACTGAATTATTACATATAACTGCTTGAATAGTTTGAAATGGAAATGTTTTCGACAATTAAACTGTGTACTTATGCTAAACTAAACTGTTTTCAATAGAACAGATTATTTACATAAAAATGGATTTGGCGTGAAATAACCAACAAAGGTTGATATACCATAAAACCAACCAAACCAAACCATCTTTTTTTCTGGGCAAGGTTTCGAACCTTTTAAGCGACCTTCGTATATTTGAATCTATCTATTTATCAATCTATCTACCTATCTACGGGTGTCATGCGCGATATGATTAACATGTAGGCTTGCAGCTCATAACTACATAAGTTAAATGGACACTGCGAGTAGGTATATTGCGTCTAGTTTAAAATTATCTCTGGTAAGTAAATTAGTATTTATAACTATGATTATATCATAAATTGTATATTATATTCATGATTCTTTTCTAAGCTTAGTTGATTTAACACTTCAAAATAAAATACGCTGATAGTATCAAATTCACCAAGATTCAATCTGAACTAGAAGATGACTTTCTTTGCTTGAGAATCGAATTTGTACTATTTCCAATACCTTTTAAGGTAATTCAACAGGAATTTAAAAGGCATTTTCAAGGATCAAATGATTTGAAAGACACACAAAGCGCAAGCAATTTTATAAATGTTCTCATCAATTTAAAATATTGTTGTCTTAATGGATTCAGTTTTTCCTTGAATTCCCAAATCTAATTTTTAAGAAAATAGATTATGAACTAAAATAAAAAAAAATATTTATTTTTAATCTCAGATAATCTTCTTTCAAAGCAAACTAAGTTATCAACACCCCACAAGGCACCAACTATACGGCCACCTGCCTCCCATCACAAAAACTATCCAAGTTAGACAAACCAGACATGCAGGACACTGCTGCGGAAGCAAGAACGAACTCATAAGTGATGTACTCCAATAGACCCCACATATGGCCGGGCAAAAGCAGGGTGACCTGCTAGAACAGACATACAGCGGTTATGTGAGGATACAGGATGTAGCCCTGAAGACCTGCCGGAGGCGATGAACGATAGGGAGAAGTGGTGAGAGAGAGTCAGGGATTTAGATAGAAACTTCATTTAGTAAGAAACGCTGGACAGGACCGGTTGATGAAACAGAGTAGTACTTAAAATACACACTGAATGGGTATGCAATACCCGGTGGTCTTCTACCCAGGCAATTATTACTTGGTAGTGGTGAGCTACCCCGACAGAGCAATGGCGACAGGTTCAAGCATTTTTGTGACGAATGCTCTGCCCCAACATTAAAATAATCTCGTATCAAATCTGACCCGGTGGGAAGTCGGATAAATCCCTTATTCGCTCACGCTTTGTATTTCTATTTCAACATTTGGGGAATTTATACGAAAACGTGTACTGAACAAAGTTAAATTAATCATTACGTTACTACAAATTTATGTCCCAGTGAGCTGGGATCCTATTTACCCAACCCCTCCGCTCGGGCAGGATATGACACAAGGTCAAATTTTAAGCGGAGTTTAACAGGTTTGAATTCAGAGTTTTCCTTCTCCTAGACTAGTTGCCTAACCAAGGCTGAAGAACCTAGTCTGCCCTACTATTTACCCATAGCTGGAGGGAGATAAGGGGGTTCATACCTTTCCCAAGGGTATTTGCCCGAAAGAGAACGTAATAACGCGACTGGAGTACGAACTCGCGTACTACGATTCCGCAGTCCATCGCTTTAACCAGTACACCACGAGGACAGTGAGCTGAGATGTTAGTAAAGGTGCGAACTGACTTCATCTCTGTAGAGGGGTAAATACTTCCCCAACGAGTATCCTGGATATGACACTAAACAATCTGATGGCAAGGCTTTAGTAATACAGGAACTTTGAGGAATACGGAAACGTCCTTCATTCCCATCACTTCCAACGACACTTTGGCCCGGGTAGCCGAATAATCGCCGACTTAATCAGTAGATTAACCTCCACCATAATAGTGCCCAGCATATTTTTTGAGGATTGGGACATACCTGTTAATGTTCATAGGTACGGTGTTTAACTTTATCTTCAGACAGTTCTTAGGAACTGATTGTTTACTGATCAAAAAATTGTGGTGAGCTATGATCTCCCAATTGATGAGAAAACATGACAATATTCCAGCGTTAATGCCAAAAATGTAAAATGGTTGTTTTTTCAGCAGGTGAATTCAATATTATATACAGTTGTCTAATCTCAATATTATTAAAGCTACTGTATATCGTTAAAAATCGTTCATTATACGAGTGTAATAAACGACATTAAAGACCAAAAAATAAGGGGTCGTTCATTACAGAAGATACATATTTGAAAAGCCCAGGGATTGAACTCGGGTCTTCTATCCGCAAACTGTTACGATAAGCGCATTATTTTTGCGTAGGTGGTTTTGATGTTAGTAAAGGTGCGAAAACACGTTCAAAAATTTGAAATTATTCGTATGGATAACTATTGTACAGTTGCACCACTTGGAATTTAACGAAACTCCCGGAAAAAAACCCTACATGAAAATACAGAAGAATGCTGCGTGCTGTTTTGAACAAATACTGGATGCTACATACCACAAAACAGCAACTGTTCGGTCACTTACCCCTTAATTTCAAAAAGTAACACAAAAACAGCAACTGTTCGGTCACTTACCCCTTAATTTCAAAAAGTAACACAAAAAGTAACACAAAAGTAACACAAAAAGTAACACAAGTAAGACATGCTGGGCACCGCTGCAGAAGTAAGAACAAACTCATGGACTCACCAGTGTTGGCCGAATAGCAAAGACTTGCATTCATCAGCTTTGTACTGACTCTGGATGCCGTCTAGAGTACTTTCCAAAAGCGATGGCCGATAAAACCGAATGGCGAAAGAGAATCAAGGAAATCCATTCATTCAACACGCTTTAATGATAAAAATGGTTATAAGACATACACAAAAAATTGAACGATATTTTCTGGGTATTTTGAACACTTGTCTTAGTGGGAAACCTTCTAACATGTAATTTAATCATAAGGAAAAAATCAAAATTAGGCGAAATATGAAGGGAAGAGAAATTGTAAAAAAGTTTACTGGGGTTGGAAATAAAGAGTGTTGAGAAGATGAGAAAGATGAATATTTGATTTGATTTGTGTCGCTGGATGATAATGAAGAACTAAGACGGAATCGTATATCTTGAAGAATGTCTTTGTCGCCTGTAAAAGAAATGATAGGTACAGTAAATGCAAATATATCCTTCAAAGTTTGATGTTTCTAAATTAACAGCATCGTTACTTTTCTATCTTTTGCAGACTTCTTAGTTTTCTTTATTTGCTGTTTGCTCTTTCTAAGTATTCAACAGTATCTTCTAAAAATGTTCTTCTCTAATTGTTGATGCAGACCAATACGATTCAGCGAGACAGGTGTTAGGAATCTGCGAAAGAAAAAAAAATCACTTGAAAAAGAATAGGCGAAAAAAAAAAAATAAATTAAAATAAATTTAAGTAAATAATTTAAGTAAAATGCATTTTAAAATGAAGATATTTTTTGCCGAACTACAGAAAATCAAACAATGTGTAAGATAACAAGACAAATATAAACGCCACAGAATAGTTCCCCAGGTGAAAACTATGTAATTACCGCATTTTTAGGATGGTCACTTTTTTTTTTATACAGATGTAAATAAATTTCCTTATATACTCGTAAATCAGGAGACATTCTGTTACCTAGATTTTTGCTAAATTTTCGGGGTTCGAACCAAACGCGTATTAAGGCAAACATTTTGATTAAGGCTTGGCCTAAGCCAACTGTCATGTTGACATTTACCAGTTTTAAAATTCAACAAAAAACCCCAGATCATATCGAATAATAATCGATTATATAGGGTTATAACATATAAGACGCAAATGGTTTTTAGATGCTTAATATTTTGAATTTATTTGACATTCCAAAAACAACTAAATTAAACGACATAATTTAACTGTATAATTTTTTCCAAGCAAGGTGGAGGAAAATATGGAATAACAAAATATTGATGAAAAAATTATGGAATTCATCGACATTCACCCGAAAAAGAAACTTGAGGTTTGATAACAGCCTTAATTCTGTCAAATATTGATAACACTAATTTAAAACTATATCATTCATACACCTTGGTGTAATAGCTATTGAAAAGGGAGCCTTTTGGTCGCCCTCGTCTACGGTCGCCAAATTTACTTTTTTTATTCTTTAAAGTAGTTCCAATTTTCTTTAATGGTAATTAATACGTCTTCTTTGGTGGATAGAGATTACTTTTGTTAAAGCCATATTTTTTTTTCAATTAAGGATGTCCAACCACTCATTAAGATCTGCAATAACTGTCTTTTAACTACAAACCGATAAGAATATCCAGGCTTCCGTTGGTATTTATTTTAGGAATGATAATTATAAGATCATTCCATTAAATTTTTTCTTTTATCACTCCAATTTTTTCTTTAATAACTGAATGAATTTTTTTCAAAAACGAATAAGGGTCTTCATATATATTCTGAAAATATTAAAGGTTTGTACAAAAGATTTTGAGAACCACTGATCTAAAACAATATAGGAAGTTTTTTTGTTTTTCATTTTCCATTAAGATATTAGTGTCTCGCCAGTCAAATTTCATCACAGATATTCAGTCTGCGTTAATTTGGTAATTATTTGTTGACGTCATCACACTCATAAAAATAAACAAAGATATCTTTCACTCTTTTTGCCATACAATACAAAAGAAAGAGGAGGCGTTCGTAGCGTTCGAAATGTACAAAGCGAACCAAGTTCAAATCTAGGGATGATTACTGACCGTAATAATGGTTGATTGCAGTTTTCAATCCGACGCGGTAGATTAAGCATATCTTGTTTCAGTTTGTCTTTGCAGTCAGCCAATCATAATGCCCCAGCCGATTGGGCTGCTTCCCAAAAGTAACATCTCCAAAACAAATTTCATTATGATATTCCTATCTGTAACTTTAGGGGGGTGTAATAGTTAAAGCGTTGGACTGCAGAATCGTAGTACGCGAGTTCGTACTCCAGTCGCGCTATTACGTTCACTTTCGGGCAAATACCCTTGGGAAAGGTATAAGCCCCCTCATCCTCCCAGCTATGAGTTAAATAGTACCACTACTGTTCTTCTAGGAGAATGGCTTTGGCATTAAATAACCTAAAAAGAGTTGATATGCCATTAAACAAAGAAACCAAACCAAACTAAACCTATCTGTAACTTAAATTATTTCATTTATTGTGAGTTTGGTTTGGTTTAATTCTATGGCATATCAACTATTGTAGGGTATTTAATGTCATATCCTTTTTATACATGTATAGTGAATACATGATTTCTAAATACATTTTGTAGATAACGTTTAAAAAAACTGAACTCGTTTTTTTTTTACTCAGTTAAATGGTTTCAAATATTTCTACCTAACACGAATAATTCTATTTACTATTAATCATTTGTTTGCACACTGTTAAATGTTTTCAAGTATTGCTATTCAGCACTAACATTTCAATCAAACATTAGTCATTTAGTTACATACAGTTCAATTTCAAGCAATTCTGTTTAGCGTAAGTTAACAAAGTTAAATTGTTCTAAGTATAGCTGTGTATCTCTAATAATTCTATTAAACATCAGTCATTTGTTTACACTCAATTAAATGAGTTAAAGTTTGAGGACTAGCCAGAACTAGTGGGATAATATAGCAGGAATCTCATGATATTTAAAAAAAAAAAATTCTGAGGGGAATGTATTTCGATTTTCCGAGTGCTCATTCTACACTGTAATTGACTAAACTAAGGAGGTGTTCAGAGGTGTTGGATATAAAAACAATTCCAGGACTTATGTGGCTTTAGATTAAGAGTTGAAGTTTATTGACCATCGGGAAAGAGTCCCCGTCGTGTAATTGATAAAGTACGGGACGACAGTTTCGAAGTAAGCAAGTTCAAAATGCTCTCTCACTATTACATTCTCTTTCAGACGAATACCACTGAGAAAGTTATGAGCCCCCTTATCCACCAAACGTAAATGGTATTACTGCTGTTCTTCTGCAATTATGGTTTTGATATTAATAACCCACGAAGACTGATATGCCTTTTAACCAAAGAAAGTAAACCATCATTAACTGTAAGATACAAGCTAGGTTACTTAAGCGTGGTGGGTCTAATGTTGAAAGAGTTGAAACCCTTGATGAAACCAGACGGTGCATCCCAGTATTTCTGTGAGATTCAACTTTGATAACGATATTTCTATCTGTAACTTTGATTGTTTTATTTATTTAGGTATGTTTTTTATTAATAACAACGACCACTTAAACTATTTTTTTCAAATATGTGTGTTTGGAATAAAGATTTCGATAGAAATGATAATATCGACCACAGACTAAGATCGTCTGACCAACTCAATATATTCGTTTTTAATAGAAACACTTTTACTTTCGTGTAGTTGCTAGTTGTTGGCATCATCTCTCAATAATAAACGAGAATCTCTTTCATTTGCTTTATTGGATGGCTTAAATGAATTTTCCTTTTATTAGTTCGGACGAAATCGATATTTTTTCATTAGACTAGGTTTTTATTATTTTATATATTTTATAGATAAAAAAAAAGTGAGGGATGGGTAATTTTTTCAAATAGACCTAATGTCTTCGGTATTCCACGGAAAGTATTTTGCCTTTATGGTATTAAGTCTGACAGTCCAGTCGGTTGAGGCTATAGAATACCCAATTTCTATCTCTGCAGTGAGGTTAGATCCCCTCTCCATAAAGGGTACCGAGATTTTACACTAAACCATCTGATGTTAAGGGTCCAATTCTTGAGCTCTGGGGAATGTGAAGCACTCCTTTATGGCCCTTACTCTCAGGTCTACTCTGACCGGGAGTGGTAGTACCTGTTAGGGTCCTATCAAATAGAAGAAGTGTCCTAGGTATGACGGTAAACTGGATCTGATTGTGAGGCTCCAATCCAGATGATATGGTGAATGTAGTGTACCTCTTTATTGCCATTACTCCCAGGTTCAGTGGCAGTACCTGTGAGGGTCTAATATTAGGGTCGAACAGAATTGTTTACATATTTAACTGTGTGCAAACAAATAACTGATGGTAAATTGAACTGGTAGTGTCACATAATAATACTTGAAACTATTTAGCTGTGAGTCATTAAAACTAATAGTTTGAGAGAGTAATTCTAGAAACCATTTAATTATGCGCAAACAAAAGATTCCTGTTAGATAGGAATGTTTGATTCCATTTGACTGTATGAAAAAATTGAATTATTAGCATTACATACCATACTTGGAACCATTTGTCTTTATACAAAGAATAAATAGTGATGAATAAGATTATCAGTGTTAAATAGTAATGTTTGAAACCACTCCACTCTGTGCAAATAAAGGATTAATATGAAATGGTATGATTAGTGTTAGATAGCAATATTTAAAACCATTTAACTGTGTGCAAACAATAGTAATCCTTAATTTTGTGCAAACATATTTGCTCTAATTCAGTTAAAAATAAAATTCAGAGCTATTCACCTTCAAATCCTGCACGTATTACCATTTACCTGTGTGAAAACAAATAACTGATGTTAAATTAAAACGATAGTGTTAGATAGAAATACTTGAAACCATTTAACTATGTGCCAAAAATGAGCTCTGGTTGGTTTTAAAATATTATGTACAGACTATTCGTTTACAAACCATATATATTCAATATATATAAGTATAAATAGGATTCGGCATAAAATAACCTACAAAGCTTGGTTACCCATAAAAATATTAACCCTTTACGGTATGTGGATTTATTTTGTGGTACCCAACTCTTCTTTGAGTAATATATGATATGTTTCAGAGAATAAGATGGTACTAGAAGAATCCATCCCTAATCAGATTTATTACTTTAGGCAAGAAAGCTACTGGGATTAAGGCGTGTGATTTGACCTAAATCGATTAGTAATTTACAAAGCTCTTTGCTTCGATGTGGCACCAAGCCGAATGAATGGGGCGCCCAATGAGACTCGAACTCACTCGTATAGGTTTGCTAGTCCAGCTTGCTAACCGTTGCACCACCAGAGGTGCCCTGACCTAAATCGATTATATTAGTTCATGTGTAATTAAATGAGTTGACATCGAGAAAGAAGTGATGACTTTGTCTTGAGGGGCAACGTTACATAGTTGAGACCTTAATTTGTATGTTTGAGAAAACTAAACTAATTTAAGCGCTTGATTCAGATGACCAAATTTGTATGCTTGAGACCACTTATCTAACTTGGATACTGCTGACCTAACCAGAACGTTTGAGACAGCTGACCTAACTTGGGTGTTTGGAGGGAGATAAACAAGAGAGATTATCACGATAGGTTGGTCTTTAGGAAAGAGACTATCCACGTCCATCTCAGAGAGGGGCTTTTTAATTTTATTTTGTTTTGCTATGATCATCTTTGTAGACCAGAAATCAGTGGTTTGCTTATTAAGTTTGAAGCCGTTTTTATTACTTTGGCTGGTTATTTAATGTTATTTTTATGACGTGACAAAAATCGCTGGTCAGGTCATGATGCTACGCAAGATTAATTTTTAAGGGGAGTAAAGCTGGTTTGAATTCAGAATTTTTCTTCTCCTAGACTGCTTGCCTAGCAAAGAGTAAAAAAAAAAACAGTCTATGCTACTATTTATCCATAGCTGGCGGGGAAGGGAAGGAATGGATTCGTGCCTTTAACAAGGGAATTAATGTGAAGTGAATCACAAAGATTCGCCCAGGATTTGAACTCGAATTGCCGATTCCATTTCCTATAACGATAGCCATTACATTTCTATGTTCCGCCATGACTAAAAGTTATAAGCATATTCATCAAACCTTAACTCCGGCGATCACGTTAATCTTTACTTCCCGGAATGAACGTATTCAGATCAGTTGCTTACTAAGATCATTCTCGCAGTTTTAGTCTAGTTTACAGTACTTCGTATAACTAAGTAAATTTGGCGACCATAGTCAAGGGTAACCCGAAAGCTCCCTTTTCAATAGCTACTACACCGAGGAGAATGGGAGGGCGCTTCTTCATTCCTTGAATTGCTCCACTTTTCCCTTGATCCTTACCTTATAATGCTGAGTGTTAAGCAAGGCGGCATTAAGTACCATTTTTTGAGTCTTTGGTATGACTCGACCTGGGATTGAACCCTGGCCTTCCAGACCACGTGCGAACACTGTACTTATTAAGCCAATGTAAATCAGCGGTAACATAAGAACTGAGCACTCTCATCGATGCTAAACTTCTGCAATTTGACCAGAAAGAAAGAAAAGCTCTCTGGTTATCTTTAGACAGTAGCCCAAACGGGCTAGAATTGATTAAAGCTCAGAGCCTCCCAAATTACATCCATTTGTTTCTTTATTTCGGCAGCAACTCGTCAACCTAATTAAAAAAACACAAAAGACAAAACCAGAAAAGCCCCCCACCTAAAAACAAACAAACAAAAACAGGAACTCACTTTTTTTTTACTTTTTATCACCTGTTCGTATTAAGCAATCAAAATTTACATTTTTATTAAAACTTTGTTTCTTATAACTTTGCTGAGGTGACACCTTCCTCGATCACTATGACATGTCAATCATCAAGCAAGTAGTGAAATGGACCAACTGGAGTGATTCTTCCCACTTACTTTATTACTCTGTAACTAAATTGTCACTCTTCTAAGCTATGAGGTAATTAATCCCTGCTTAGCTTCAGCAATTTAGCGGAAATCAGTTTGAGTCAGTTTTGTTGGGAAACAAAGAAAATAAGTAAAGGTTACCAAGTGAGAATCGGAATCACGAACAACGATTTATGAGTCAAGCACGTTAATCTTAACATCACGCAAAATGTTCATAACTTATTCAGATAAGTTATTTACTAAGCTTTTAGTTTCGCCTTGAACGCACATCGCAAGCCGCATACTGTAATTGCAATTGCTAAGTTGTCATTCAATAATTGAGCAGGTTCACCGTTGCTTAACTTCAGGGATTCGCAGGGAAGAAACATTTTCAATGGGATGTGACTGTTAAGTCACGATTAATATATATGTTCATTCGGTCAGATGTTACAAGAAATATAATTGAAGGTTTCGCCGAACAAAAAACGTTGAATGATCAACAACTAAAAAAAAATGAAATGGGATTTTGTATGTGTTGTATATTAATTATTAAATATTCTCTAGCCAGAAGTGAAAAAAGTCAAATTCGTAAAAATTCAAGCCATCTTTCAGCTATGGCAAATGAGGAATAGGCTAAGGATTTATTTAAATGTAATGTCATCACCGGAACCAGAAACGGTATCCGCTTCTTATAAAACAACTCAGAAAAAATTGACTTTTATTTGTTTTTGTACTTCAACATGGTTATCGAGTAACTGTTGATATAAAAAGAACGGAAAGCCATAGAACTGTACAATTCTTTGAGGCAATTACATAAAATCATACGAACAGGCCATATTTGAAAGTTTACGTTGCTGAAAAGGCAATGTAATCAGAAATATATTGTTGTGTCTCCACTCATATGAAATTCAATTCAACACAAAGATGACCTTCTGGGCCAAAGTGATTGTATTTTCATAGACAATTTCAATAACTACGCCTGAAGTCATATGAATGATGAAGATATTGCAAAACAATCATCTTCTGAGTTCACCAAGAAAATTCTGTTAGTGTGACAGTCGTAATACTGTGTATATCTATAAGTTAACGGCGTCGAAAGTTGAGACAAAAGTAACTTCTTAAAACAGGTCATCAATTAAAATCATGAAGCAAAGAAAGATTTGCGTAGGTTGTGGCACAGCCTTGGATATGATTGTTTAGAGAAGACTGCAATTTTACATGAAGCTCGTCTCTTATCACCATTCAATGAAGAGGAAAAGCGGGGATACTGCCTATGAGACAGTGTCAATCCTCAATATGTTCGAAAGGTTATTCTGTAATACGGGAAATAAATTCTACAAAATATATCTTCATACTTTAGAAACACGGAACGGTACAAAAATTATCTCGTTATTTAATAAGCTTTGCTTAGTTTCTCGTATAGATCGGTGTAGCTAAAAGGAATTCCTATGGTGTAGAGGTTAATGTGATGGAGTGTGATATTGTAGTAAGCGAGCTCGAACTCCAGTTCGTTCATGTTTGGATCGTGGTATGAAAGGTATGAAACTACCTTCTCCCAACCGGATATAGGTTAAATAGGATGGTTTTGGGATTAGATAATCTATGAAGGTTGATATACCATTACTGTAAGGAAACCAAAATAGAAAAACAAACAAACCCGATACCTTAGTGAGATTATACGTCTATGTCTGGAAGACTTTTCTAGAAGTAAGTATCTTACTAAGAATGTACATATCTCCAATGAATTCATTGGCTGCTCATTTCATTCGGCCTTGTGCCTTATCTAAGCAAAAAGCTTAGTAAATTACGACATATCTGCAATGAGGAAATATTGTGAAATAGGTTAAGGCACCAAAGAAACTGGTTTTCCCAGGTAACTGCCACTCTATCCTTAGTACATGTTCCAAAATAAAGGATGTATATATTTACCTACCTCTCTGCACAGCAGAATATGACACAAGGCCAATTTTTGAATTGAGTTTTATAGGTTTGAATTCAGTTTTCCTTTTTGACTAGTTGCCATACGAAAGTTGAAGAGCACAGTCTGTCCAACTATTTACGCATAGCGGGAGGGAGAATAGTTGAATGAATACGTTTCCCAAAGGTATTGGCACTATATGAAATGCAAACAGTTTCGTCCAGAATTTGAACCCATGTCACCTTTTAACGATGGTAACCATTACACCACGAATGCCTCTAAAAATAAAGAATGTATTAATGGTATGCAGACCCCACACAATGCTTAGTTTGGTTTGGTTTGTTGGGTTTTATGGCATATCAACCTTTGTAGGTTATTTCACGCCAAATCCATTTTCATGTAAATAATCTGTTCTATTTAAAACAATTCAGTTTATCATAAGTACACAGTTTAATTGTCAAAAACATTTCAATTTCAAAATATTCAAGCAGTTATATGTAACAAGTCAGTTAAGTGTAAATACAGTTTTAATGTCGAAAAACTGATCTATTTCAAATAATTCAGTTAAGCATAAGCACGCAGTTTAAATGTAAGTACGGTTTAATTGTCAAAACCCTTTCTATTTCGAGCTATTCAGTTTACTCAAACAATTCAGTTTAGCATAAGTATGCTGTTAGTTCTATTTAACCCATAGATAGGGCTCTATCAGGTGCTACCACTCCGGGCCAGAGTGGACCTGGGAGCGATGGTAATGCAGGGGTTCTCCGCATTCCCCAAAACTCCAGCATTGCTGGAACTTCACCATCATATTGTTTAGTGTCATATCCAGGACACTCGTTAGGGGGGGGGTCTTACCCTCTGCTGAGGTGCAGTCAGTGTATTCTACAACCCCAGCTGACTGGGCAACCACACAATGTAGTTAGGTCAAAATCAGCAGATACTTTTTGAGACACAGGGCATTAGAAACAAATGTAATATTTACCAAGCTTAGTCTGGCTTACAGGCCTCAGAAACAAATACCTTGTTGCATGCTTCTGTGTAAAAGCGATATTAGGGTAAAATAGCTTAAGGGACCAATAAACCTTTTGTTTGCTCAAATTTCCAGATCAATATCAGTCCACCTCTGGTACAGGTTCTTGAATAAAAGCGTATCAAATGTTTGAAGAACACATGTCATTCTATACACTGGTAAAAAACCAGAATCGTTGTATAAAGTGTTAAATTTCTATTTTCTGCCAATATATTTATTTGTTTACCTATTTCTCAAGATTAGATATTCAACTGGGACATAAAAGCAATAAAAAACATAGTGCCGATTGATCTGGGAAGATGGAGCATGTGCTCTATGTTGAAATTTAATTTTTTGCTTGTCATGAAAACGTTGGCTGCTCATTTGGTGAAACAGTACAGAGGTAAACTTCATAAAATCGAAGTGTTATTTCGAGAATTAGCTTGGTATATACTTTATATGTGTCGGAGGGGCTTAGAATACCCTGATTATATCCCCTGTAAAGGGTTAAGGACATCGCTATCCCACCAATCCAAAATAAAGTGTCCTGAATATGATACGAAATAGTATCTAGTGGTATCGAGTGACCTTGTGTCATATCCTGCCCGAGCGGAGGGGTTGGTAAATATGAGTGGTGAAGCCCCAGATCTAGAGCTCTGAGGAGTGTGGAGTACGGCTATAAGGGCATTACTTTCAGCTCTATTCTGCCACGCAGTGGTAGTCGCCGTCAGGGTCCCATCCATGCTCCAGGTAGATCCGTTTAAAAACTATTAGCATAATACAGGAATACTTCATTCCATATAACTGTAAATTATTTGTATTTAGAATAGTTACTAGAAACTCACCAATGGTCCGGGAGACCTGGGTTCAATCCCGGGTAACGTCATACCAAAAACTTTAAAAATGGTACTTGATACCTCTTTGTTTAACACTCAGCATTATAAGTTACGTATCAAGGGTAAAGTGGAACAATCAAGGGAAAGGTATAGCTCCCTCCCTACACCTGATTTTAGTGGCTATTGAAAAGGAAGCCTTCTGTTCGCGCTCGACTACGGTCGCCAAATTTACTTTATTAACTCTTTATTAGTTTTTTGAAGCCATTTGTGTGCAAAAGAAAAACTAATATTAATAGAAATAATTAACTGAATTCCTTATTCTTGTAACCATAGAGCTATATGAAAATTATTTGTATTTGATTGAAATACTTGATTCCAGGTTTTCAAAATCTTTAAAAGACAACAGCACAAAAAATTATGTAAATATAAATGAATGCAATTCTCTACCGCTTTGATATAAAATAAACTTAGACGAGTTTATGTACCGTTAAAATAAATCAATCCATCAATCAATCATTTTCTTTCTGGTTTGAGTTGTGATTTGACGTCTCAAATGAATTGCCATAAAATCCCGTTCAGTCTAAGCCAAATAGACTCTGAACATAACGATACAGACGTTCCATAAACTTTGTCATAGGTGAGCACTTAGCCCCACCGACTAGCTGTTGCTCACTGATCACTCTGCCATCGATTTGTCATAGAGGGCTCCCAGGTTGGCTTGTTTTCCGTCTTTGTTTGTGTTCTATTGCCAACTGCCGATTGTTGACCTAGTATTGATTTGCTGCTTTTGAATATATGAAAATGAAAACTGTTTTTCCAGTTTCAGCCACTCAGAACTAAAAGACATAAACGAAATCAAATTCTTTTCTGGTGACCTCTGATTTTACTAACCATGAAAACTTCTTTTTATTATGAATATTTAAAAATAACTTTTTAATTTCCATCAAAAATAATTTTTTTCTTTCTACTTAAATTTTCTTTTGGTATTCGCTGACCTCCCGAGATTGATTTGCTGCCCTGTTGATACTATTATATACACAGCTTACGCTACATATATACTATGTCTCTACTTATATATAAACAGAGTGCAACACAAGGACATTTTTTAACGGAGTTCAACAGGTTTGGATCCTAAGTTTTTTTTCCTAGACTGGTTACCATACCAAGTTTAAAGAGGCCTACTATTTACGTAAAACTGGAGGATTAATATTTGAATTCATATCATTTCCCAGGAGATTAGCGCTATATGACGATACCCATTACCTCTTCAGGACCTCCATAACGTAACGCGTTTGCTTATCTGTTCATATTGACACAGCCACACCTATATATATATATATATATATATATATATATATATATATATATATATATATATATATATATATATATATATACTGTGCTTATACTTACACACACTGATACAGATACCTTCGAACCTATATGGATATGTATTATAGTGTTTATATATATGCACCGAAGATTGCAAGAGCTTATAGTCCGATACTCGTACAGTACAGATACCGTTACCAGTGCAACACTTTTTTGTTATTGCACACATCAATAGAATACCAGTTTTATATTTGATAAAAAAAGGGTAAAAATTTTTTTACTTATTTTAAGGCTTCCATAAATTGATAGAGTAAGTTAGATGCTCAGAATTTCAATATTCACTATGGATGCCTTTAAAAATAAGTATTGTGCCAAACTAAATATATATAAATAACTATTTATCTATATAAACATATCTACGTATCTTGAGTCTAAACAAATACTCCGATCAGCAACATTCTAAGCGATATCTCACACCTCGAAAATGTTGTCTGAGACAGACCTATCACTTTTTTCTTGTCACAATAAAACATTACTTTTCATTACTACAAGACAAATCTGTCTCTTGGATAAAAGTACAATACCTGAAATTATCACTTGATATAACTCTTTGGAGAAAACAGGGAAAGCGTTCATCATTCCGAAAGACATAAACAACATTCTCAGAGAATGTGTTCGCAAATTATCGTTATCGAATTTTTCTGATTATAACATTTAAAATGTAAATGAATGCAGTGTTCTGGATATGAAACTAAACTGCATTCGATAGTGAGGTTCCTGGTCCTCTGGGAGTTTGGAGTCACAGTCGCCTCTTTATTATAGAGTGGTAATACTTTTGAAAATATCTTCTACGAGGAAGATAGATATGTTTCTTTATTTGTTTGGGCTTTATGGCATATCAACCTTTATTGGTTATTTAATGCCAAATCTATTTTTTATATGAATAAACAGTTTTATTCAAACAATTCAGTTAAGCATGAATACACAGTTTAATTGTCAAAAATATTTCTATTTCAAGCTATTCAGTTTAGTCAAACAGTTTTAATTAAAAAAATTCAGTTTAGTTTGAGTATAATTTTTGTTTACACACAGTTACATGTCAAAAGAAATCTATTTCTAACAATTCAGTTTAGCATAAGTAAAGTTTCAATGTCAAAAACAGTTCTATTTCAAACAATCCAGTTTAATATACAAAAGCAGTTCCATTTCAATCAATTCAGTTTAGCATAAGCACGTTGTTTAAATGTAAAAACAGTCATTTTTCAAGTAATTCAGTTTAATATAAGTACGCAGTTTAGTTCTATTTGACCTATAGATCAGCTATTACCACTCCGGGCTAAAGTGGAACTGGGAGCGATAGCAATCAAGAGGTGCCCTGCATTTCTCAAAGATCCAGTATTACTGGAACCTCACCATTAGATTGTTTAGTGTCATATCAGGACATTCGTTGCGGGTGTCTTTCCACTCTGCATAGAAGCAGTCGGTGTATTCTACGGACCCCGCCGACTGGGCAAATTGATATGTTTAAAAATTACCGATATTCGATTCCAATATTCGAAATCATGTAATAGCGTACAAATTATCAGTATCAAAAATAGTTATAGGATATCATAATTGTTTACAAAGTATTTTCATCCTAAGATATTATTATCACTTACTCCTGTAGAGTTTTTCACATCAGCGTTAGCCAATGGGCTTTCACTGGAGTTTGAGTGACAGCATGTCTTCTCAAGTCTCCAGGACAATTCTCAGTATTCTGCCCGTTTTCAACAATGCTGTAATTTGGATGGTCTCCACTCGTTCTCCAACTTTCACGTCCTCCAGTCCCTTTAATCCTATTTACGAGCCCCTCCGCTCGGGCAGGATATGACACAAGGTCAATTTTTAAGCGGAGTTTAACAGGTTTGAATTCAGAGTTTTCCTTCTCCTAGACTAGTTGCCTCACCAAGGCTGAAGAACTCAGTCTGTCCTACTATTTACCCATATCTGGAGGGAGAATAATTGGATTCATACCTTTCCCAAGGGTATTAGTGCTATGTGAAATGCAATCAGTCTCGTCTAGGATTTGAACTCGAGTCGCCGTGTCCATTTCCTACGACGATAACCATTACATCACGGGCACCTCCAGTCCCTTTAATAGTCCTTTAGTTTCTGTTCTGAATGCACCAATCACGATTGGTATAATTGTCACCTGCATGTTCCATAGTTTTTTCAATTCCCAAGCGGGGTCCAGGTACTTATCCTACTTTTTACTTTCTTTCAGTTTTATTCTGGAAGTTCTCTTTTTTTTAGTTGATTACTATAAGGTCTTGTCATCTGGCCGAGATTAGGTGATCTGTTTGTATGTCAAAGTCCCATTAGATTTTATATCTGTCATTCTCTAGGATAGCTGCTGTGTTGTGCATATACCATATCTTCGTATGGTCAAATTTAAATTTCTTGCACATCTCCCAGGGGATCACCTTGCCCACCTAGTTGTGTCTAGTCTTATACTCATTCTGTGCT
The DNA here is from genome assembly GCA_963585895.1 of Sepioteuthis lessoniana. NCBI lineage: Eukaryota > Metazoa > Mollusca > Cephalopoda > Myopsida > Loliginidae > Sepioteuthis > Sepioteuthis lessoniana. The sequence continues at coordinate 47,031,542 of OY757906.1, read as the reverse complement.
AATTTGCTGCATTCGCTTATTATGTGATTGATGGTTTCGTCTCCATCACCACATAACCTACATTTGCTATTTTATTGCGTCTTATCTATTCTCGCTTTGATATGATTGGTTCTTATGGCGTAGTTTTGAGCTGATATAAGGAGAGAGTTTATTCCAATTATTATTCCCTCATTAGAGCTTTTCACATCAGCATTAGCCGATGGTTTTTCACTGGAGTCTGAGTGACAGCAAGTCTCCTCAAGTCTCCAGGACTCTTCATAGTATTCTGGCCGTTCTCAACAGTGCTGTCGTTTGGATGGTCGCCACTCGTCAGCCAACTTCCAAGTCCTCTAGTTCGTTTAGCAATCCTTTAGTTACTGTTCCAAACGCACCAATTACAATTGGTATAATTGTCACCTGCATGTTCCACAGTTTTTCAATTCCCTACCAAGGTCGTCTTCAATTGTTCTCTTATCTCTGAGTCTTCCAGTCCCTTTACCAATCTTTTGGGGATTGTACCGAGTGCACCAGTTCCAGTTGGTATCACCGTCACTTTCATGTACCACAGTTTTGTTTTAGCTTTCTAGCAAGGTCTAAGTACTGAACCCTCTTTTTGCTTTCTTTCACTTTTACACTGTGGTCTGCCGGGACAGCACAGTCATCTCAAAATCCCAAAGAACTAAGTGTTACTTATTTTTTCCCAGCAGCATTAGCGGATTGTCTTCCACTGGAGTGATAACAAGTCTCCTTAATCTCTTGGACTTTTCTCAATATTCTGGCCGATCTTAATAATGCGGTAGTGTAGACGGTCTCCACTCACCCTCTTATTTCCAATTCATTTAATCTGTTTACCAGTCCTTTGATGCCGGTACCGAGCACTCCAGTTACAATTGGTATCACCGTCAATTTCATGTTCCATTATTATTATTTACTCCTTGAGTTTTCACATCAGCGTTAGCTGAGGGTCTTTCGCTGGATTGAGTGACAACAAGTCTCCTCAAGTCTCCAGGACTTTTCCCAGTATTTTGGCCGATCTCAATAATGCAGTAGTTTTGGTGGTCTCTACTCCTCATCTTATTTCCAAGTCCTCCAATCCCTTTAATTGTCCTTTGGTGTCTGTACCAAGGGCACCCATTACAATGGGTGTAATTGTCACTTTCATATTGCACAGTTTCTTCAATTCCCAAGGAAGGTCGACGTATTTATTTTTCTTTTCACTTTCTTTCAATTTTACTCTATGGTCAGCCAGTACGGCAATGTCCAGAATTTTGCAAGTTCTCTTTTTTGTTGATTATTATAAGGTCTGGTCGAGATTAGGTGATCAACTTGTACGTCAAAGTCCAAGAGGAGTTTATGTGTATCATTCTCCAGGACAGATGTTGGATTGTGCATATACCATTTGTTCGTATGGTCAAATTTAAATTTCTTGCACAATTCCCAGTGGATCACTTTGCTCGCTCAGTCGTATCTAGTCATATACTTTTTCTGTGAAAATTTGAAGTATTTACTGATTATGTTATTATCATTTTTATTTTACTTATAAGATAATTTTTCACATCAGCGTTAGCTGATGGTTTCTCTCTGGAGTTTGACTGACAAGTCTCCTCAAATCTCTAGGATTCTTCACAGAATTCCGGCCGATCACAATAATGCATAAGTTTGGAGGGTCTCCACCCGTCCTTTTATTTCCCAATTCTCCAGTCCTCATACCAATTCTTTGGTGACTGTACTAAGAGCACCAATTACAATTGGTATAATGGTCACTTTCACGTTCTACAGTTTTTCCAATTCCCTAGCAAGGTCAAGGTACTTATCCTTCTTTATATTCTTTCAATTTCGCTCAGGAGTCAGCCGGAACAGCAAAGTCCACAAGTTCTCTTTTGTTTGTTGATTATGATAAAATCTGGTTGTCTGGCCGAGTTTTACAAATATGTTGAAGATCAATGGGATTTCGCAAAGATAATTAACGTTTTATTCATTATCCATCGACACATGGCTAACGAAAGCATGGGCAACTATCGATAGGCTTTCGATCATATGGAAATCAAACCTGACCGATGAAATGAAACGCAGTTTCTTCCAGGCTGCGGTCGTGTCGATACTGCTATATGGATGCACTACTTAGACGCTAACTAAACAGCTCGAGAAGAAGCTAGACGGCAATTACACAAGAATGCTGCAAGCAATATTGAACAAGTCCTGGCAGCAACATCCCACAAGGCACCAACTATACGGCCACCCGCCTCCCATTACGAAAACTATCAAAGCTAGACGAACCAGACATCCAGGACACTGCTGGAGAAGCAAGGACGAGCTCATAAGTGATGTACTCCTATGGACCCCCCATATGGCCAAGCAAAAGCAGGACGACCAGCTCGAACATACATACAGCAGCAATGTGAGGATACGGGATGTAGCCCTGAAGACGTGCCAGAGGCGATGAACGATTGGGAGAAGTGGCGAGAGAGGGTCAGGGATATCTGTGCTAGCGGCACGACATGATGATGTTTATGATGATGATGATTTCTGTTTTGAGCAATGCAGTTTCAGCCTCGATACATTTTGAATAAAATGTTTAATGAGTAATTTTAAATTAATTCTAATCAGACTTAGACATCACGTAAAACTCATGGAATTTCTGCACTTGATTCTTGAGAAAACCGTGTATTTGAGCTTATTGACGTTACTAGTTTTGGATATATTTCTTCAAATCTGTTTATTTGTAAGATGAATAGGACATTTTTTTTTCAGTAAAACAACAGGACTTTCTTTTATATGACATTTTAGTTTTCATCTCGTTTCTCGGGTCTTTCGTGACAATCTGAAAAGTGTTTCGATTTAAAAACTGAAGCTTAATATTCATGATATCATGAACAGAATGAATAAAACAAAGGATAATTTAACGGAAATATATCTAAAATATCACTAGTCAGTTAGTAAACTTTAAAAAAATGTCAAGTGTATGAGAGGTGGTCCAACAGATACTTGAAAATTTTCTAATGAATAAATTACGCACATTTGCATTGAAACACGTTTAAATACACACATTCAAACACGTTTAGACACGAACGCCTATGTAAAGCACGTTTTCTAACGCGTAAACAAAAACATAGACGCTCAGATATTATTAATCTTGGCAATATTCCAAATCTACTATTTATAATTTTTTGTCGTTTTCTGATAGTACCTCATGGTCACCCACTTAAACACTGATCTGGTTAATCATTGCCAAACTCACTTCATAAAGACGTTGTTTTAGGGATACTAAAGAAAGACTGATTGCAGTAACCAGTAATAAAAATATCAACAGGAACAAATAGAAAAACACAAAAAAATCGAGAAAAGTGGGATGAAAAGCAACAGTATAGCTACTTGAAAAGATAAACTAAAGATATTACGTACGCGATGATTTGGACGAAGGAGAAGGGCTAGCTCTTGGCTTTTAGCTTTTTGCGAAGCCCCGGAGCCTGTTCTGGACTTCGGTCCGGAGCGTGGCTCTGCAAAAGGAACAATGCCAGACTTGGGGCCTTTAATTAAGCACCTAGTTTCGACTAGGCTACCTTCGGGTGGGCGAGCTGCACTTTTGTCTCCTTTGTCACCCATGTACGGCACTAGACCAAGCGTCTAGTTTAAGCCGTAAACTGGCATACGTGCCCGGACCCACATTTAGGTTCGTGAAATTGCTTGCCTCATCAGGCTCACATTGCACTAAGTGAGCCGATGAGCAGCAGGGTTCAAGTCTCGGCTCGTTCCCGACCTCCCCTCCCCTTTATCCCCACTTTAATCGGCCGTCGGGCTTTTGACCTTGTGTCAAGTCGTGTCTGGTGGGAGGCAGCGACAAATAAACGGCTTAGAAGGAGAAACCTCAAGAAAGAAAAAAAAAAGAATCTCTTTAAATAGCAGCGCAAAGTAATGCCATAAGAACGAATTATTGATAATAGGCAACAGAATAGCAAGAGTAAGTTATGTGGAGATAAAGATAAAACAATCACATGATAAGCAAATGAACTAAAAAAAGTCACACATAAAGAATGATAGAAGTGGCATGACTGGGTGGAGGATATGATGAACTGGGAATTGTGCAAGAAAGTAAATTTTCACCATGCTGAAAATACCAAATTTCTTCCCCCCCCCCAAAAAAAAAACGACAACAAACAACAAACAAAACAAAGCAGAAACAAAAACAAATTACGACCCAGTCGGCTGGGGCTGTAAAATACACCGACTGTATTTCCGCCAATGGGTAAGAGTCCCCCCAACAAGTGTCCTGGATATGAAATTAAACAATCTAATGGTGAGGCTACAGTAATGCTGGAGCTTTGGGGAATGCAGAGTACCCTTCTAAGTCAACTCAGGCCCAAAGTGGTAGCACCTGAAAGGGTCCTATCTATGGGCCAAATAAATAAAATATATAAAAAGGAAAAATCCAACTAAGTAAGTACACCAAACTTTCTGATTTTGTTCATTGAAATACTGAAATTTTTCCTGGATGTAAACATTTCTAAAAATCTCTACCGTACTCCTGAAGCAACATTTTATCATTTTACTTAAGAAAAGGATGACCCAAGAAAATTTGATAATTAGAACATAAAAAAATGAAGAGTAAAGAATTTTTAGTTGTTGCATGTCCTGGCAGCAACACCCCACAAGACACCAACTGTACGGCCATCTGCCCCCTATCACGAAAACTATTCAAGTTAGACGAACCAGACATGCAGGATACTGCTGGAGAAGCAGAGATGAACTCATAAGAGATGTACTCTTATGGATCCCCACACATGGCCGCGCAAAAGCAGGGCGACCAGCTCGAACGTACATTCAGCAGCTATGTGAGGATACAGGATGTTGTCCTGAAGACCTACCTAGGGCGATGAACGATAGGGAGGAGTGGCGAGAGAGGGTCAGGGATATCCGTGCTACCAGCACGATATGATGATGATGATGAGTTGTTGCATTAACCCATCGACTCTGTCATCGAACTGGAACTTTTTAATAAAAAAGCTGATGAGAGAAATTCTTATGAAAGGAGTTGGGAATATAACACTTAGAGAGCAAAGATCGGACATTGTGCAATAGCTCAAAATGACTCGTGTTTAAATAACTAGACTTAAGTGTCGCCTTTCTTGAAAGAGTACCAGGTCACATCTGTGACAGGAGCACAGATAATAATCAACCTCTGGGTCTGGCATATCCACTGTATACAACATATGAAAAATGACAAATCTGAATCCAAATCAACGTGGGACTCATGATAGATGTACAAGGTGCCTTCAATACGTTTCCAGACATTTTTGCACAGGCATTTAAAATTGTAATAGAAAATTCAGTATGTTATTGCTATACATCCTATGAGATGACTGACCAATTTTTATGATTTCAGGTTCAAATGAACAACTACAGCAGCAATTGGAATACACCTTACTAGAGCCTGATTGTCACTGCTGGTGAATTTCAAAAGTGAAAACTGGACGTGAGGACACATTAGAAGAACGATATGCAATAAAATTCTGTTTTAAACATGGAAAAAATGCCAGAGAAACGTATGGAATGCTTCAGAGTGCTTTTGGAGCATCTTGCATGAATCGAACATCAGTTTTTGAGTGGCATAAGAGATTCAAGGAAGGCAGGGAGTCTGTGAGGGATGATGAGAGGTGTGGGAGGAGTAAGGAAGTCAGAACACTAGAGTTGATAGGCCGAATAAAGAATTTCATGGATAATGGCCGTCGTGTGTCTATAGAGACAATAAGTGCACAGTTTGATGTCAGTGAGGGAACTGTACACACCATTATTCGCGAGGAACTGCAGATGCGGAAGATTTGCGCGAATTTCGTCCCAAGGGTGCTCAGAGTTGATCAGAAAGAAAAACGTTGTCATGACAGCAGGGAGATGTTTGACCTGATCAATTCAGATCCCGCAGTTCTTGATGCTCTGGTGACCTGCGATGAACGCTGGATCTACTGCTATGACCCAGAGACCAAGAGACAGAGTTCCCAGTGGAAGCATGCTGGCTCTCACAGACCCAAGAAGGCCAGACAGAACAAATCCACTCACAAAATTTTGATGATCCCTGTTTTGACAGCACTGGCATGATCTAAATGCACTGGGTCCCCACTGGACAGACAGTCAACAAGGAATACTATGTTGAGGTTTTAAGGGAGTTCATGAAAAGATTCCATCGGAAGAGGCCAGCACTCTTCAAATCGGGTCAGTGGCATTTCCAACAGGATAATACAACAGTCCACAACTCCATCCTTGTCACAGACTATTTGACCAAGATGGGCGTCAAGACTGTTCCTTACCCTCCCTATAGTCGAGACCTTGCTTCCTGTGATTTTTGCTTTTTCCCTAAGCTCTTAGTCTCCAGTTATGAAACAACTGAGGAGATGAAAGAGGCTGTGACGAAGGTCATTGACACGCTCACACAAGAGGACTTCCATGAGGTCTTCCAGAAGTATTTGGAACGGTAAAACAAATGCATTGCAACCGGAGGTGATTACTTCGAAGGGGACTAAAGTTTCATGAGTGTACTATCAATTAAAGTGCCCATGCGAAAAAAGTCTGGAAGCTTATTGGATGCACCACGTAAGTATCATAATCGGCAGGTGCGTCTTCGATACCCGGTACGGAGGGATCCAAGAGGCATCCTGCTAATGATAACTATTCTGTAATCAGGTCCACAAAGACCAAAGCAACAATGCATCTGACAGTCACCAAAAGAAAAATAGCTCAGAGAAGACAACAGTAATATCATCTACTGTTATTTTAAAAGTGATTCTACGCAAAGAGGATATAGAAAATAGATGATGGATTTCTGGAAAGAACTCGCTGAATTTAATATAGCAAGTTAATGATTGGTGACCAAAGAAGATTGATTTTTATAGAAAGGTTAATTTTCTGACCTAAAGATACTAAGAATATGAGGACAGGTAAATCGTGAAGAATAAACTTAAAGAAAGCACCGTAAAGAGAAAAAACCCTAAATAGTGAAATTACAACAATCATAGAACCCAGCTCCACAGCATCAATCTATCACAAGAGGACAGAGGAAATTTAGAAACGATATAGAAAATCATGGGGGAACAGAAGACTACATTACCATTTCTACAGTATCAAGACTGGGAAAATGTCAAAGTAGAGACCAAAAAGGTAAATACATTATGGATATATTTCTCAGAAGACAATATCACCGAACTGAACGAGTTAATATGTCCAAGAGCAGAACTAATAAGTGATAGAATTAATATCTTCTAAAGAAATCTGTAAAGAAATAAAAACCTGAATTGGAAATTAAGATATATGGACAAATAAAGTAGCTGCGACAACAAGTGAAACAACTAAGAAAGATAAAACGTGCAGGAACCCAATGAAAGGAAAAGATCCCAAGAAGACAAATGCAGATGAGTCTGACAACACAACCTGAAGAAATAAATAAAAAGATATTCACGAAAGAAGGGAGACTCAAAAAGTTGCAGGACAGGATCAAGTAACACAAACAAAACGGGACATTTAAAAATAACTAAAGAACGCCCAACCAACAATTTAGAGGAGATAGCACAAGGATAAATTAACAAGTAGCCAAAGAAACAAAACAATTTTTGAGTAAAACGCAGAAACGGAAATAGCAGTAATACTTAATGGATAAGTAGCATAAAATGAAATAGGACTCAAAGAAGACCCTGATACGAATCTACGCCGATACTCACTAAAAGCAAAACTCATGGAAATACCAAATTGGATGTCACCAGGACCGATGGAATGCATGGATTCTAGTTTTGAAAATTCACATTTATGTATTACAGATTGTTCATGCAATTGAGTTAATGCTTACAAGAAGCAGGTATACCCAAATAGACAACGAAAGGGAAAAATACGTTTATGTAGAAAGATCAGAAAAAATGGTTCATCACTAGCAACTATAGATCGATCTGATTTACTCTAATGTGAAAAATCTTGATCGAACAAATCAGAGAAGAAGTCTATGACTCATTCCTGCCCTGCAGAACTTTCCCAGAATAACAAAAAAGAATGCTGCATGAGAACAGGAGGAATAAATGACCAACTATATATAGTCAATTACATCATTAAAGGAGTCATAATTTTGCCAAAAGTGTAGACATGACATGGATTAACAATAAAAGGACCTATGATATGGTGCTGCAAACTTGGCTAACAGAACGTCTAAAAATGTAAAAAAATATCTGAAAAAATAATAACCTTCATCACGAATGACATGGAAATCTGGAGTTCGAAACTAAGAGCGGGAGGGTAAATTCTAGAAGAGGTACATCTCCAAAGAGGCATCTTCCAGGGAGACTCGCTTTCACCATTATAATTCATTATAGCAATGATCCCTCTCATCAGTGTACTTAGGAAAGATATTTACAAAAAAAAAAATGAAATACTGTACCAGTATCTGGTACTGTACCAGTATCTGGTACAAGCGAAAAAATATACAGCCAGCATATAAGGATGAAATTGGGAATGGAAATACGTGTTATGGTCATAATGATGAATGGGAAAAGACAAATAACAGAAGGAATAGGAAAGTATTAGATCAGTTGGAGAGATGGAAAATTATTAATAATTGTTGATATTGGAAACGGACATTAACAAAGAAGGGAAAATGAAGAAGAAAAAAAAACAAGAAAATACTACACCCCCCCCCAAAAAAAAACAGAAAGATAGCGGCTCCAAACCAAGCTCTGCAAGCAAGAATCTCATCTAAGGAATATTCACTTGGGCAGTTCCCTTGTAAGATACTTAAATGGACAGGGTAGGAACTCAAGTGGACCAAAGGACATGAAAGTTGATAATTATACTCAAGGCTTTAAACCAGAAAGATGGTATACACAGAATGTATGGCGTCAAGAAAAGAAGCAGGAAGAAGACTCGCAAGTATTGAAGATTGCGCCAATGCATCAACATAAGGAATCGAGGGCTGCATTAAAACGAGAAAACAGATTGACTACAGCAACCAAAAGCAGCACTGCCAATATAAGTACAAATAGAAAAATAGCAAAAACCAGGAAACAGAAATAGGAAGAAAACCAAATGTGCAGATATTTCAAACAACGAAGTTGAAATATTGCACTCGAGAAGACATAGACGCATCTTAGAAAGGTAAAGCTAAAAAGAAAAACAGATTCTTTTCTAAAAACAACGCAATAAGGACCAATTATGTTATAGCGAAAATAGATAAGACACAACAGAACAGCAAGTGCAGGTTATGTGAAGAAAAAGTTTAAACGGTTAAATGGAAAAATAAGCGAATACAGTAAGCTGGCACAAAAGGAAATCAACACTAGACACGACTGTGTGGGTAAGGTGATCCACTGAGAATCGTGCAAGAGATTGGATTTTTACGATACAACGGAATGGTATATGCACAAACTAGAATACATTCTAGATATGAGACTCATAAAATTATCTTAGGTTTTGAGATACAAACGCATCACTTAATCTCAGCCGCAAGACCTGAGATAATGCTAATTAGAAAAAAAAAGAAAAATTGTTGTCTTATGGATTCTGCAGTTCCAGCAGATCACAGGGTAAAAATAAAAGCAAGCAAAAAAGATCGACAAATTCTTGGAACTTGCCAGAGATTTAAAAAAGGTGTGGAACATGATAGTGACAACGATACCAGACGTAGTTGTTGCATTTGGGGACTGATGGAATTGGAAATAGAGATCATCCAGATTACAGCTTTGTGGAGAAGAGCCAGAATACAGAAAAGACTCGTGGAAACCTGAGAAGACTTCGTGTCATTCAGATTCTAGTGAAAGTCCATCAGTTAACACTGATGTGAAAAACTTGAAAGGAGTAAAATAATAATGATAAAATTATTGGCAGAAATCTCATAAAAGGAATAAAACACTTGACAGTACTTCTTGGAAGATCCTCGAGATCTTTCTTAAAATGGACAGAATCCGTTCTCGAGAGTGAGACGTTTAAAATTCTCTGAGATTTTCAGATACAATCGGATCACCTTATCTCAGTCACAAGAAAAGATCAAATGTTATTTAACAAGAAAAGCATAACTTGCAAAATACTAGATTTTTGCCTCCCTTGAGACTACAGAGCGAAAATAGAAGAAAGTGAAAAATATACAAAAACTTCAACTGTGTACGTGAACTAAGTAATCGGTAGAAGGTAAGGGTGGCGGTGATACAACTTGTAATTGACACACTTAGAACACCCCAAAAGTTTTGGATTAAGGAGTTGAGGAAATAGAAATTAGGGAAAGAACCGCGAACATCCAGCATTCTGAAGAACGGCTTGGATACTCAGAAGAATCCTGGAGACATGGTGTGAAAAAATGGCAAGGAATAATAATAATAGTGCATCAAAACAAAAATCCATGATATTTAGAAGAACAGCAAATGTATGTAACGTAGGGATAAAAAAAAAACAGTTAATTACATTAATAAATGTAGCAGACTAACTCAAAAGAATTGGATGAACGAGCGCAATTTTGAGAGAAAAGTGATCCACATGGACTTGTGAAAGTTATTAAGATTTCACTGTGCTGATAAATGATACAAGCAAAAACCAGAATATGTCCTTCAAATTCAAACGCGTAAAATCCTTTAGGACTTTAAGATTATGGGTCTCGTAAAGGGTTTGTCGTAGTAGCGGTGAATTGTTGGTATTGTTAGGAGATTTTGAGGTTTATGTCTGATTCCTTTTTCTTCTGGTCCCATTCTCTTGTTATATTCTTATTTGCTTGTCAGCGCTGCAAGGGAATAAAGGATGGAAGGAAGAAAACAAGGATACCTTTACACTCAAATTTTATTTATGGGGTTTGTGACTTTTCTGTGATGTGGACTGTTTTACTGAACCAGTAGAAATAGTCGAGCTTCCCCAGACAAGTCGCTTGAAGAATATCACGGAATCATTCATAGCAAATTGCAAGTTTGAAGGTCCATCATGTGTCTGTGTTCTGTGAGTATATTAAGCAGAGGCTACTACGAGTAGGAGACACAATTTGCTGCTAAATCTTCGACACTCTAGCAAGCATGTGCGTTTCCTTCCAGTGGCTGAGAGAAAAAAAGATGTGCCCGTCTCAGCTGAGTTGGTAAAAGCTTCTGAGCTCGAGTTTCTCTAGGGCGAAAAGGAAGCCCTTCTTTTCGTCATGCGCCGATTTCGCGCCCTATCAAAGGTCTGCTTTTAAAATGCTTCTTTAGGATTATTTTATTTTATTTTTTTCCCGTTATAGTACTTTTTCACTTCTCATTCTCTCCCCACTAGATAAAGACGGGCTCCAAATCAAGGCAGAAGATTGTACTTAATTCTAATCATCATAAATAGTGGCGTAGAAGTCGTCCTTTTAAGCTTGATATTATCACTTAGAAACTAGTGGTTGACTTATACAGGAGAGCTAAGATCCAAACCTTTTAGCCGAATCGGCTGGGGTAGTAGAATACTTTGACAGCATCTCTACGAAGCAGTAAGACACCCTCGCAATTAGTGTCAAGTATATAACATTAAACAATATAATGCTGAGGCTCCAGTAATTATGGAGCTTTAGGGAATGCAGACTGTCCATTCATTTCCATCGTTGCCGTGTTCACTTTGGCCTTGAGTGGTAGCGCCAGATACGCTCCTATCTTTGGTTCGAATAGAACTGTTTCACATTTAAACTGAGTGCCAACAAAGATTTATTCTAAAGTGAAATATTAGGAAAAAAACTCTTTGATCCATTAACTGTATGTAAAGAAAGGACTGGTGTTTAATTGAATGGGTAGTGATACATAGCAATACTTGGTTATCTTTGTTGACTTATGCTGAATTGAGTTGTTAGAAATAGACCTGTTTGATCATTTAATCATGTTTATCTACAAAATTTGTTTATACATATATTTAATATATGAGTAAAACTAATTTGGCATTAAATAAGCTACAATGGCTGATGTGCCATAAAACGAAACCTGAAACAAACCAAACCATTTACCACTGGTTAACTACTCGGGGGAAAATGTTAGCATTTTTGCTTTGCTATTTAAGTTGCAATTTGCGGTGACAAGAAGAAAATACATTGTCCTTTAGTGGATTTTTTCGAGCCAGCAAAACACATAGTAAAATTTTAAGGTGAAAAACTGGAGACATACCAGGACCTTGTCAGAAAACTAAAAAGAAATGTAGAACCAGAAGGAAACAGAGATACCAACAATAGTTTGGTTCCTTGAAATATTCTGCAAGAACCTGGAGTAGAGGATAAGGGAAGTGGAGATCAGGGGAAGAATTGAGACCATTCAGCAGAAATCATTAACTACCTTGTCGATATGGCTCAGAAAACATCAACTGCATCATCTGTAAAGTTAAAATACCCAGACGAGTCCTGGTTAGCTGAAGAGATTTTCCTGTGGAGATGATTGGTTTGGTTTCTTTGTTTAAGGGGATATCAACCTTTGTAGGTTATTTAATGCCAATGCTATTCTTCTAGAAGAACAGTAGTGGTACTATTTAAGCCATAGCTGGGAGGATAAGGGGGTTCATACCTTTCCCAAGGGTATTTGCCCGAAAGTGAACGTAATAGCGCGACTGGAGTACGAACTCGCTTACTACGATTCCGTAGTCCATCGCTTTAACCATTACACCACGAGGACACCCCCCTGTGGAGTTGAACCGTACTGCTGATGCGAAAACTCGAATAATATTATTCCATATTTTTTTCCTCGGTATTGAGTAATTCAATAATATTATCCTCAACATGGCTAGGAAAGAATTATGCCATTGATCTCAGAAATCTAATCTAGTTTTTTTTCAGGTTTATTTTCTGAAGCCTGAATGTACATCTTTAAATAGAAAAAATGTTTTGCGCCTTATCTTTTTTTAGTTTATTTACTGCTAAATCAAAATCCGAGATGGCCTTCCTCTGAGTGTGCTAATCTCATAATTTTTCCAAGGAGAGTATTTACAGCTATAACCTGACCCACTTGCAAGAGTACAACATTAGTCAATGGATCGTGAAATCTGAAAGCAAACGTGAACTGAATGTTTGCAGATATGTTTTGATAATTTTGATAAGATGATTTTCAATCAACGTTGCCAACCTTAATTTTAAAAAATCTTATCACTTTTAAACCAACCTCGTATGTTGTGTCTAAACTGAGTAGATTTTACGTAAAAATGATAATAGAAAGTAGTAACAGATTATCGATATTGGATTGATTCCTGTGAGAGCTGCACTTACTGACTGGTAAATACTCGAATAAACATTGAAATATGTAGGTAAAGTTATAAAATGAAAATCGCAATAAATATATAGGTTTGTTTGATATTTACAGTTTATCTAACTTTATAAAGGAACGGACAGTTTACAAACAAGACAAGACTATGGATAAATATTGCTTTTTTGGAAAATCACCGGCCGAGTAATTGATTGTATCAAATGTCAAACATGTCTAGAAAATATTTGGATGGTGAAATGCAATATAACTACAAACATCAAGATAAAATGCATCCAAGATAGCCGTCAAAACAACACCCTAAAAATCAACGATAAAAAGACTTGAATGGATAAGACTCAGGAGAGAGAGAGAGAGAGAGAGAGAGATGGGGGGGCAGAAATGGGGTAATCAAGCGCATAATAAGCAATTGCAGAAAACTGACCCTTGAGATGTAGAATTAGCGGAAGGACTTGCTGGGGGAAAAGTGATCTAATGAAAATTGTGCAAACGAGTGAATTTCCAGGTTACAGACCAATGGATAGATCAACGCAAAGACCAGAATCTGTCCTGGAAAATGCGACACTCAAAATTCTCTGATTTTGAAATATAAATCCATCACACTCTAAAAGTCAGAAAACCGGAAGTTACCCGGAAGAAAATAATTACAGTTGTTATAGCAGAACACAAATTAAAATGAAAGGAAAGCTAAATACATGAACCTTGTTATAGAACTGAAAAAATACATACAAAAACATTGCAAAGAGAGTGGAGAACTGCGAGATCAGGGGAAAATTGTGACTGTCCAGAACACAACACTCTCGGGATCGTCCTTGGGAACTGAGGAGACTTATTACCACTTAGACTTCACTAATGTTGACTAGTTATTACTGAAGAGAAAACTCGAGGACTTAGTGTCGATGTATTGAAGACTACATAAAAAGTGCAGAAGAAGACTGATTACAACCAACAGAAACAACACTGATGATACAAGCATCAACATAATAAAAATAACCTGGAAACAAAAATTAGATTAAAAATAAATGTATGGACATTTTAAGCGACAAACAAGCGAACTTTCTCACGAGAAGACATGTACAAAGCTAAGAAAGGAGAACCTTGAGAGAGAAACTGAATTTCTTCTGATAGCAGCACAAAACAAAGCAAGAATAGATAAGACGCAACAAAATGATAGATGTAGGTTTTATTGTAATAGAGGCGAAATGATCAATCCTATAATAAGCGAATTCCGCAAATTAGTACAAAAGAGTAAAATACTAGATACGATTGGGTGGGCAAGGTGATTCACAGGGAATTTAGCAAGAAGTTCAAAATCGACCATACGAACAAATGGTCTATGCATAACCCGGAATACGGCTTGGAAAATGAGGCACAAAGTTCTCTACGATTTTGAGATACAAACGGATCACTTAATTTCGGCCAGATGACCAGACCTTGTGATAGTAAAAAAAGAATAAAAATGAGAACTTGCCAAATAGTGAACTTTGACGTCCCGACAGACCAAAGAGTAACATTGAAAGAAAGCGAAAAGACCTTGTTAAGGACCTCAAAAACCTATGGAACATGAAAGTGATGTTAATACCGATAGTAATCATTGCGCTCAGTACAGTCACTATCGGACTTGTAAAGGGACTGGAGGAATTGGAAATAAAAGCACGAGTGGATATCATCCAAACGACAGTATTATGAAGATTGACCAAAATACTGAGAAGAGTCCTAGAGAATTGAGGAAACTTGCTGTCACTCAAACTCTTGCAGAAGACCATCAGCTAACGCTGGTGTGAAAAACTCTCAAATGAGTAAAATGATAATAATAATAATAAACTCCCTTTCTCTGAGGCCGCAATCTAGCTCCACAAAGAATCCCCCATGCTATAAATTGTTATAAAACGAAAAAAAAAAAATCTTAAAATCATATTTAAACATGAAAGTGATATTAATAGTGATGTACATAAATTATCAGTTTAAATATGAGTTGGTTGAACCATTGTTTACAAAGGATTATTATCATTTATTACTTAAAACCATGTAAGTGCTTAAAAAAAAGAAAGAAAAAAGGAAATAAATGAACGACTGACTTCGGCATAAAATAACATAACAAGGGTGTAAATATAATAAAACTGACCAACCAAACAACCAACCATTAAACTTTGTGAGACACATCAAAAGAGCGCATCAGTGGGGTGTCCTTGTGATGTAATGGTTAAAGCGATGGACAGCAGAATCGTTGTAAGTGAGTCCGAACTCCAGTCGTACAATTACGTTCACTTTCGGACAAGTACCCTTGGAAAATGTATGAACCCCCTTATTAGTTAAATAGTGCCTCTACTGTTCTTCTAGGAGAATGGGTTGGCATTAAATAACCAACAAATAAACCAAACTACGAAGATATTTTAAAAAATGGTAATTTTTTTTTGTCTCCTTCCTCTGTCAGACTTACACTCTCTATTTGTCGACTGGTCCCTTCTCTTTCTATTCTGTTTTTATTATTACCTTCTGCTTACCTCCCTTTCCCTGAAAAATTGACTACTCTGACTGTCAGCAGTCAATGCAGCAAATATCAGAAGCATGAGCTCTCTATTCAAATAAGTACCTTTCCTTCTTCATCTATTAAATGACGGATAAACGACTCGCTTTTCATGTTCTACAGTGTCACAAAAATCTTTGTATGGTGAAAGAAAATAAGCCTATCTACACAAAAAAAAGAAAGAAAAAGAAAATACAATTCAAAGGTAAAAAAAAAAAAAGACAAAAAATTGAACATCTACTCAGCGGAAAAATCCAACAAGCATAAAATCCCCCAAAGGAAAGATTACAAGAGACAACATTTTGAGCAAAGCAAATTCCTAAAAGAACCTGTCTATATTTTTAGACGAAATGAAAAAAAAAATCAATTTACTGTTTCTTGTGAAAGCTTTATGAAAACATGTGCTCAATTTTATTATTTGGTTTGGTTTGGAATATCTATTTAACGCTATATCAAAACCCTTAAACGTTATTCAATGCTAAAATTCAATTCATCTGTAAATATTCAATATAATTAAAACTATGCATATTGTCAACTTTTTGTGTGTGGTTTTTCGGATTGTTGTCCTCATCTTTATTCCTTTTAGTTGTAACACAACATTTCGGCCGCTGTATCCTCTGGCGTTCCACAGGTGCATCTTGTTTATTTGGACATAGACATTATTCAACCTGGGAAATCATTTTTACTGTTGGACTGTTGATAAAACAAGACATTCAAGAATAACGATGAGGACAACGGTCCGAAAAATCACACACAATCTATTGCACATTTTTTATTTGTGTTCATAAAAAAATTTAGGCAAGTGCCCGTGGTGTAATGGTTATCGTCGTAGGAAATGGACACGGCGACACGAGTTCAAATCCTCGACGAGACTGATTGCATTTCACAGAGCACTAATAAAATTATTCTCCATCCAGATATGGGTAAATAGTAGGGCAGACTAGGTTCTTCAGCCTTGGTGAGGCAACTAGTCTAGGAGAAGGAAAACTCTGAATTCAAACCTGTTAAACTCCGCTTAAAAATTGACCTTGTGTTATATCCTGCCCAAGCGGAGGGGTTGGGTAAATATGATAAAAGATTCTAAAATAATTATCAGCTCTTAGCATTAAATTATATAGTATCAAGTATTCCTATTCAATACAGATAATTTGCACACAGTTATATGGCATCAAGTATTTCTATATAAGAAAAGATACCAACAGTCATTGTGTTTTACGCACGTATTCCTATTCCAAATAAACATCTACGACATCGTAGACTACGACATTGTAGTAAATAAGTTCGAACAGTCATCGTGCTATTTCGTTCAATCGGGGAAAGTAAGAAACCCTAATGCCCAAGGTTAGGCCACCTTCGGGTGGTTGATAATGTCATTGAAAAGCATTGTATAGCACTAGACCCCTTGGTCCAGTTTAAGCTATAACCAGTCATCAATGCCTGGACTCACATTTAAGTCCATGTCCAGCAAGGCTCATCCGGCTCACATGACACTAAGGGAGTCGATGACCAGTATAGTTCGGTAGGGTTCGAGTCTCGACTCGTGCCCAACCTACCCCTCCCTTAAACTCCACTATAAATCGATTTTCGTGTCACTGACCTTGAGTCAAGTCCTGTCTGGTGGGAAGCAGAGACAAATAAACCTCATCTCCACGGATCAACCAAATCCTTAAATAGGTCCTATAGTATAGAAAGTATGGGTTTCGAAATTGACAACATAATTACCAATCTCAATCTAGAAAATATAAAAGGTTGCGCATTTGACGGCATATAAGACGCACGGGTGTATAAGGCGCACCCCGATTTCAACAGGGCAAATAAAGAAAAAATCAAACTACTAAAAGTTACTCTAAAGTCTTAGCTTGCCAGGTAGCGGTCGTATCGATACTGCTGTATGGATGCACTACTCGGACGCTAACTAAACGGCTCGAGAAGAAGCTGGACGGCAATTACACAAGAATGTTGCGAGCAATATTCAACAAGTCCTGGCGGCAACACCCCACAAGGCACCAACTATGCGGCCACCTGCCTCCCATCACGAAAACTATCCAAGCTAGACGAACCAGACATGTAGGACACTGCTGGAGAAGCAGGGACGAGCTCATTAGTGATGTACTCCTATGGACCCCTGCATATGGCCAAGCGAAAGCCGGACGACCAGCTAGAACATAAACATAGCAGCTATGTGAGAATACGGGATGTAGCCCTGAAGATCTGCCGGAGGCGATGAATGATAGGGAGAAGTGGCGAGAGAGGGTCAGGAATATCCGTGCTAGCGGCACGACATGATGATGATGATGATGATGATGATGATGACTGAGAATTTAAAACCTACATATGGCATATAAGATTCAGGGGAATGTTAAGATATTTTTAGTAAAAAGAGTTCGCTTTATATGCCGTCAAATACGGTCCATCTGAAAGTAATCGGAACTGATGCAGAAAAGCCGAGTGTACTGAGGCCAGTTTGATAATTGTAGTTTTCAATTATATACCGTATAAAATGTATCTTCAAAATCATTTAAAACGGATAACTGTTTTATACTTAATTGCAATATAAATGTTTTATTAGAGAAATTTATCATTTGAAAGAGGTAAACAATTTATATGTAAACACAATATCAATAATTTCAATATTCAATATTTTTTTCATTTTACTTGAAACTCATGTTAAAAGTTACCTTCAAACCATCCACTTAAAAACCAGATACAAACAAGATTCAACTCTAGATAACCATCAATGGTCTATATGCCATAAAATTAAATAATTTGATCTTATCCCAGCCAGATATGGATTAAATAGTAGCACAACTGTTTCTACGAGTAATGTTTGGGCATTGAATAAACCAGGAAAGTTGATATTCCCCCCCAAAAAAAAAAGAAGCCAAACCAAGCCAGGTATTTTATTAGTAATTTCGAGGTTTCAAGCAAATATTTTTATTCAATAATAAGTTCTGATTATTTATAATTACTGCTGATACTAAGTGTCATGTGAAAATGTTGGTTACATATATATAGTTATGAAAAGTCCTTGAATGTTTTAAAAAGAATAATTGTTGTATTTTCGATAGACTTCTTAAGTTTGTTCAAGAACAACAGACATTGCACACACAGTGGACGATTCTTTTAGCTCGTGTTAGAGTTATGACGGATAAACATGAAGATTTCTGTAAATCTACAAATAAATTTATAACATCCATCAAATAAGAATATTTTTTGCCGAAATTAAATGCATTTGTTGAGTTGTTTTTACCTTCAATGTCTTTTTTATACTCAAGATGTTTATCCAACTCCCCACGAGGCCGAAATGAGACGTATAGTCATTTGCACCACTGGAATCAAGCCTCCCACAGGTGGTTTCAGGAATTATTTAGATTCCGTTGATATTCCGCTTCAAGAGCCCACTCTCAGAAACCGGACAATTAACTCAAATCTTCATTGTTTTTGGCAAGGGAGTAGGTGCTGCCTGGGAGGAAAAAGCACCTTGAAAATAAACTGTTCATTATTTTATATACTTCCCTAGCCGAAAGGCCGAGAATACCAAAACCAATTTAATAATTGTAGTTTCCAATAATATACCGCGTAAAAATGTAACTTCAAAATCATTTTAAATAGATAAATGATTTATACTTAATTGCAGTATCAATGTTTTAAGAGTCAATTTATTCGTAAAATTCATTATCATCTTAAACAGGTAAACAGTCAACACTTTATCGCAATATCAATGTTTCAAGAGTTAATTAGTAGAATTCATTACCATTTTAAATAGGTAAACAATTTATACTTAGTTGCAATGTCAATCATTTAAGAACTACGTGGTGCATTCAATGAGTTTCCAGATTTTTTCGTACAACCATTTAAACTTTTGTAGACTCTTGAACATTCAGTATGTTATTGCTATACATCTTATGAAATGACTGACAAATTTTTAGGATTTCAGGTTCAAATGAACAGCTACAGCAGCAATTAGAATACACCCCACTAAAGCCTGATTATCACAGCTGGTGAATTTCAAAAATGAAAACTGGACGTGAGGACAAATTAGAAGAACGATATGCAATAAAATTCTGTTTTAAACATGGAAAAAAATGCCAGAGAAACGTATGGAATGCTTCAGAGTGCTTTTGAAGCATCTTGCATGAATCGAGCATCAGTTTTTGAGTGGCATAAGAGATTCAAGGAAGGCAGGGAGTCTGTGAGGGATGATGAGAGGTGTGGGAGGAGTAAGGAAGTCAATACACTAGAGTTGATTGGCCAAAGGGATAGGGTTAGGGTTACTATGTTGAGGGTTTAAGGGAGTTCAGGTAGAGATTCCGTAAGAAGAGGCCAGCACTTTTCAAATCGGGCCAGTGGCATTTCCACCAGGAAAATGCACCAGTCCACAACTCCATACTTTTCACAGACTATTTGACCAAGATGGGCATCAAAACAGTTCCTCAGCCTCCCAATAGTCCAGACCTTGCTCCCAGTGACTTTTGGTTATTCCCTAAGCTCAGAAGCAGACGTTATGAGACAATTGAGGAGATAAAAGAGGCTGTGACGAAGGTCATTGACACGCTCACACAAGAGGACTTCCATGGGGCCTTCCAGAATTTGTTGGAATGGTACAACAAGTGCATTGCAGCCGGAGGAGATTACTTCGAGGGGGACTAGAATTTCGTGTGTGTATCAATAAAAGTGTCCATACGAAAAAAGTCTTGAAACTTATTTAATGATCCTCGTATTGTATCAATGTAATTCAAAAGTATCTTAAACAGTTATAAATTTCATAATTATTGTAAAATGGTTTAAGAGCCAAGGTTCGCATTTATTGAACCCTTCTGCCACGGAAAAATGTGAGACTAGGTTAATTTTTTAGTTGTGTAAAGCTGGCTAGAATTCTGTCAGACTGTTTGCCTAAACAACACAAAAGAGCCCGGTCAGCCTTATTGTTTACCCTTAGTTTAAAACAGATGGATTCATAACTTTTCTCATGTAATATAATGGTCGAGGGATTTCGTTTTATGCCTTTGGGTTTAGTTAGGCTGAGAACCTTTGGGCACAGTGCATGTGTTACTCAGGTGCAACATTAACGCAGGTGTTCACGCGCACGCGCAGAGCAGACGTGTCAATCAGAGATGTCACAATAGCCCAGATGGGAAACAGGGCTACAGAGAGCGGGTGACGTCACGCACTGGAAAAGTGCGGAGGATTTTGGGGATTTTGAAAAATTCAGTGGAGTTGAGAACTAGACACCGGACGAGAAGGGTCGACTTTCGGGGTTCGCAGACGAATTTGCGCGCTACGGGCGCCGCACGAGATGGGGGTGGGGGCAGATGAAAAAGCCAGAATAGAAAGAATGTGTATCTCTTTCCTTATGTCGAACAACCTTTAAACTCAAAGGTAATAAAAAGTTTCGTACCAGAAATAAGAAACCGTAAGTGTTTTTCGCGTTTCGAGATTCCTGTGTTCTATATATATATATATATATATGAACATTATATGTCCATTTCGCATATCCGTATCTGGCTATGGTACACCCAGAGCATGAGCGTGAAGTGATTTGGTTGGGTTTGATTTTATGGCATATCAACCATTGTAGGTTATTTAATGCCAAATCCATTTATATATATATATATATGATATCTGAACACATTTTGCAGATAATATATTTAAACGAGCCTGAATTCATTTTTTATCGCACACAGTTAAATGGCTTCACATATTTCTATCTAATAGGAATAATTCCATTTGTTATTTATCATTTGTTTACATACTGTTAAATGTTTTCAAGGATTGCTATTCAACATTTATATTTTAATTCAACATTAGTCATTTGTTTACACGCAGCTAAATGATCAAAGAGTTCTTTTTTTGACAATTCAGTTTAGCATTAGTTAACAAAGTTAAACGGTTCCTAGTATTGCTATGTATCGCTGCCAATTCAACTAAACATCAGTCATTTGTTTACACACAGATAAATGATCAAACAATTCTATTTCAAACAACTCACTGTAGCATAATTCATTCTTTGCACTTAGTTTAAATATCAAAAAGTTCCGTATGACCCATAGATACGACCGTATCAGGTGCTACCACTCTGAGCCAAAGTGGACCTGGGAGTGATGGCAGTGAAGGAGTACTCCGTATTCCTTAAAGATCCAGCATTACTGGAGCCTGACCATCAGATTGTTTATTGTCATATCTATGACACTCGTTGGGGGATATTACTCGTCTGCAGTGACTCATTTGGTGTATTCTACAGCCCGAGTCAACTTGTCTGTAGGTTAAAGAGCCCAGTCTGCCCTTAGCCTTGAACTAATATATTCATACATTTTCCCAGAGGATTAGTGTGAAGTGAAACGCAGACAGCCTCATCTCGGATTTGAACCTTGGTCGCTAAATTCCATTTTATACAACGATACATGTCATGCAAATCTCGCCGCAATCACATCATTTTGGGGCTTCCTCCTCCAAAAGACGCTTTGTTTTGTCCAATTTTCCATTTCTAAATATAGCATCTAATGCATACTTGTAATTCACAACAATTTTAAACATAATCTCAATTAGATAGTAAACCTGTCACCGGGACTAAATATATACTGAGTGATTCCATAGCAGCGTGGAAGACCCCTCTCAAAAAAGGATATACCTTTGTATGACAATAAACAGTATATAGATTTCGGGAGCTCTAGGGAGCGTGTCATCCACTCTGACACAGAGTGGGTTATGGTGATACCCATGAATCAAATAATTGGTTTCTTTGTTTAATAGCATATCAGTTTTTGTGGGTGATTAAATGGTAAAACATCCTTGTAGAAAAACAATCGTGACACTATTTAATCCATAACTGTGGAGAAGATTAGATGGTTTATACATTTCTCAAGATTATTTGTTTGAATGTGAATGTAATCACATGACTGTAATTCGAAGCTTTTTTACTTCAACGCAACTGAGCAACTCTTCGCCTTTATATCTCAGGGACTACACCGAGGCAAATAGATCTGCTGAAAAATATTGATATTGTATAGGGCAACTATATAAGAATGCTGCGAGCATTATTGAACAGGTCCTGGAAGCAACACCCCACAAAGTAGCAGCTGTACGGCCACCAACCACCCATCACGAAAACTATTCAAGTTAGACGAACCAGACATCCAGGACACTGCTGGAGAAGTAGGGACAAGCTCATAAGAGATGTATTCCAATGGACCCCTTCACATGGCCGAGCAAAAGCAGGGCGACCAGTTCGAACATACATATTGCAGCTCTGTGAGGATACCGAGTGTAGACCTGAGGACTTGGCGGAAGTGATGAACGATAGGGAGAGGTGGCGAGAGAGGGTCAGGGATATCCATGCTGATGGCACGACAAGATGATAATGATGAGTGGACAGTGTGCAAAAGAATCCCCCCCCCCCCAAAGCCCCAGAAACTCAAGAAACGACTACACAAAAATTCAAATCCAAGCGTATAATGAATACTTTAACCTTTAGGCATGAAATAATCCTAGATGTCTGGATATAGATGTGGGTGCTTGTAGTGTAATAGTCATCGTCTTAAGGAATAGACAGGGCGAAACCGAGTTCAAATCCTAGACGAATCTATTTACATTTCTCATATATTCCACTTATTCTCCCTCCAGCTCTGGGTAGATATTAGAGCTGATTAGGCTCTTTTACTTTCCTATGCAAATCGGTATAGGAGAAGGAAATTCAAACCTGTTAAACTCCTCTTAAAAATCGACCGTGTGTTTCGTCTTTCTCGTGCAGAGAGGTTGGTAATACATTGACGGCTTGGCATATCTTTAAAATTAACGAATCAGATCAACTTGATCCACTTCGGGTCATGGTGGACGTGGAAGTAATGGCAGATAAGAGGCGATTTCATTATTAATAGATTGCTGGACAGGAGTTTCAACATATGACGCAGTTTCATGTAATATAATATAATGTAATTTACAACTGGTTCATTGGACTAGTCGGTAGAGTGTTTGCCAATGGCGCGGGAGACAGGGGTTCAATCCTAGGTTGCATCATCCCAAAGACTCTAAAGTAGTACTTGATGCTGCCTCGCTTAACATCATTATAAAATACGGATCAAGAGTAAATTGGAGCAATCTAGGGAAAGGGGTAGCACCCTCCACTACACCTCGGTGTTGTAGCTAATAAAAAGGGAGCCTTGGGTCACCCTCGAGTACGGTCGCAAACTTTATTTTTTACTTACTTAATGAAACACGAAAACGACGGATACATTTATTGCTTTATCTACGAATAAGAAATATTTCATGAAAACATGTCCCATCACGTTCTTGAGCAATTTCAGGAACCATTGCTGACATAACCCGTGACTCTCTACAAATCTATCCTTATAATCAGGAGCTGTTTTATATATGATATTTCTTATGTTCGTCATTATCACTGTTATTTTCCCTACCATAATTATGTTGTTTATCAGAATGATCGAAGCAGTCACCGCTACCAAAAGCTTTAGCATATTTTGTACCATTTTTAGAATTCTTTGTACTGACATAAAACACTTATATTTATCGAACGGATGTCGACATTCTTACTTAATGGCTTTTGCTTTCCTCAAGTGGAATGACTGACATTTAAGACTTGGTAAAACTGATTGCTTGGCATTGTAACCTTTTAATACCGTAATGTGATTATTTAAAAAAATTATATATATATATATATATATATATATATATATATATATATATATATATATATATATATATATACACGACAAAGTGTATACATTTGCGGTCCAATCTATCTTGAGTTTCGGCTTTTTCGCACTTCTTCTCACAAATTTATACATATTTTGTGTGTATGTATTTATCCACGATCTATTAAAACATGTGCTTGTCAAAGATTTTATGCCTATTCTCATCTATCTGTGGTAAGTATACATCCAATTTGAATAAAAGCCAACTGAAATTTTAGCTGTTTGCAGTTTTGTCCCCCAGGATAATAAAAGTTGCGGAAGAGCAAAGTTCATGTTCTGTTGAGGACACACATTCAGACACACAAAATGAAGTAGTAATTTAAAAACACTTACCGGCAGAAGGGATTTAAATGCAGTTAAATGAAAATATACAAGTTCCTTGGTTGGTTCGTTAATTTTACGCCTCGTCAATCGTTAGTGGGTTATTTAATACATAAGTTTTTTTTGGGTTTTTTTTTTGCAAGCGTTGAGAGAGTAACGTTCCTTTTAATCTTTCCTTTTTCTTTGTTGGATGTCAAATCAACCTTCGTGCTTTATTTAATACCTAATCTATCCGTATAGTGGCCCAGTCGGCTGGGGCCGTAGAATACACTGATTGCATCTCTGCAGAGGGGTAGCACTCCCTCAACGAGTGTCCTGGAAATGACAATAAACAATCTGATGATGAGGATCTAGTAATGCTGGTACTTTGGAAATTCTGAGTACCCCTTCATTGCCATCGCTCCCAGGTCCACTTTGGCCAAGAGTGGTAGCACCTAATAGGGTCCTATCTATGGATCAAATGGAACTAAACTACGTACTTAGTTCAACTGAATTGTTTGAAATAGAATTGTTTTGACACTTAACAGTGTAAACAATAAGCTGTGCATATACTAAACAAAATTGTTTGAAATGGAACTGTTTTTGATATTTAAAGTGTGTACCTATACTAAACTGAATTTTTTCATATTAAACTATTAGTAAGTATAAAATGGATTTGGTATAAAATAACTTACAACGGTTGATATGCCATAATACCAAACTTAAACAAGATATCCCTATAGAAGAAAAGAAGTGGTACTATTTAACCAATAACTGGTGAGATAAGGAGGTTCATACATTTCCTGGGCGTACTTAGGCGAAAGTAAAGCTAATTTCGCGATTCAGTTCGTACTCGCTTACTACGGTTTTACTCCTTCCTTTACATGCTGGTCCGAAAAAAGTAAATGTGTACTAAAGACAATCACATGAACACCTCGCGACAATTAAGACTCTGAAGGGAAATGTGTATCCATCAGGTTTATTAAATACCGAAAGGGTAAAACTGAAAGAAAAGGAATTAAATACAAACAGATTGGGTATATTTGTTCAATTTTGGTGACAAACAGATGAAAAGAATAATACAAGGGTTTGATGAGACAGAGGAGGCAAGAAGCCGAGAAGAGACTCAAATAGGTTTAAATTTACAATATTTAAACGTTAACAACAAATTAGGAACAAAACAAGTTGCAGCAGCTAAGAATGGGAAGGTACGATGGAATAGTAAGTGAAGCGTGAAGGCAACACGTGGTAGAAGGTAGAAGGAAGTAGAAGTATAAATAAATGTCACATTTCACAAATGTTATGTGAGAAAGTCTTTAGAAGAAAGTCGTAGACATAAAGGGAGGAAATATTGTTTAACATACCGATGATGCTGTCACTGAGGTGAAGGACTTTTTTTTTTTTTTTATAAAAACTGCTGTCGGCTAGCTAAGGTCAGACATCGAACTAAACTATAAACAGGAAGTAGTCGACCGGAGAAGGCCATTAAGAGTTCCTTGCTAAAAAGGGGCCACTCAAGGGAGGTAGTTCTACGGGACAGAACAACGATATTGCAGTTAAGCACGTTATTGACTATAATACGGTAATTCCACCTTTCTATTTCATAACTTTCAACTGACTATTTTCAACTAATTATCTAATACTTATAATTTACGACTCTTTACATGGATTTAAGTGATTATTCCTATCTATACGAATATTAGTTTGTGCGGGGTATTGTCTACTTCTTGGTTTCCCAGTATTAAATCTATCAACGTTCCAAGTATAGAGTCTAGGCAGATTAAAAACAGGTATGGGGCTAAAGAAGCAGAAGATACACCGAAAAAACTATTATAGACGCGGATATCGTTAATGACATACCAATTCAGGCCGAATCCCTACTGCATAGTCTAGAGCAGGTGTGCAGCAAGGAAATACATAAGCCCCATAACCAGCTTATTATCTGCGTAGATTACGAGTTTCGAAGGTTTATAAATTTAATGAAAGAAAACGGCTTCACGCTGACAAAAAAAGGAGCAGAAGATACCCCGTATAAACTATTACGGACGCAGACTACGCTGATGACAACCACATCCAAATAGGGAAAGAGAGCTCTCATAGAGAAGCGTCTATAACAATAAAACCTAGTCACCATGCAGACCTATCATTTTTTTTTCGGGTTGAAAGTTTTGATCGTCAGGCGGAAAGCCATTTATAAATTACGCTATGTAAGACAAATCTTGAGAGAGAGAGTCCTTACAGAGGAACAACGGGAGAAAAATTGATACTTGTCACTGAGCAACTTTTTATATATAACCGCTGATGAAAAAGTTAATCGACGTTTGAATTTCCACAATATAAGTTACACCATCACTGAATCTTTGTGGCGAATTAATTTTCTGACAAATTTTAGGCAGATAATAAAATCCAACATGAAAATTTCAATTTATCTAAATAATGAACCAGGAAATTTTGTCGAATTTGGAATCTTGATTTATTTAATGAGTTTTTTTTTTTGTAATGAAATGTTTACATTCTTTTCTTTATAAATGGACAGTGACTAAATTAAAGAAAAAAAAAATAAAAGAAAAAAGCGCAGGATATTATTCCGGGAGTAAACTAATTGAAAAAAATGAATTTCTATGAGATTTCTCTTAAATAAAAGTCAGACATAATTATTTGCATTGCAACTTATTGTTCAATCTGAATTTTTAATGTTTCACAGTGATATAATTTAATGACCTTACTAAGTTCAGATTAATTCAATATAGTTAAATATCGGGTCGAGATTATTATGCTCCGTCTCTCATTGGAAATGGCAATGGCCTGTTTACCTTGAAAATCAGCGATCAGAATCATATTTTCTTTTACTTGGGCTCGAACATTAATCAGAGGTATCGGCGTGAATACACAACTTCTTAGCAGGTAAAAAATACGATTTTATCAGTTGATAAGATTTTTAAAAATACGATTTCATAGGGCCATAAATGATTGATTGATTCTAATGTCAACTCGTCTAGGTTAGGGAATCATGTTCATTGTACATTCATATGTACATTTTTGTGTTATTGTTTCTCATAAATGTTTTTTTTTTGGTATACGGTTATGTGATATATAGTATTCCTATTTTAAAAAGATAAATTTGAATCATAAGTGGGACTCTAACGAGTACTACCAATTGAGTCTGGTTTGGTTTGGTTTAGTTTTATGGCATATCAACCATTGTAGGTTATTTAATGACGAATCCATTTGTATACATATAAATAGTTCCATTTCTATTATGTAAAAGAATATGCTGATAGTGACCCGTGAGATTTGAACACGGATCTCTAACCAACAAGCATAAATGTTGAAATGGAATGTACTACTGAAGTTTACGTGACAAGAAATAGTGGATATATAAATTGGTCAGTCAGAGGTCAGACGTTGAGTGACAGATACGAATGCAAAATAGATGTGAAATATAACATTGCGAGTTAGTATTATTTAATATTCTATACCCAGTATTCGGTATTGTACGAGAGAGAAGAGATTTTTAAAGTATCGCCAAAAATTACCCACCTCACGGAACATTAGGGGTGTCCTCGTGGTGTAATGGTTAAAGCGATGCACTGCGGAATCGGAGTACGCGAGTTCGTACTCCAGTCGCGCTATTACGTTCACTTTCGGGAAAATACCCTTGGGAAAGGTATGAACCCCCTTATTCTCCCTCCAGCTATGGGTAAATAGTAGCTCGGACTAGGTTCTTCAGCCTTGGTGAGGCAACTAGTCTAGGAGAAGGAAAACTCTGAATTCAAACCTGTTAAACTCCGCTTAAAAAATTGACCTTGTGTCATATCCTGCCCGAGCGGAGGGGTTGGTAAATAGTATCTCACGGAACATTACAAGAGTGGCGATAAAGAATTAGCACCGAAGAACTTCAAACAATTCAGGTTTTTGTTTGCACACAGTTAAATGGCAAACAGTTCTATTTCAAAGAATTCAGTTTAGCATAAGTATACTGTTTCGTTCTATTTGACACATAGATAGGACTCTATCAGGTGCTATAACTCCGGGCCAGAGTGGACTTGGGAGCGATGGCAATGAACGAGTACTCCACATTCCCCAAAGCTCAAGTATTACCGGAGACTCACCATCAGATTGTTTTTTGTCATATCTGAGACACTCGTTGACGTATTCTAACCCCGATACAGAGATGCAGTCGGTGTATTCTATAGCTCCAGACAAGTGGGCCATATCGAGACCGGGTAGTCGTGGAAATAATGGCACTGAAGGCGTAATTCATTCAAATGAAATCGTCAGAACTGGAGTTTTAATGTTAGATGCAGTTTAGTCATATATATATATATATATATATATATATATATATATATATATATATATATATATATATATATATATATATATATAAACGTATGCATATATATTGTCCCCCCGGGGGCTGGGGCTGAGGTCTATAGCGAAGAAATTAATCGTTGCCACTTGCGCAATGCAAACCACTTCATATTACTTAAGCTCTCGGTAGCCCTTAAGCGTATATGTGGTGACAAAAAAAGTGATACATATATATTTAAAATCGGTTCGCTTACCTTGAGTTTCCTCGTACCTCTGCGGTAGAATCTCTGACTGGCGGAAAAGTTAGTCAGGTTTCGATCTCAGCTTCGAGCATCTTGCGTCTCTTGCCACACTAAAGAACTGTGATACCACGAAATAGTATGTCTGGAGATGACTACATATGGAGAAAAACTGGACATAAATCCTGTAGAGATGAAAATAAACAAGGTCTTCATCGGATGATTTTATTTCTAGAAATATTTACCCACGTTTAACGATTCGATTTTTAGACCTTTATCAATGAGTGTAAGATACTAAATAACACGAAAAAGAAAAGAAAGTTTCAAACATTCTACAACAGCTGGCAGTGTTTTGTTTCGAATTCGTGTGATGTAACTAGCACTCCAAAATTTACCAATACAAAGATCCATATCACATCAGTCTATCTATCTATACATCAATATATGTTGATTTTTATATAACTCAGTTCGAATGTATCTATTATAAAAATTCCATGATAAATCGGTACGTTTTTATCAGTGTTGATCCTTCTATTTCAGTTTGTTTAATTCGACTATCTGTTTATCTTTCTACATATGAATAAATGGTGAAGCCGAATTATTTTCGATAAAAGATTTTGTAATTTTTCAACACCGATCTGATCAAATATGAAGATAAGTTGAAAAAAAAGGTCTTTGTTGGATATATTGTAATTGTAATTATACAAGATTCAACAATTTTGCGACATGTTTTTATTATTTATGTAAACTAACGCCTTGGAATCTTTAAAATTCAGGTTGTCATCAGCTTTCAAATTATGTTTGACCAACTTGTTATTTATTTAACACACAAATTCGAAACAGCGCTACCAGCAAAAGTGGAATGTTTTAAAACTTTGTCGCCTCTTTCGTTTCATTTAATAACTTACATGCACTGATGAAGGCCTAAAAGTTTAAACGTTTCACGTTGGCAAATATTTCTACAAATAAAATCATCCTTTGAAGACCTTGTGCTTTTTAATCTTTATACATTTTAAAATATATACATTTATTTATATTACCATGACCAAGTTCTATTTTATTCAGAGCCAATAAATTAGTCTTGAAGGCATTTCAAATATATTAATTTACTTGGCATTCAGAAAGCAAACATCCTTAATAGAAATTTTTGTATGATTTTCGTGTGGAGCGAAGTATAGTAGACTTTCTTACGGTGTCCGCAGTAGCTTCGACATTTTTTTTTCTTTCTTGAAAATTTTGATTTACTAAACTTGTTCTCTAGGGAAATAAAGCGTAAAATTTCATATCTATTAAATAGGTCTTTTTCATCAAAATGAAAGAAAACGGAGAAAATGTAAACAGTTATTGATATAATCTTTTAAAAAAGTTTCTGGGAGTGAAATTATTAATATTTTAATCCCCCAAGCTAAAAGATTATGCACACACACACACACACACACACACACACACACACATATATATATATATATATATATATATATATATATATATATATATATATATATATATATGTTCTCTTTGATAGATTGTAATGCTACGGTTAAAACGTTATTAAAGAAACGCTGGGATGCTGTTTGCTTTATCTTGATGTACCGGTGAAGAGAATTACTGACGCTTTGATATGTTTCGCTGTGTAATATCGAGCAGAACAAAAGATATAGCATTTTGAGAGTACAGATTTTATAACTCAATTCAAACGCAAATCTATTTCCCTGTTGAAAAAAAAAGTCTTAAAATTTAAATCGGTAAGTAAATAAAAGACATTAAATAAAAAGATAATTTAGTCAAAAATTTACCCCATTCATGTCATGTGCTGGATGTGACACAAGGTCATTTCTAATGATCGATTTATTCTAATGTTACATATTGACCCACGATCGAGCCGTCAATCAAGAAATGCACCCGTGTAAATAACAGGTGCATCCGGTCGAGGATGTCGGAATATCACCTTGACCTGTGGACGTGGTTGAATTCGGTGCAGATGCGTAAACCCACAGGAAGCAGGTGGACGACAAACATATAACCAGGTGCCACAGATGGCTTGGGTTAGTCAATTCCAGTTCAGTTCCAGTCGCAGTTGGAGATAGGATGCCCGCGGAGTGAGAACCAGCTCCAGACAGAGGGCTTGTGGCTCTCAGCGACCCACAGTTGAGCAGCCCAGCCAAGATAAGGAAGAAGTGCTGCTATGGTCGCGAGAAGAACTTTGGGTCAATATGTTGCAGTCTGTTCCCGTCTCCAACTCACCTCTCACACATAACCAACCGGAACCCTTTCGCAACACTTTCGAGAATAAAGAAGTGTGTTCGTTCGTATATTAGGTTGACTATGTTTCCGCATATAGTTGTATATGTATACGAATACTTGTATGAGCCTATACAACACTAACGGCATGTAATTGTGTTGTGTAGAGGACAGAGAATCGCATTTATTGTATGTTCCTATTTACATTAGACTGGTTTATATGTTCAATAACTGGTTCATTAGCCTAGTGGGTAGAGTGTTCGTCAATGGTCCGGGAGACCTAGGTTCAATCCTAGGTCACGTCATACCAAAGACTTTAAAAATGGTACTTGATACCCCCTTGCTTAATACTCAGCAATATAAGGTACGTATCGAGGGTAAAGTAGAGCAATCCAGGGAAAGGAGTAGCGCCCTTCCGTACACCTCGGTGTAGTAGCTATTGAAAAGGGAGCCTTCTGGTTGCCCTCGACTACGGTCGCCAATTTTACTTTACTTTATATGTTCAATGGCATATCAACCTCTATGAGTTATTTAATGCTGTAGCCAACCTTGTAGAAGGACAGTTGTGGTAATATTTTATCCATAGCTCGGTGAGGGGTAAAAGAGTTAATACTTTTTCCATGATTGTTTGTCCGAAAGTGAAAATGAATGCATTACTTGAGTTCGAACTCGCTTACTCTGATGTCACAGTCTAGTACGTTTGTAGCAACATCACGAGAATTCTTCGTTTTTGTGAAGTAATTTCTTTTGATTATTTTGGCACATGGTGTCGTATATTGAACCACTGGACAAACAAAGAAGGACTCATAGATATATAAAAATATAATTTATATTTTTATTCTTCGACGGCGACGATCGTGTGCAGTAGGAATACAGTCAGAGCGAGTTCGCACATATATTTCTTTGGTGACGGGGACCCTTTTTGTGAAGTAGTGCGACGGCCGGAGAACACACACGGGGAGTTGACAAGTCTACTTAAGTGACCGGCGTGAATCTGCCTTCAGTCCCAAATTACAGACCTTATAATATCTCCCAAGCCCCATGCGGAAATATGAACAACCTCTTCGCCTCACGTATTTCCTGTTCATTGCTGGTTATTGGAACTTACATACTTCGATTTTTACCACTAATTTACTGATCTTATCTGCGAACAGAAATATCTGTCATTCTACCCACAGGCAGTAAATTACCTTTTTTCTTTTTCCTTTGAAACCACTTTGTTGATGTTATCTTTCGACCGCATTGAATCGTGCCAGCGAAGTTAGTATATTAGAAAAGTCATATCGAATAAAAATAATTTTCAAACATAAAGTATTTATCTACAAACTTATGAATTGTAAGTGTCACTTTCTTTTAGATTTGTAGCACACATATCACCTTTTGATGACCACACCTTTCACTTTTGTATGAGCGTCACCTGCACAGAAATTAAGGCAGAAAATCTGAATTAGTTTTTCTAGTTTCATAAGAAGCCGTAGTGTTTTGCCATTAGAAAAATGTTGTGGCTAACGCGCTCGAATGCAACATTGTAGTAAGCGAGTTTGAACTCCTGTTGATCTATAACATAAACCTTCAATTAACATACTCAGAAAATATACGAATCTCCTTATACGCCACTCAGCTGTAGGTTAAATAGAACAACTATTGTTCTTTTACATTGATGGCTCTGGCATTAAATAAGCCAAAAGGGTTGGTTTGCAATTGAAACAAAGAAACAAAATCAAACCATACCTTTATTTAAAAAAAACAACCCAGTTATAATAACCCACCCGATGCTGTCGAAACCTTTATAAGAAATTTCCGGAGTTTCTCGACGAAATTGCATCGGGTATGTCAACCTCTTAATTATTTCTTTTTTCAATTCATCTTTCAAAAATATATTTCTGTTGTGTACAATTTTCTTTCAGTTTATTTAAAGTCATTTTTATATATTCAAAGCATCAATATTTTTCGGAAAAAGCTTTAAAATTTTTCTTTACAAATCGCTGTTACTGAAAAAACGACAGAGACAAAATGATGTGTCATCATTTCTATAGAGAAATGCTGGAGCATTGTGAAGAGGAAAATGGCTTCATTGAGCGTCGAATTTTTAGTGATCTATTGAATGTAACAGGCAGTAATATACTCCAAAAAATTCTCATGAAAATTGTGTATCATGAATGTTGACATCATGCATGTTAATTAATTTTTGAAACTATTTCTTTGGTCAAGGCCATATTTTATAAATTATTTTATCAAGTTATAGGCTAGGTTTTGTTTTGCTTTATGACATATCAACCCTTGAGATTTATTTTATGCCAAATCTTGTTTATATATATATATAGTCATTCACGAACAGACTATTTCGTTGTATCACGACTCTTCTGTGTGACTAGACACAGAGGACGCGTGAAGCCCGCCTAACTTTACGTTATACATAGTATCATACTGCTCAGCCAGTAGACGACCTATGTCAGCTCTGGAATTACAAGGTCCAACAATTTAACAAATATAATATATTATCATATATTATATTATAATAATAATTATATCATTAGAAAATAATTACAATAATAATAATAATAATAATAATTGTCAACTTTGCTGTCCTGGCTGACCAAAGAATAAAACTGAAAGAATGTGAAAAGAAGTACCTCGACCTTGCTAGAGAATTGAAAAAGCTGTGGAACATGAAAGTGACGATAGTACCAATTGTGATTGGTGCTTTTGGCACAATAACAAAATTATTATTAGAAGGCCTGGAGGACTTTGAAGTTGGCGGACGGGTAGAGACTATCCAAATAACAGCATTACTGAGAACGGCCAGAATACTGAGAAGAGTCCTGGAGACTTGAGGAGACTTGCTGTTACTCAAACTCCGGCGAGAAACCATCAGCTAAAACTTATAGGAAAAACCCTTAAGGAGTAAATAATAATAATAATAATAATAATAATAATAATAAAAATACACGCAGTTAGAATATACAGTCAGGATATAGGAATAGAATTTGGCATAGAAAAATGTGCCATGCTTATAATGAAAAGTGGCAAATGACAACTAACTGATGGAATGGAACTACCAAATCAAGACAAGATTAGAACGCTTGTAGAAAACGAAACCTACAAATATTTGGGCATCTTGGAGGCTGACACCATCAAACAAGTGGAAATGAAAGCCGAAATTCAAAAAGAATATCTCAGTAGAAATAGAAAACTACTAGAGACAAAACTCTCTGGCCGAAACCTTATCAAAGAAATAAAATCCTGGGCTATATCACTCGTTAGATATTCCAGACACTTTCTCAAGTGGACCAGAGATGAACTTAAACAAATGGACCAAAGAACAAGAAAACTAAAGACAATGCATAAGGCATCACACCCCAGAGATGACGTTGACAGACAATATGTTTCATGAAAAGAGGGAGGAAGAGGATTTGTCAGCATTGAAGACAGCGTTGACACATCGATACAACGACTTGAGGATTATATAGAAAAACAATGAAGGACTCATTACAGTCATCAGAAACAATACTGATAACACGATGGACAACAGAATGACAATAACTAGGAAACAAAGATTGGAAGGAAAACAGCTCTATAGGTGTTTTAAACGACTAATAAACGACTAATAAACAACATCTCACATGACAAAACCTGGACATGGCTAAGAAAAGGAAACTTTAAGAGAAAAACAGAATCTCTCCTAATAGCAGCACAAAACAACGCTGTAAGAACCAATCAAATCAAAGCGAGAATA
Source organism: Sepioteuthis lessoniana (assembly GCA_963585895.1). NCBI lineage: Eukaryota > Metazoa > Mollusca > Cephalopoda > Myopsida > Loliginidae > Sepioteuthis > Sepioteuthis lessoniana. The sequence goes on along the minus strand of OY757906.1, from coordinate 46,996,311 downwards.
GATAAGACGCAACAAAATGGCAAATGCGGTGACAGAGATGAAACTATCAATCACATAATAAGCGGATTCAGAAAATTAGCCCAGAAGGAATATAAGACTAGACACGACTGGGTTGACAAGGTGATCCACTGGGATATGGGCAAGAAATTTAAATTTGCTCTAGAAAATAACACACATAAACTACTATGGGACTTTGACATACACACAGATCACCTAATCTCGGCCAAAAGACCAGACAAAATAATAATTAAAAATATATATATAGAGAACTTACAAAAGTTGTCCCAACTGACCACAGAAAAAACCCGAAAGAATATGAAAAGAAGGATAAGTACCTCGACCTTGCAAGAGAATTGAAAAAAAAACAAACTATGGAACATGCAGATGACAATTATATCAATTGTAATTGGTGAGTTTTGAAGAGTAAATAAAATATTACTAAAGGGACTTAGAAGTTGGTGGACTAGTAGAGACCGTCCAAACTACTGCACTATCGAGAACGGCCAGAATACTGAGAAGAGTCCTGGAGACTTGAGGAGACTTGCTGTCACTCAAACTCCAGTGAAAGACCCTCAGCCAAAGCTGATGTGAAAAATTCTAATGAGTAAATAATTATACATATTATTATTATTATATATAGTTGGTATATATATATAATTATATATATATATATTCATATATATATATATATATATTCATATATATATATATATATATATATTCACATATATATATTCATATATATATATTCATATATATACATATATATATATATATATATAATAATATATATATATATATTCATATATATTCATATATATATTCATATATATAAATATATTTATATATATATATATATATATATATTCATATATATTTATATATATATATATATATATATACATATATATATAAAGTTGATATGTTGATATTATATATTATATTAAAAAATTGTTATGTCCAAACAATTTTAATTTGTATTACAATATAAATTATGTATTACGTATATCATAATGATAATTATATAATTTGAATATAATTATGATATTAGAATTATTATAATAATAATCATATATATATATATATATATATATATATATATATATATATATATATATATATGATTTCTGTGTGAATAATTTTAGGTAACATTATTTTTAAACTAGCCGGTGTTCATTTGTTTCCTCACAGTTAAATGGTTTGAAGTGTTGTTATTCAACACTTATAATTCCACATAACATTTGTCATTCGCCTACACACAGTTAAATATTTTTAATTATTCCCATCTAATTCTAATAATTCTATTTAATCTTGATCAGTTGTTTGCCAACAGTAAGTTATTTTCATATTTAGCTGTCAGATAGTAATGATTCTATTTAATATTAATCATTCATTTGCACACCGTTAAATTGGTTTCAAATATGGCTATCAAACGCCAATATTCTATTTAATATTAATCATTTATTTGTTCAGAGTTAAACGGTTTTCAGCATTGTTATTTAACAATAATGATTATATTTATTTACTGGTTTCTTTGTTTTATAGCATATCAACCTTCCTGATTCCAACGTCATCAGTTTAGAAAATCAGTAATGGTAAGATTTAACCCATAGCAGGAGGTATAAAGGGATTTACTCAGGTAAAGTAAAAGGGATATCGCAATTAGATTTAGAATTCTCTTTCTTTGAATCCGCAGTTCAGCGCATTAACCGTTACGTCACGAGGACTATCCTATATTTATCGTGTATTCCTTTCAAATACAAACAATTTGCACACTACTATATAGTTCCAAATTGGCAATAACAATAATAATAATGATAATAATTATTATAATAATAATAAACCTTCGTAAATTATGGTAGAATTCTTACTGACACATGTATAGGGCCTAAAAAGGAGTCTCCAATCAGGGCCAGTGTGAACGTGAGAGTAATCATAATGAAGAGTTCTTCTACAATCCCTAAACTGCAGGACCTTAGTCTCGCCAACAAATGAAATTCAGTGTCATACTCTGAACATGGTTTTAAGTATTGGTGTCAAACACAAATAATTATATCCAACATTAATTACTCGTGTGTACACTTTGAAGTCATTTCAAGTTATACAATTGGTCACTAAATTCCATTTAAGACTAATCATTCACTTACGCCTAACTAAAGGATCCTTAGTACTGCCACGCAACACAAGAAAATCCACCAAATATCTATCATCTGCTAGCAAATAGCTTTAATGGTTTCAGGTTTGGCTATCTCAGCGCAACTGACCCTCAGCCATCGACTTCTTGCACAAAGATAAAATAGGGTTAGGTACTTGTTTGTTACAAGAGCAATTTGAAGAATGCTGGCAGAAAAATCAAACAAGTGCAAGGGATGGACATGAGTAGCCGCCAGATCAGATTGAGCCTCTCGGACCATCCGTCGAGTTAGAGCCTAAGAGGAGTGTTGAAAGTCACGTAACCGTTTCGGTTATGGGGTCACGGACTTTTCAGTCACTAATATCCTGTCCTCAAGTGTTGCTGGTCGTCACCCGTGGCCATCTTCCAATCTCGTTAGGCGGGCAGCATCTAACCTCTCTACAGAGGAGCAGTTAAAATATTCTACAGTCTTAACCCACAGGGAAGGGGTCATGTAATCTGTATACTTTAATATTAAAAGAAATGGCTTAAAAGACAACAAAAAAAGAAAAACAAACAATTTGAAATCAACGTCGTGAGCTGTAATCTTATTACAATTGACCAAATATAAATCCGTCTGTCCGTATTTTTAAGTCGCCATTAATTTTGATCTGATTTTATTCAAACTTCCGAGAAGTTTTAGAGATCATTTTTAGGTTAAATTATTTGCAATTTATGAAAATTTTATATTTAAGAGAATAATATTAGAAAGCAATTTTAACGATTCATTTATCTCAAACATTAAAGAAATCTTCTACATGGGTACGTGGTGTTATGTTTACCACAGGAGGAAATGGATACGACGACTCGAGTTCAGATCTTGGACGAAGCTGTTTGAATTTTACTTATAACTTTGAAAGCTATGACTCTAATTATTTTCCCTCCAGTTATACGTAGATAATAGAGTAAACTGGGTTCTTTAACCTTGGTATGACAACCACTTTAGGAGACGGAAAACTGTTTAATTCCGCTTAAACACGGACTTTTTGTCGTATCGTGCTAGTGTAGAGGGGTTGGGTAAATATATATTTAAAGTTTCCCTTGCTTTCAGACTACATTAACCCAAGCCTTCATCCCATGATGAAAAGATCGAACAGAAGCAATGGCTTTTTTTAAAAAGGAAATTGAACTTCATTTGGAAAAGACTTGGTGGATCTAACGGATTATCTTTTTCTAGATTATTTGTGATGCTGTTCACGAATCCTTGGTTAATATTTGATCATTGGGAGTTCGATTCTACGGTAGTCAACAGCAGTAGATCATTAGAAAAAGTAAAAATTCTAGAAAGATTAAGGAGATGACTATTGACCAACGCCCAAGTCTGTCATCGATTGCGAAGTGAAACACATCCCATTTCTACCCACGACGATGAGGAGATAAAAAGTATAAAATGTTTCTGCTCTTGGGGAGGCGTAGTGGGTAACGTGCGACATCGTAGAAAAGTGTAGTCCAATCGAGCCACTGAGTTTACTTTCGGACTAACGCCCTTGGTAAATTAACAAATTCTTTTACACCCTCAGTTGTTGGTTAAATAGTATCATTACTGTACATCTACAAGGACGGCTTTGGCGTTAAATAACCTGCGAAGGTTGATATACGATTAAAAAAGCCAAGAAAAGTGTGAATTCTGAAGTTTGTTTTGTTTCTTTTTGTGCGTTGCTGACGTGCGTGTAAATTATATAGTTTGGATTAAAACCTGCAGCCGACTAATCATTTCTTTTTAAAAACGAATAGAGCGAGACCCCGTAGCTTAGTGGCAAATGTGTTAGACTATGACATCGTTGTAAGCGAGTTCAAAGTTCAGTCACGCTATCGCGCTCGCTTTCAATATAACATCCTTGGGTAAGTATGACGAACTCGCTTTTCCCGCCAGCTATAGGGTAAACCGTACGATACTGTTCTTCAAGGATGGCTTTGTCATTAAATAATCCAGGAACATTGATATGCCATTATGCAAAGAGACCAAGCAATCTTAAAATTCATTTAGCAAGCAAACCCGGCGAATCTTGGATGATACGACCAGTGCGGAAATCAAATTGCAACCCAGGAAATACATGATGAGCTATGTGACAGAGTAAACACTCTTACAAAACCATAGATGTAAATGCCCAACGCAGATAACTGGCTATTACTTCCCTAAACTCGATCATTATTTATATCGACCTTATCCTTGTGCAGAAGAATCTCGTCATTTTCGTGGAACAAACTCGTAAATCCAAAAGTCAGGCAACAGTTTATGATGACCGTAAAGTGCATTTTCTTCGATGTACTTCAATAAAAAAAAAGTTGGCGACCATAGTCGAGTGTGACCAGAAGGCACCATTTTCAATAGCTACTACATCAAAGTGTAGGGGAGGCCGCTACTCAATTCCCTAGATTGCTCCACTTTACCCTTGATACTTACGTTATAATGCTGAGTGTTACGCAAGGCGGGATCAAGTACCATTTTTTGAATCTTTGGTATGACTCGACCTGGGATTGAACCCCAGTCCCCCGGACCATTAGTGAAAACTTTACTCATGCCCTCGACTTAGGTCACCAACTTTACTTAGTACTTCAATGATTAAGTATAAATAACATCCATCTAGTTAATAATTTACTTGTTAATTTCTTTAAAATTTACTTTAACTTCTCCAAATGGGAGCAAATCAGCTAGATTATCTTTCGCTGTTTTATTTTTTGAGGGGTGTGTTGTCCACAGATTCTTTGTCATTCATTTGAACGTTATTGAGATTCCAACTGGGGATTGGATGAGTTTCTTTCTATCTATGGGACAGACTATTGACAATATACACTCGCTTACCTGATTATGTAACCACTTTGCATTAATCGAATCTTATGCGGCTTCTATATCATCAGACTTATTTCTCCTATTTGTCATCAGTCCACAATGTTTTCGCTTCAGGCGTGTCTTTTACCCTTTCACCTTAGTCAAAAATCTGTTTCTTCATCAGATAACCAGGCCAGTAAAAGTATTGAAAGCAATTACATTTTCTCCACAAGAAATTCCCCCATTTCCTCATCGTTCAGGTCAAACCAATCTTTTCAGAAACTCTTGGATTTGATTGCAGACTTTATAAACCGGCTCTTTCCATGATGATCAATAATTTAAGTCAATTTCATCAATTACCATTGCAAACTCATAACGTACTATTTTTGCTTTTAGACAAGAGACATTTATTTTCTTTGGAATAAAAAATACAAGCAGTTTTAAACTTTGTTTTCCCATCCAACTTAAGCAAGGCACCTATCAAGCGATAGTCTGATCTGCATTCAGCCCTGTCGAGCATACAAACGTTTGAAATGTCTTGGAGATCGCATTTCCTTACAAGTACGTTAGGTCAATTCAATTCAATGCCATTTCTTTGAACATGGATGCATGTAGATAGTCTTATACTTGATTTTCTGCTGAAATAGGCGTTACTGATACAGATTCAACTCTTCACACATCTCAAGCAGAAGACCATTGCCGTTACATTTTTCCAACTCCATGCTTACCTAATTAATTCCACATTGGTGCTTCCGGCCTACCTATGTACTGAAATCTCAAAGAACAAACATTTTATTATTCCAATAATTTTCTTACTTTCTTTCTTCTAATTCTTATGCTGATTTCTTTCTTTCTTTCTTTCTTTCTTTCTTTCTTTCTTTCTTTCTTTCTATGCTGATTTTCCAATCTTCTCAAGCCAATTCGGCTGGGGCAGTAGAATACACCAATTGGATCTCTGCAGAGAGGTAAGAGCTCCCATCCAACGAGTGTCCTGAGGCTAAGACTCCAGTCCTGGAGCTTTGGAGAATGTGGAATACTCCTTCATTACAATTACGCCGAGGTCCATTTTGGCCTGGAGTGGTAGCAAATGATAGTGTCCCATCTATGAATCAAATAGAATTGATATTTAAACTGTGCGCAAATAAATGACTAATACTAAACTGAATTGTTATAAAGAGAACTCTTTGACCATTAACGGTGTGTAAAGAAATGACTGATGTTTAAATGAAGTGTTAGTTATACTTGGAATCATTTAACTGTGTGTAAACGAATAAGTAAAATTAGTATTACATAGCAATATTAGATCCATTTTACAATACACAAATAAATAGTATTCAGTAGAATAGTGTTAAAAAGCAATACTTATAACTACTTCCCTGTGTGCAAACAAATGAGAAATGATAAATAGAATGATTAGTGTTAGATAACAATAATTGAAATCATGTAACTGTGTACAAAGAATAGCAATACTTGTGTACAGAAAAGTAGTCTTATCTTCTTTTAAATATAGAATTATTTATAAAACATATTTGAATATGTGCAAATAAATGACTGATGTCAAACAAAATTGTTATTGTTACATAACAATACTTTAAACTATTTAACTGTGTGCAAAAATGTGGTCAGGCTCGTTTAAAAATGTATCTACAAAATGTGTGTACAAATGATAGATATTTAATATATATGCATAAGTAGAGTTGAGCATTAAATAGCTTACAAAGATTCATATGCCATGAAACCAAACTAGTCTAAATTAATCCATCTTTTCTTTTTCTTTCTATCAATACCACTGTTTCTTTTTTTTTTTTTTTTAAGAGGCTCATAGTTTATTTTTGTTTATTGTTTGCTTGTTTTTACATTGTCGGGATGATGATCTTTTCCCTAATATAAATATACATATTTATGAAATAATTCCTACATGGCCACGAACAGGTTTACCTAAATTTCACCAAACAGCTCTTCAGGATTGCTCCGGCAAATTGGGTTAGGATAAAATACTTTTATTGGTTAAAAAGACCCCTTACCTATAAAAGAATTAGCATTTTTAAAATAAAAATTAAATATGCTAAATTTTTTATTGGTAAGGTGTCTTTTTAACCAATAAAAAGTATTTTATCCTAACCCACATTGCCGGAACAATCCTGAAGAGCTGTTTGGGGAAACTTAGGTAAACTTGCACGTGGCCATGTAGGAATTATTTTCATAATATTAACTCTATCTCAGGTATTGAGCACTTTATTACGTTTTAACTTAGGTAATTCTGTCGATTTTTTTTCTTTTGCCTAGACAAATGTGTTTTTTTTAAAAGGTTTTTTCCCGGATATCAGTGTGTAGAATTTGCAAATTGTACAATCTGGGTTTTCTCACAGCCAAAGAATTATAGATTAGATATAAAGATTAATATAAATATATATATATATATATATATATATATATATATATATATATAGTGTGTGTGTGTGTGTGTATGGAATGTATAGACATTGAGTGGACGGTGCTTATTAATTATCAGTATCCCAAAATATTGTTATTCTCCTCTTCCATAGTAAATGACAACAAGAGGTGGAGATTATTCAGACAATGATAAAAATTTCAATGCCTCGTTTCGTGAAGAGAAACAGGCAAAAGTATCATACACGTAACGAACATAACTATATGGTTTAGAAACCTTATTAAAAGGCTGTTTTTCTAAAAACCCTACAAAAATATTAGTCAACGCTAGTTCAATATGTTTGTACAATGATATTCCGTCAATTTGCCTCGACATCATGTCGTTAAAACTTAAAGAGACTGATTTAATAGCCAACTTCATCAGTTGAATCAAAATAAGTTCTATGAACGGTGGAGATTTTATACGGCCCCGATATAAATAATAGGCACAAATACTACAAGTCTCACCCAAGGGGATGAAGATGAACAGGGAGGATATGTCAAACGATACAACGAACTCAGTGTTTAAACACCGAGGTTAGCTGACGGATCATTGATCCAATACAGGAGTCAAGAAAATAACAACAAAAATAGAATCGTAACACAGGATCCGGAATTTCGACAAACCATTTTGCCAACTCATGTTATAAAGCACTAACCCTTGACAAAATGGGTCTGAGAGGGATATTGGGTTTGTTGACTTTAGGTAGTCCATACATCCTGGGTTGTCATGAAGCAACTGGACGAATTCTTTCATAAACTTCTTTATAAAGAAATATACTTTTAGATAATAAAAGAAACATTTCCTAAATTTTAACTTTCATTTTTTGGGTACAATCACAAGAAAGATCACCTAGTTTGTGGAATTTTGAGACATCGTCTATAATGACAGACATCTTATCTGTATAACAGGAATAATTTAGGATAACCAGACCTGCCCTTTTATCAGGTCTATTTATGTAGATACTAGTATAGGTGTTCAGCTGTTTGCCTTTTTCAAAATAGTTCTTTCGCCATAAGCAAATTTTGAATCAATTGGGAAATTCACTAATTTCTAAGTCTGGTCATTTAAATGAGCTTTAGAATACTTTAATCTAACGATAGAAACTGGAGAATGCTTACACCAATAAGAGAAGAGAAACTCGAACTAGCTAAAAGTAATAATCATATTGGTACTCTTAGAGAGGATACAAAAATACAGCCCACTAGATAATACTAATTCATTACTCTCAGACAAGCTATAGGAAGAAAGATTAGATATATGATTGTCTGATGTGATCCTAGAACCAAATTTCTTTCTGATAAATAAGTTCAAGGAATTTTTGTTTTTGAAATAATCTTGTAAATAATATTATCACCGATGGAGAAATATTTAGAGAAACGGATTTTCTTCTAAAACGAAAGAGTAGTCCAAAGATGACCCATCATCCATCTATATCGGGATTTTAACGCCTTTGATACGTCAAAGAAATTTAAAATTTCGTCTCTTCGAAGAGCACAATCAACATTAGAAGAATTACGGCACATAATCTTTGAGATGGGTCAGAAAATGTTGTCTAAAACAACATGGTTAATTAAGCAGGACTGAAGAAAACTGATTTTACATTTCAGGAAAGTCAATTTGCTCCTCGACCAAATGACATTGTTGAAGGTTTGTATGATTTGAGTTCTGCGCCGAACCGGAAGAAATTTAAATAAATTCTTAGTCTCGAACAAATTGATAATAAATTTGAACAGAGGAATCATATTTAATAAATACGGCTTAAACCTAGCTAAAAAAATAAAAAAAAAAAACAAAAAAAAAAAACAAAAAACAAAACTAAAGGGTCCTTTAGACAAGTGGATTTTCAAAAACCAGTTATTGTAAAAAAACACTAAAACTATTAAGCTTTAAAATGCTAAGCGACAAGTAAAAACCCCTAAAAAAGGGACAAAAAACACTACTCTCTAGATTACTCAAATAATCATAATGGTCTTATAAATTTTCTTTGCTTACATCAACTCGAGCGATATTCTGCAATCGCCAAGATTTCTGATATGGTTAAGTGTGTTTTGCTTCTAGCACTGCATACAACAGAGAAACAATCATCTGAGTAGCCAATCCGATACGAATTAGAATCTCGCCAATAACTAAAAATGGCGGATTCCTGTCGAAAGGGCCCTTTAGTTTCATTATATTCAATTATTTTTGCGAGTTTTCAGTCGTGTTCATCAAATATGGTTCTCCTGTTCAAATTAGATATCAATATGTATACTAGATAAAACTGGTTTGTTTGATTTCAATGGCATATCAACCTTCGTGGGTTATTTATGCCAAAACTATTCTCCTAGAACACTAGTGGTACTATTCATAGCTGGGAGTATAAGGTGGTTCATAACTTTCCCAAAGGTATTTGCCCGAAAGTGAACGTGCGACTGGAATTCGAACTCGCTTACCTACGATTCCGTAGTCCATCGCTTTAATCATTACACCACGAGGACACTGGGGATTCTTTTTGACAATATCATAGTGTAATACACGGTGCATTATTATTTGATGTTTGGTGTATTAAAATATTCACTTTGAAATGAAAGAAATGTTCATGGAAATTTAAGAAATTACATAGAGGATGTTTGATCATCTATAATAAAAAAAAACATTTCTGTTTTTCATTTTTGTTCGATTTTCCTTGGCCATATTTCAATACAAATGGCCTCTCACTTTTTTTATATTTATGCAGGTGGTAAAAATGCCTTGACGTTTATCTGAGAAAAGTAACGAAACGGATTTACCGAGTTCATCTCGCAGATCTACAAAGTAAAAAGAGAAATATTTGTTACTGACATATCTTGTGGCTATAATCACAGTGCCTTAGGGATGAATGTACTGGTTATGTGCCTTATAATTTCATCTGAAAAAGCCTCTCCATTGGAAAGGAAATCATTGCATATTGGATTCAGATGTCGAAGCAAAGAAGAGGTCGATGTCCCTGAGGGAATGGAAAAATCAACTATAGCCATATGGCACTGAGGTTTCATATCGTTTTATAAAAAATAATTATTTTCGGTAATAGATCTTCGCAATATTTAATTTCCCGTTTGTAATGCTTCAGTTCGTTCTGTAACCTTTGTAAGTATTCCTAAATTTGTTGGCTGGCATTATGCTTGGTTTAGTCGGGCTTTCATCAGTCCATACCATTGCTATTACCATTGCTCCTTCCATTCTGTTTTTGTTTTTATTTTTCTGGCAATTTTCCTTATTTAATTACTTTTTCTCCGTTGCAGCGTCTTTTTCTTTTGTCGTTTTTGTTTTAAATTCTTTTAGATTTTCATGGGAAATTGTTTTCGCCGTTGCTTCCTGTTCCTTTTTTCCTATAGCTTTCCCTTAGGTTCGAAATTATCCTTGAATGATAATTCTTTTTATTATTTTCTAGTTTTGTGCACATTTCCATCTCGCCTTTCCCTTCTTTCTTTCATGTTTTCTTGTTTAACTTTAGTTTTGTCATCTTTTATAAATAATTTCCAAGCTTTAACATTTTACTCATCACAGTATTTCTATTTTCTTTTTATCTCTTTATTTATTTATTAGGAACATTTTTATACATTTATTCCATTTTTCTTAATTTCCACGATCTTTTTGCCGCTTTCTTTCATTCTCAATGATGTTGATCTTTTTCTCTTAACCATCTTTCTTTCTTTCTTTCTTTCAATACAGATTTTTCTTTCTTTTCTTGCTTTCAATTCTCTTCTTTCGTTCTTTCTTTCTTTCTTTCTTTTGATGATGATTTTCTTTCTTTTATCGTTATTTTTTTCGATTTTCATCTTTCTTTCTTTCTTTCTTTCTTTCTTTCTTTCTTTTGATGATGATTTTTCTTTTTTTATCGTTTTTTTCGATTCTCATCTTTCTTTCTTTCTTTCTTTTTTTTTTTTAATGATAAATTTTCTTTCTTTTATGGTTTTTTTCTTTTTTTTCCTTTCTTTCTTTCTTTCTTTCTTTTGAAGATGATTTTTCTTTCTTAAATCGTCTTTTTCGATTCTCATATTTCTTTCTTTCTTTCTTTCTTTCTTTTAGTTTGCCGATGAAAAAAACTTGTTTCCTCGAAACTCCTAGGAGCCATAACATTCTAATCATTTCATGGAGACCAAATGGCATAAAATACATTTTGCCAACAAATATAAATTCAACACAAAGCAAAACGCAAAGTATTTAAAGGAAAATTTTAAGAATGGAAACATCACATCAAATCTGCAGCGTGGACAAAAGCAAAGTAAGATAGGTAAAAAGGAAACTATTTTGTTTACAAAACAAAAGAAAAATATGGATTTGATATAGAAAAATAGGAATCCAGCCAGAGAATTTCAGATGGTTCCTTGGACAAAAGGGATTTAAAAAAAAAAACAAGAAAAAAATCAAATGAACAAATGAATGAATAGATAAATAAAAATAAATAAATAAATAAATAAATAAGAAAAGAAAAGAAAAGAAAAGAAAATATAAAAATAAAATTTAAAAAAATGAAATAGAATAACATTAAAAAAAAAAACAGCAAACAAAAAAGCCGAATAAATAAAACTAGAATTTAAAAAAGAAATTTAAAACTATTTCCTTACATTTTTTTACACATTTGATAATTTTATTTGACATAAAGGGAACAGTTTCTGTTCTATTTTACTGTATTTTTTGTCTTCCATATTCGTCTTAAACCTAACGTTTGGCTTCGAGAAAATTGGAGGTATATACATTTTATCAGTTATCTCAGACAAAAATGACATTTTTGTCGCAATCTTTTACTCCAACAATTCTTTAACATTCGTTCTTTGCTTATTTTTTCTTTTCTTTTTTTTTACCCGAGAAAATGCCGCTCTGTTTTATTTTTTATTTTTTTCTGATGATTTTTGATTTTCTCGATACATCTAGTTTCTCCTGGATTTCTTTTATTCTCATCTTTAAAAAAAAATTCCTTTATCTATTATTATTTGCTGGCTTCATTCTTCCTATGAATATTTTTTCGAATTTTATTCTAAAAACTTGCTGAAACCCAAAAGATTTTGCTTTTCTATCATGTTTCAAAACATGACATGACCAATTGCATTGTGAGACACGTGTTCTTCATCTAAGCTGATGCGAAAATGCCAATTTGTATGTAACTAATAACACGTCATCAACAAACATGTATATTCACAAATGCAATTGGATAAGCAATCATTGCTGAAAAAAAGAAAGAAAACTTAAATTCCAAGTGTAGAATAATGAAAATACCTCTTCTCTCTTCGAGTATTCTTCTGCTATAGAAAGATTAATACCAAAACATGGCATATATATGACGATCAAAACACTTGTGAGGAATCTTTTCAAAGAATTTTTATGATTTTTATTTCTCGTTAACACTACATTTGAAGGTGTTATAAAACATGAATATACAAATACTCTCTCCCACCTTTCTCTGTCACATATAAATACATGCAGACAAGCACACGCACCCACAATTTCTTTCTCTCTCCCTCCTTCACACACACACACACACACACACACACACATACACAAAACCACTTTCTATTTCACACACATTCACTCTCTCTCTATCCCCTGCACACAGACTCTCTCTCTCTGTCTCTCTCTCACACACACACGTACATAGAGTCTCATTCTCTCTCCCTCCTCTCACTCTTTCTCTCACAAACACACACACACACACACACACACTTTCTCTCAAGCAAACACATTTTTCCTCTCTCTCTCACCCACACACTCACTCTTTCTCTTTCACACACATTCTCACACTCTCTTCCCACCACGCACTTAAAAATGTCACTCTCATACTCACACATAAACCCTCTCTCACACACTCTTAAACATAAATACTTGTTCACACACACACACACACACACACACACACTTGCCCCCGTCTCTCACACACGTACTCTTACTCTCTTTCTCTCACTCACACACACACTCTCCCTCTCACATATACACTTGCACATGCACACTCACACTCTCTCTAACACATTCACTATCACACACACAATATCACATACAAATTCTTTTTCACACTCTCACACCCATAAACACACTTGCTCTCCCACGCACACTTGAACTCTTCCTCTCTCTTTCTCTCTCTCAAAGAGAAAAAGAGAGAGGACACACACACACACACACACACACACACACATACACACAATTGCTCTTTCACATAAACATGCACTCTTTCTTTCTCTCAGGGACACCTACTGTAACACACATACCGTGGTGCCCATGGTGTAATGGTTATCGTTGTAGGAAATGGACACGGCGACACGAGTTCAAACCCTGGACGAGGCTGATTGCATTTCATATAGCACTAATACTCTTGGGAAAGGTATGAATCGAATTATTCTCCCTCCAACTATGGGTAAATTGTAGGACAGACTAGGTTCTTCAGCCTTGGTGAGGCAACTAGTCTAGGAGAAGGAAAACTCTGAATTCTAACCTGATAAACTCCGCTTAAAAATTGACCTTGTGTCATATCCTGCCCGAGCGGAGGGGTTGGGTAAATAGTGTAACACACATACACTCTCACGCACTCACGCTTGCGTGTGTGCACACACTCTCTCTTCAATACACACACATTCTTCCACATAGACTTTCTCTCTTATACACACACACACACACACACATTTTCTGTTACCACCACACCCTCTTACATGCACAATTAATCTCTTTCTCTCTCTCACACTCTTTCACACACGCATGCTCTCTCTCACACATACATATTTTCTCTCTAAGACACACACACACACTCTCTCTCTCTCTCTCTCTCTCTCACACACACACACACACACACACTTACATATACTTGAATACTCACTTTATCTCTCTCACACACACAGATCTACACACCCACAATTTCTCTCACGCACACAAACTGACATACATTTGCTTTCTGTTGAACTATATAGTATCATAATCATGTATAATCCACACGTTTTTTTTTTGTTCTTTCAAACAAAAGGATAAATAAAAAAAATAAGCATACTAGGCCTTTATCATTTTCTCTAGATCTTGATACAATCTTAACGAATCTCTCAAGTCATTATTTATGAATAAAGTCTAACAACTGCCCTATTGGCGGCTTCTGAATATGATGAGAGTATCATTGGCAAAGGGGTAAGATTCACAAAGGGTCTCCCAGGTATAACTAATCTGCGTCTGTTGATGAGGCTCCAGTTCCGGAGCTATGGACAGTAATCCCAATTCAAATCTGACTCGGAGTGGTAGTAACTGCATTCAATGTGCGCATTTGTCAAGTCGGCTGGGGCGGTAGAATAAACGAACTGCCTCTCAGCAAAAGGGTAGGATCTCACCCAATGAATGTCCTAGTTATGGCACTAAACAATTTGATGGTGAGGTTTCAAAGACGCTGGTGCTTTGGGGAATCCGGAGTACTCTTCATTGCCATCGCTCCAAGGTCCACTCAGGTCCGGAGTGGTGGCATCTGATAGGGTCTTATCTATGAGTCAAATAGAACTAAATTGTGTACTTATGCTAAACTGAATTATTTGAAATGGAACTGTGCTTTGACATTGAAACTGTGTACTTATGCTTAACTGAATTGTTTGATTTACTCTCTTTGACAAATCCATTTTAATGCATTTTTTATATGTATAAAATAGATTCGGTATTAAATAACCTACAATGGTTGATATGCCATTAGACTAAAACAAACCAATCTCCGCACAAAACTGGTTAATGTAAGTCTTTACTGCTCGGCTAACTCTGGTGTGTCCTTGTATAGGAAAATGTCATTTATGAGTTCGTCCGGACTTCAGCAGCAATTCTCAGCATGTCTTGTTCGTCTTTCTTAAATAGTTTGTGAGATGGGAGGTAAGTGACAGTATAACCATTGTTTTGTGGGCTGCTGCTTAAACGATTTGTTCAAAAAAAGTTTGTAGCATTCTTATGCAGTCTTTTTATAGCTTTTTCTTCAAGTGGTATAGCCATACAGTAGTACTGACATGTGTATAGCCTGGAAAAACTTTCGTTTTATTTTATCAGAGAGATCATATTCTGATATAATAGAGAATGTATAGCATTTCTTGCTTTGGTTTTGTGTCATTTTTATAAAAGGATACACTGCTACTGAGGTATATGAACTGGTTTATAAAATTCAGGGGTTAGCTATATTTTGATTAAAACACATGAATTAGAATTCATTTAAAAACAAATGCCTTTTCATGCTTGCTGCCTATTGAGAATCGGCTTTAGTAGGTGCGTTTGTAAGAAGTGCTAGATCATCTGTGTAGTCTATAATAATAGTTTCGGCAGGATTTCGTCTACTTTTTTCTTTCTTTATAGTGAGGTCTTTTTTTTTTATTTCATCGAATAACATTTGTTGTTCGTATTCTAAGAAGATTGTGATTTGAAATGATGCCAATGAATCTCTTTGCAAGACTTCAGCAACGATATCGGAAAATTCAAGGTCACCATCAGGTGACCTGAGCATGTCTTTCTAAGACATCATTTAATTCTTTGGAGAAGTTATGCCAGTTGTAATTGCTCCATTTTTCCTCTCTGTATGGAATCAACTTCAGTGAAATCAACAAATAAGGGCGTTGGCACAAGATTTTTGGCTCGTATCCCTTCGATGTTTCGACGAATTATCAGAATCTGAGCAGTTGCGGATTGATTTCGCCAAAAAACCATACTGATTTTTCCTGAGAACATTATCAATTTTAAGTCGGATAAGATTGAGAAGCAGGACATTATAAACTTTAGCAGTGATAGCTGTAAGAGTTATGGCTCTGAAGTTCTTTGTAATCTCGAGATCACCTTTTATTCGAAAAGGAGAATGTGCGGCCTTTCGTCCATTTCTCTATTGTGTTTTGTTTAGACACCGCTGTGCATAATCAAAGAAGTATGTCATCAAATTTCCTTAGCCTTACCTACTTCAGGTGGTATTTCCTGAAAGCCTGAAACTTTTCTGCTTTTAATTGCTCATAAAACTGAATCGATTTCATCCACTGAACAGAGTCTAAGATTAATTGGTCATGGACAATTTTTTTCACTTTGTCTGTCTGTGTTTTTAGGTTGATTTCCAAGAGGATTTTTAAGATGTTCTTTCTGCTTCTGATGCCTTTCATTTAACTGGCAGCTTTTAGTTTCTATCTAGCTGTACTTTTTCCTTCCGTTAACTTCATTTACTGTTTGCCATGCTAATTGAGATTATTTTCTAGAAATTTTATCATTTTATTGATTTGACCTATAATGAATTCTAATGATAAGTTTTATGTATGTTTTCGTTTGTTCGATTTGAACTTTCTTGTATTTAAACTCATTGATTATAATAATTAATGGATTTGTTAAATTTCTTCTTTGTTAAATTTTTTCTAACAATGCTTTTTTCAGGTCAACTCGTTTTTCTATTGAAAGTATACCCGCCCTCCTAGTGAGTGTCTCCGTGATTCACTTGGTCTCAAGGAGCCGTTTCCCCAGGCTTTACCTTCTTTGCAGGACCAAGTTTCATTGTCTGGTAACTGAAACTCTCCGTCAGGAGAATGACGACGGGCCAAGCATTTTTGCCTCTTCCTCTGCCTCCTATGGGTTTTGACCAGTGCGAGATTCCCACTATAAAATGGCCCTGTCCCATATACTGACGTGGTTGGTTATCAGTTAAATTCGCAGTTTTTCTTCAACTGTTTCTGATTCTCAGGAAATACTACGTTTCTTTTGGTTTAGGTTTTTTTGTTTTGTTTAATGGCATATCAACCTACGTGGGTTATTTAATGCCAATGCCATCCTTTGAGAAGAACAGTAGTGATGCTATTTAACCCATAGATGGGTGGATAAGGGGGTTCATACCTTTCCTAAAGGTATTTGTCCGAAAATAAACGTAATAGGGCGACTGGAGTTCGAACTCGCTTACTACGAATCTGCAGTCTTGTGCTTTAACCATTACACCAAGAAGACACCCCACTTTTGGTTTGGTTGCTCTGTACTTCTCAATTGCTTCTATGAGGGCAGTAACAAAGATTTCATATTCGTCATTTGGAGTACGTTTTTCTGTTGTCTCCAGGAGATTTTCAGATCTGTTTCTGACAGGTACCGATTTGTGATTGCAAATATAGTTATTGGGAAGTTAGGAACAGTCATATCTTAAAGCCTTACATGTTTGCTTCTTATTCATAAGCACACTCACTAGTATCTTTATTGAAACGATTAAATGATCAGAAGATGGTTGGTTGGGCTTTATGGCATATCAACTTTTGTAGGTTACTTAACGCCGAATCCATTTTTATGCAAATAACCAGAAATCAGTTCTATAGGAAACAATTCTTTTTAGTGTAAGTACAATTTCAACGTCAAAAACAGTTCCATATCAAACAATTCACTTCAGCATAAGCACGCTGTTTAAATATAAGTTCACTGTCCAATTGTCAAAAAACATTTCTATTTGAAGCCATTCAGTCTAGTCAAAAAGTTCTTATTCAAATATCAGGTGCTACCACTCCGAGCCAGAGTGGACCTGGGAGCAATGGTAATAAAGAGCTACTCCGTATTCTCCAAAATTTCAGCATTGCTGGAATCTCACCATCAGATTGTTTAGTATCATATCCAGGACTCTCATTGGTGGGGGGGTCTAACTCCCCTGCAGAGGTGCAGTCGGTGTATTCTACAGCCCGAGTCAATTGGGCAATACACAGAGTTAATATCAAAACAGTTTTATTTCAGATAATTCAGTTAAGCATAAGTAAACAGTTTAGATGTTAAAACAGTTCTATTCTAAACAATTCAGTTTAGCCTAAATACGCAGTTTAAATGCAAAAAAATAGTAAAGTCTAGAAACTGCGGTTTAGTTCTATTTACCCCATAGATAGGACCCTTTTCAGGTGCTACCACTCCGGGCCAACGTAGACCTGGGTGCAATGATAATGAAGGGATACCCCGCATTCACCAAAGCTCCAGTATTACTGGAACCTCACCATCAGATTCTTTAGTGTCATATCCAGGACAATCGTTGGGTGGGGTCTTACCCCTCTGCAGATATGCAGTCGGTTCATTCTACAGCCCCAGCCGACTGGGAAATCATCAGAAGATGCTCCTTCGAAAGGTGAATATACGTTGCAGTTAATGGTATTACTTATTTACTTCTTTTTTTTTAAATATAAATATATAGTCTAGCTGTGCTATTTGGATAAGTATAAACCAACTGCTTCTCTTTCCTTTTCTGAAAAGTAATGTTTTGGGATATGAGTTTATTTTCCATAGCAAAATTGCCTCGATGTTCACCATTACCGTTTGTACATAGTATTTATTTTCCTCTTTTACCTATATGAGCATTCATGTCTTTCCCGAAGGTCAGAACTTTATGTTTTGAAGTGCACCGGAAAAAAAAAAAATCCCCACTCCTAAAAGCTACGGCGATAATTTAGCTATTTTCCTTCCTTCCTTTATCCTCCATCCTTCTAAAGACTAGAAAAAAAATTGACGTGTTTCAAATGACTCACTAATAAAAAAAAGAATTTTTCACTACTGTACAATCTGAAAAATGAGTGCCTTGATTTTTTGACTTAAATTGTTAAGAATTTGATAAAAACGCAAAAGTTGAAAGTAGAAAGCGTCCAAACGTGTAAGCTGATTTGGTAAGCTATTTGGTTCTTATCTTATTTAAATGTATAATTGAATACCGTAGCGTTGAAAAAATGTGTTCTCTACAAACATAAAAATGACTAACATTTAACAGTTCGGTTGATGGAATATCAACTTTCATGGCTGATTTAATGCCATAGCCATCCTTGTAGAAGAACTGTGTTGGTACAGTTTAGCTTTGTCTGTATGAGTTTAGGTAGTGTTCATATGGTGCATCCAAGAAGTATCAAGGACAAAGCTACTGCTAGTCCAACCTGCTGGGGCTGCAGAATACACTGACTGCTTCTCTGCAAAGGGGTAAGACTCCCCCAATGAGTGACCTGGATATGACACTAAATAATCTGATTGTAACGCTTCAGAAATGCTGGAGCTTTGGGGAATGCCGATTACCCCTTCATTGCCATCGCTTCCAGGTCTAATCTGGTCCAGAGTGGTAGCACCTGATAGGGTCCTATACATGGGCTAAATAGAACTAAACTGTGTATTCACGCTAAACTGATTTGTTTGAAATTAACTGTTTTGTCATTTAACTGTGTGTAAACAAAACCAGTACTTATGTTAAACTGAACTGTTTAAAGTAGACCGATTTTGACAATTAAATTGCTCACTTATGCTAAACTGATCTGTGTGAAATAGAACTGTTTTGACATTAAACTGCGTGAAAACAAAAATCTATACTTATTCTACAGTGAAATTTTTATCAAAACGACTAAATTTAGCATTGAATGACCCCAAAATACTTGATACGCCGTAAAACAAACACACCAACCAACCAACCAACTATAGCTCGTACTTAGAAGAAATACCATTTTATTTTATCGGATAGAATAGATTTTCATATGATCGGTAGCCTGTCAATAATATTTCATTTTAGTAGATGAGATACTCCTGCCGTGGCATGTGAGCTTATCTACTAATTAAAAAGGCTTGCAACTTAGAATCGAGATAGCTTATTTTTGTTTTAAAATACATAAACTCTGTTTCATTTGCGTACACGAAGACGCCAATTCCTCCAACTGCTTGCTATTGGCTATACAGTAGGGATTCTTCTAGTACTTGTGTTATTTTTGAAAAGTCTTTGATCATCAGCGTAGTGTGCATATGTCAAATATTCTTTGAGATCCCGTCTGCTTCTTGTCTTTTTAATGTAAACTATCTTTTTTAATTAGATTTATGGACGTAAAGAAATACGTATGCAAGATACATTATAAAGAAATATGGTGTTAATGTATTTCCCTACAAAACCCCAGCATCTATGTCGATGAAGTTTGTCGTCATAAGGTGAGAGAACCATTGATTTTGTGTTTTCGTAAAGCACCATAATGTGTTTTCGTAAAGCACCATAATAGCGGTAAAAATTTATTTGAGGAGATGAAAAGATAGAAGTATTTGCCCCATTTTTTCTCTGTATGGCAAAGAATGAGATGTCTACAAACAGTTGTGCTGCCTCAAAACTTTTTGCACATACCACTTCGATGATTGGACGTATTGTTAGAACCTGAGAGGTTGTTGATCGATTCCTCCGAAAGACGTTCTGATTTTTCCTTTGAATCATTTCAAGTTGAATACGATTCTGAAGCAAGGTATTTTAAAACTTAACAGCCGTTATAAAAAGAGTTATGCCTTTATAGTTCTTTGTGAGTGTGAGGTCACCTTTCTTGAAGCGGAAAACACAGCCTTACTTCTATTTCTAAATTGTCTTTTGTTATATATATATATATATATATATTGAAATCCATCTGATGAGTTTTAATAAACGAAATGAATTAATTATGGAATACAATTTCTAAATTTCTCGTTTTTAACCAATATATAAAAAGTAAGTAAAGTTTACGACATTAGTTGAGTGTGACTTGAAGTCTCCCTTTTCAATAGCTACTACACTGGATTGATCCACTTTACCCTTGATCCGTACCTTATTATACTGAGTGTTAAGCAAAGCCGCACCAATTACAAATTTTTGAGTCTTTGGTATGAATCGACGTGGGATTGAACCCTAGTCTCCCGGACCATTGGTGAACACTCTACTCATTAATGACCTGGTATTTTTTTAATAAAAGTTTATTCACTTCTGAACCAAATGCTCCGAATATGATAAAATGCATTTAGATATTATTAGCTATTATATATCACAAAACTCGACTGCTTTGGGGACTCTATAACCAAAATCTCTCTCTCTCTCTCTCTCTCTCTCTCTCTCTCTCTCTCTCTCTCTACGTATATATATACATAGGTCTTAAAAGTAGATCGGTTGTATATCATATGCAATTTCATTCTTGCTTGCTTTTGTTTGGGACCGTAATATGTTCATATTTTTGCTCACTGAGTTTCAGTCTAGTTGATTTTTTAATGAATAATAACAAATGGTATACGTTTAGATAATGTTCTTTGGTATCTTTGGTCAAGAAAAATTAACTTTTCATGAAAAATTGTAAGGAATTTTTATGGGCTAACTATTTTATTTTGTTGAAACAGCATCTGTTCTCTGGTCTAGAAGACAGATCTCCCAAACAGGAGCCTCACCATCAGATTCAGTTTAGTGTTATACCCAAGGCACTCTTTTTTGAGTGATGATTACTCCTTGGTAGGAAATAGAGGTAGTATATTCTAAGCCCAAGCAACAAGTTGAGAAAATGTTTGAAATATGCAGAAGCAAAATTTGGAATAATTTTAAAAACTTTTTTGTCTTATTAGTCCACTTTTTGGAAAAAAAAACCCTCGATATATCTGAATTTTCATGATTAGCTCTACTATTCAAACACTTTTTGATTAAAATCCAGTCCAATATAAATGAGGAAGAAGAGAAATGACGATCTGTGATTTGCTTAATGCCAAAACCAAGCCCCCACCAAATTTCCGAAATGATCGGAATTTCTTTATAGCCTCCATCAAGCTCGGATCTTAACCACATTAATTAGGTTATGTGCAGTGTTTGAGAAAACAAAACAAATGTAACGTTCCATCAAAATATTAATTATCTTTAGACTTCTATTAAGGAGGAATGGAATAAAATATCTAAAGAATCTATTTTGAAAGGATGCAAATCGTTTCAAAAGTATGTTGTTAAAATAATTGAAAAAATGGCGGCCATATTGAGTAAATTTACTGTTTTGTGTCAATCCCCTGATTTTGTTGTTTATTTATTAAAATCAAAATTATTCTTGTTTTATAATAGAGTCGGTTTACTAGATTATTCCTAATTTTGCTTCCGCGCCCTGTATATTTGTTTATTAGCTTCGAGATATTTGCAATTCAAGTCTAGTTTGTTTACGCAATATAGACGAGTGCCTAAGGTATTATATGATAGCTTCCTAACCTCATTTTATTTGAGGGTCTGCAGTAACGAATGCACATCTATGTATTCACGCGCAATCAACTGAAAATACGAACTCATTTTTGAAATGCCATTCGAAAACTGACACATATACGTGCATGATTTTCAAATAGTGTTCAGATGGCGAACACGATCGTGAAGTAAACTGGTTTGGAATTTGTAAGGCGCATAAATATACTAAGTTACAGGATTATCTTACCACTTGAGCCATCCAATAACCAGTAAAAATATATATATAGGCTAAATAACTAAACATCTGGATAATGTAGACAAAGTGTAGGCGTTGGGATACATTACTAAGTGTAGTGACTTCAGAAACAGCTGTCGGTTTATATTCATTTTACCGAAGTAAATAAACGATCCGATGTGTCCGTCTATTGCATCTTATTTCACCAACAGATCAATGAAGAAATAAGCAAACTTTCCAAGCTGGAAACTTTTGAATTGTTTTCAAACTGCACTGCCCAAAGAAAAGAAAAGTCTAAGTAAACTAAACAATTCTATCTTGTGGCGATATTACACAAAAACAATTCACGTATATGCATTACCTTGTTTTTTTTTATTTATTTCATTCACTTGTTATCAAAATGCGTAATATACGCGGACAAGTCTTGAAACTTTAGATTCTGCTATTTCTTTTATATTCCTATTTCCTTTGAGCATTTCAACTTATTTTCTTACCATCGATTTAAGACCATGTGCTTTGGTGTCGTTTGCGGACCTCTTCTATAATTAAAGGTAGACAAATTGAAACGGATGATGGAAATGTTTACAGCAGATTTAAAGTAGCATCATTCGAAGTGTCAAGCTGCTTGATTTGACAGGTGCAGATTCCTTTGGATGAAAACAGATTTTTTTTTTACATTATAGAGCTCAAAAGTATACTGACCATCGTTATTATCTATCCAATCAACTTTCCAAACGTAAATACACTTAATTGGGCAAATATCCCGCCAAAGAAATCGCTAAGAAGTTCTAACGCAGTCATAATGTATTTGAATTAGAATAAAATGTACTATCATAGTGATTTCTACTTCCCATGAAATTTACCTTTTTATATGTGTCGAAAACGTTTGGGCAGAAGATATGGGACAATTCCTATACCATCTAGATCCCAACGCAAGAAAAACAACAAGAAGACATTAAAGAATAAAATTAAGAATACTAAGCAGTGTTCCATCGTCTTTAACAAAACTTACTTGAACTATAAATTACTGCCTAGATATACACTCTTCAATATATATATATATATATATATATATATATATATATATATATATATATATAAGTGCCAACAGTAGGTCATCAATAATTTTGGGGTTCATATTTTTAACACAACTTACTAAATGTATAATTTATAATATATGAAGAATTTTAACAACCAGCCTCATTTTATCTAAATACAATTCATCAATTTTTGAATCTGCGTGAGTTTGCACCGCAGATACTCGATAACTAACCATTTTATAAAAAAAAAGCAACACGATTTTTCTCTTTATCTGTTATGTTTTTTAAAACAAATGTCATTAACTCAGGTTATATAGGTCAGTTGAAGATAATAGGATCATCATCATCATCATCATCATCGCGTGCCACGAGCACGGATTTCCCAGACCCTCTATCGCGACTCGTACCTATCGTCCGTCACTTTCGGTAGGTCTTCCATGCTACATCCTGTATCTGTACAGAGCTGATGTAGATATGTTCTAGCTGGTCACCCTACCCTTGCTCGTCGGTGCGAGGGGGTCCACAAGAGTACATCGCTCATAATCTCACACTTACTTCCCCAGCAGTGTCCTGCATGTCTTGCTAGTCTAATTTGGATAGTTTTCGTGATAGATGGTCGGTGCCCGTACTACTGCTATTTTGTGGAATGCTGTTTCCAGGACTTGTTCAATAAAAGATAATAAGATAACAGAAAATAATTTTCATTTAATAAATGAATATGCCACATTATTAGTCCACTGTTTTTCGCTTCTTATGTAGCATATCAACTTAAAAAAACTGTTTTAAAAAACCTTCTCTAGATTTTTTTTCGCCAAAAAACCTTTTTTCCTGATCATGACGTGAGATTTAAATTAGATGAGACTAATAAAAAAATTATTGACACAAGAGAAAAATTCCTATTTTTCTTAGCACTGTTCATGTATATTAATTTTGTCCATCTCTGTATGTATATATGTATATATATATACGTGTGTGTGTGTGTGTGTGTGTGTGTACTTTGAAAATGTATTCCATAATG
>OY757906.1:46909257-46966757 GCA_963585895.1 Sepioteuthis lessoniana | reverse complement strand
CATGTGATACTGATCGTTTTTTCATTAAAATTGATTGAAGTTACTCTGGCATAGAATGGAAGAAAGTATTTGATTTTTGTTTTAAAAAGTCGATCAAATTATGAAATAATATTTGATAAGAACGAAACATTTGAGAAACAATTATGTGAGTATATATGACTTCTTTCCTTTGGCTTGTGGAAAATTCTAATGAAAAATCGAAGAAATCGAATAATTTTGCTGTCGGAGGGAGTCAAGTGAATAAGGGTCTTCCCACCGTAATTATTCGTTTTTACAATTACAGCGAAACGTAAGAGGAAAAATATTTTAATACATCATCAACAAGCTCGTTTTTACCTTATTACACCTGGATTGTAAGATGGACATAATAAAAAAATCCCTTTTATTTAAGTTTAGGATAATCATTTGTATTAAAGGGACATTTTATTTTAGTTTATCGTGTGTTAATAAATGTTCCAACAAAAAGGTCTGTAAAAAGTCTATCGCAAATCCCAGTTCACAAATCCAAAACGTAAAAATAAATTTCAAAGTCCAGAATAATAAAAAAAAGAGAAAAAAAACGAGTAAAAAAATCCATTTTTTTTATACACACACTCACGCAGAGACCACACATTTGCTCATGAAACAAAAAAAAATGCATTGACTTCCGTTAAAAAAGTAACAGTTTCTATTGAAGAGACAAAATTTGTGATTGATTGTGGCAATCGGGGGATGATACAAAAATTACCATATTTCTAGCTATACTTAAAATGGTAAGACCCACGTTTTCGGGGTCGGTGATTTTTACCTCTCTCACCAACATTCTTGATTATTTAAGACGGGATACTCACTTGTTTACACCAAGCGTGGCATTCGGAAGTTGGCTTTCGTTCGGAGATCTCAGATAGTACTTGATTTTATTATTTTCAAAAGATGGAGTTGTAATATTAAACTAAATTTAGAAGAGATAGATAGATAAATAGATAGATAGATAGATAGATAGAGAGGAAGAGAAACTATTTATTGTGTTCTTCCCCACTCTCTCTTATATGCTTAGAGGTGGGGGGGTAAAAAGCTATTTGCCTCACCTTAACAATTACAAACAGAATGGGTTTAAACCATACATCTATATATGAATGATTCTATGTATGTATGTATGTATGTATCATGATGAACAAAAGAAATAAAACAAATATGAATATTTCATTTGTATCAATTTCTTTTTTTTTTTATTGTTTGCAACGAATTTCGATCGGAGGTCATCTTCAGAAGAAAATTATTTGCTGAGAAAAGTTTTTGTTGAGAAAAACTTTTTAAGAAAGTTTTTAAAAATAGTTTTTAAGAGTTGATAGGTTATAAAAAAAACGACAATAGATGAACTAGTTCCATAATGTATCCATTCCTTGATTGCAAATAATTTTTTGAGATCCTAGTATCTTCAACTGGCCTTTATATGATTTTTGCTTTCGTAGACACCTGGCACTGGGCTCCCTATTTGTAAGATATATGTTCAACCTGGGTGCAATTTTTTAATATATATATATATATATATATATATATATATATATATATATATATATATATATATATTATATATATATATATACTAAAATATCGGATTATTGGATTATTTACACCAATGGTCCGGTTGGTATACATACAAAAAATATACGTCATAGAGAATAAGACGCATATATTTCTCTTGGATTTTGAGATAAAAATGGATCACCTCATTACGAACAGAAGAGGAGACATAATACGTATTAACAAGGAAAAAAGATCTTACAATCAAGTAGATTTCATCGTTCTGACAAACCGCTGAGAGAAAATAAAAGAAAGCGAAAAGATTAACAAATATTTGGACATTGCCATAAAATTAGAAAAAAAAATGTGGAACATGAGAATGACGGAGATAGAAATTGTTGTTGGCACGCTTGGAACGGTTTCAAAAGACTTGGAAAGAAGATTAATTGAAAATCTGAGTAAGAATCGAGACCATCCAGACAATATGATTGTTAGAACCAGCTAGACTATTAAGAAGAGTTCTAGACAACTCAGGAGGCTTCCTGTCACTCAGACTCCAGTGAAAATCCTAGAGTTAGAATTGGTGTAAGCGTATGCAGCAAATTATCAAAGAAGGAGATTAAGACTAGACACGAATGGGTGTGCAAGTTGTGCAAGAAATTTAAATTTGACCATACAAACAAATGGTATATGCACAACCCAGCATCCGTCAGGGAGAATAACACACATAAACTCCTTTGGGATTTTGACATATAAACAGATCACTTAATCTCGGCCAGTAGACCAGACCTAATGATTATTAACAAAAAAAAAAAAAAAAGGACTTGCAAAATTGTGAACGTTGCTGTCCCGGCTGACCACAGAAAAAATTGAGAGAAAGTGAAAAGAAGGATAAGTTCTTGGAGCTTGCAAGGGACTTGAAAAAACTGAGGAACATGAAAGTGACAATTATACAAATCATGATTGGTGTTTTTAGCATAGTCAAAGGGTTATTAAAGGGACTGGGGGACTTAGAAATAAGAGGACAAGAGGAGACCATCTAAACTACTATATTATTGAGAACGACCTGAATACATAGAAGAATCCTGGAGACTTGAGGAGACTTGCTGTCACTCAAACTCCAGCTAACGCTGATGTGGAAAACTCTCAAGGAGTAAATAATAATAATAATAATAATAGTAATAATAAGATCTTATAATAATCAATAAAAAAAGAAAATCTGCAAAATTTTCGACTTTGCTGTCGTGGTAGACCACAGAATAAAACTGAAAGGATGTGAAAAGAGAGATAAGTACCTTGACCTTGCTAGAGAATGGAAAAAACTATGGAACATGAAGGTGACAATTATACCAATTGTGATTGGTGGCTTTGGCACGGTAACTAAAGTGTTATTAAAGGGCCTGGAAGATTTGGAAGTTGGGGACCGAGTGGAGACCATCCAAACGACAGCATTATTGATAACAGCCATAATACTGAGAAGAGTTCTGGAGACTTGAGGAGACTTGCTGTCACTCAATCTCCAGTGAAATACCATCACCTTACGCTGATGTGAAAAACTCTAATGAGTAAATGATAATAATAATCTCAAAATGTATGTTTACACATATATATTAGAGACCAAATATATTATTACGAAAATAGATTAGAAACAATGGAATGGCATTTGTAGGGTATGTGGGAAAGAGACGAAACGAGTAATCACATAAAAAGCGAAAGCAGTAAACTAGCAAAAAATGAGTACAAGACTAGACACGAATGGATGGATAAGGTGATCCACTGTGAATTGTTCAAGAAATTGAAATTTCCCCATACGAACAAATGGTATATGCATAAACCAGAATCCGTCGTGGGGAATGAGACTCACGAAATTCTCTGAGATTTTGAGAGACAAACAGATCACCTAATATCGGCCAGTAGACCAGACGTAGTGATAGTCAACAAAAAAAAAAAAGAGGTCTTGCTGAATATTGAAATTTGCCATCCCCCGGCTGACCATAGAGTGAAAATCAAAGAAAACAAAAAGAGAGATAAGCACTTGCACCTTGCTGGAGAACTAAAAAAACAATGGAACATGAAAGTCACGGTGATACCAATTATGATTAGTGCACTTGGAACGATTCCCAAATGTTTGAAAAGAGATTAGAAGAGATGGAAATTGGAGGACGAGTTGAGACCTTTCAAAAAAACTACAGCTTTGTTAAAATTGCCAAGAATGTCGAGAAGAGACATTGGGAATTGAGAAGATTTGCTGTTCCTCAGACTCCAGAGAAAGGTCGTCAGTATACACTGCTTTGAAAAACTTCCAAGGAATAATATAATAATAATATGTACCAATATCAGCCAAAAGACAAGACCCCGTATTAGTGAACAAGAAGAAGAAAAATCTCGTCTCACAAGTGGATTTTGCCTTTCCAGTAGACCATAAGTGAAAGTGAAAGCAAGCGAAATGATAGGCGCATACTCGAATATGGCAAAAGAGCTGAAAACCCATGCGGAAAATAAACGTGAACGATGAAAGAAATTGTAGTTAGCGGTTCTGAAACGATCCCAAAAAGCATGGAAAAGACAGAGAACTAAAGATGAAAGGAATTAAAAAAAACACTGCAGACAATAGCAATAGTAAAATCAGGTAAACTACTTAAAAGAATCCAGGAGACATATGAGAACACACTGTTAATCAGAATTCAGTTGAAAACTACCAGTTAAAACACATGGGAAATATATAGAAGGACTATATATATATATATATATATATATATATATATATATATATATATATATATAGATAGATAGATAGAGTGAGAGAGAGAGAGAGATATGCTTTAAATATTCTATTTTAGGGACATCGAATTAAAATCATTAATGATCGAAAAAAAATACCCCCCATCTTATTAAAAAGCATTTGTCTCTTTATTACCGATCTTGTGCCTATACACATAAATTGTTGATTTTTCTATCGTACTTCTATATCTACACATAACATAGTAGCTCAATGAACTTGAAGTAATTATACAATCAAAACGAATCTCAAGTATCTTTATTTAAAGGAGCAAAAACAAACAAACAAACAAACAAACATACGAAAACAAAATCAATAACAAAAAATTAAAAAAAAACAATAATAAATTCACCCCCAAACTGTTTATGTTTGCGGAGTTCAAAGCCGAAAATCTAAACTTTAATGTATTCGTGCTATAATGAATTGGCTCCCGTTCGAGATGATAAACTTGTTTGATGATAACGCTCAAACTGTAGACAGTATAATCAATACTTGACTGGTCCTTGTTTACTCTGAAATTACCCAATTTCGAGTCATTATCTTTGCTGTCACGGAATTGGAACTCGTTGATTTGATTCCAATCTGAAAAACATATCCGTTTTTAAAACTCGCCTCCATAGATATATCTCCTTCTTGATTTCCGATTATTTTATATATGGTCACTTCGACGTTAACCTTGCTGTCTACTTACAGAACCTACCAGGTCGTCTCTGTCTTGCCGTTTACACATTTTTAGGTTGAAAGTTCATCATTTTAAAGATGTTTATTTGGCCGCTTTTCAAATCTGAGTTGATTTTACGGATGATCAGGGGCACCTCTTGTGGTGCAGTGGTTAGCCAGCTTGACTAGCAAACCTTTACGAACGAGTTCGAGTCTCATTGAGTGCGCGATTCATACGACCATGTGCCATATCTAAGCAAAATACTTAGTGAATAACTACAGATGATCACGGGAAGAGGAGTATCTCTGGTGTAGTGGGTAACGTTCTCGACTGTGAAATTGTAGAAAGCCAGTTCGAACCCAAGTGGCTCTATTAAGTTTTTTTTGGAATTAATACCATTGAGAATGGTATGGACCCCCTAGTCATGCTACCAGATATAAGTTGAAGAGTACCACTACCGTCCTTCTACAAGAATGGCTTCGGTATTAGATAAGCCCTGAAGCTTGATGTGCTATCAAAACGACCCAAACCAAACCGATGATCGTGACAAATTCAAACTATCACACCTGGCAAAAATTATGATATTAGCAAACTAGGATGTTCTTTCTTTCTTTCATTCTTTCTTTTTTTTTTTAAATGGTTATTCAATGTCAAAGCAATCCTTGTTGAAGAACAGAAGTTGTACTGTATAACGTACAACTGGAGGGAGTATAAAAGAGTTCATATCTTTCCAAAGGTTATTAGCTCGAAAGTGAACGCAATAGCGCGACTGGAGTTATAACTCACAACGATGTTGCAGTCCAGTACGTTAGCCACTCATCCACGGGGACTCCTTGACTCAAGAGATGTTCACCTCGGTTATGTAATTAGCAGTCAAGAAACTAATTTCTGACAAGATACAAAAGAATTTGTCTTTCATGGCTGAACAATCTGGATTTGTCTTAAGTCACATATCGTTGTGGATTGACTTCTTGAATGAGTTGTACGGTTGTTTGCATTGGATCAATTGGCTGTTCTTTTGCTGAAGCCGTGTTTCCTTTCAATTAGTTATGCCCAACCACTTTCAAGGACTGTCCTTTAATTGTAGAGCGATTATCATATCGAGGCTTCAGCTGATATTTTTTAGGGATGCAAATTACAAAATCTGATCATAATTTATTTTGTCCACATTGGATTATTTCATAACATTTTCGTCTGAGTGGTTTAGAATCAAAATTATGACATAAATTTAGATGATCAAATCTACTTTGCTTTGATGTGTTACATGTACGTAGATATTTTGATGTTTTTGTTGGAGGTACATGTTTTGATGTTTTAGGTGTGGGTACATAATTTCATGTGATAAATATGGGTACACGTTTTCATGTGTTAAATGTGGGTACAGGTTTTGATGTTTTATATGTTGGTACATGTTTTGATGTTTTAGATATAGCAGCGTGTTTGGATGTTTTAGATGTAAGTACATGTTTGGATGTTTTAGATGTGGGTTCATGTTTTAATGTGTAAGATATGGGTACATGTTTTTAGCCTAAGTACGCTGTTTAAATGACAAAACAGTTCTATTTCAAATAACTCAGTTTAGCATAAGCACATAGTTTAGTTCTATTTGACCCATAGATAGGACCCTATCACGTGCTGCCTCTCTGGGTCAGAGTTGATCTGGGAGGGATGGCAATGAGGGAGTACTCCGCATTCCCCAAAGCTCCAGAATTACTGAAAACTCACCATCAGATTGTTTAGTTTCATATCTTCGACATTCATGGGAGTAGTCTTAACCCTCTGCATTTTTTTATTTAGAAGTAGTTGAATAAATTACTAATACGATATAAAAATATATAAAATAGCAGAACATTATAGTTTCATTGAATATTCCTTAAACAAAGTCAAAGAAATATTCCTTTGAATCAAATGGTACTACGAGTAAAGTGGGGTTTTGTAGCAGAAAGTCTGCTCTATCTATCGGTGTTAATTAGCTCCCTGTATTTTTTCAAGTTTCCATGGAAATGAATTGCTTTTGGGACATCCTTCGTACATTCAGCATCTTAGGTAGACATTAAATCATGCTCC
The DNA here is from genome assembly GCA_963585895.1 of Sepioteuthis lessoniana. NCBI lineage: Eukaryota > Metazoa > Mollusca > Cephalopoda > Myopsida > Loliginidae > Sepioteuthis > Sepioteuthis lessoniana. Next base: position 46,959,747 of record OY757906.1, on the reverse strand, counting down.
TTATTTGTCTTCAATCTTTTGAGCCAACTTCTCCAATACTGATTCGTCGTAGTGAGATAATTTCATCTTTTGAAATGATAAGTTTGATGCATTATATTTAGACTCTCAATCATCTCTCAACTTTTCCAATGAGCTGGCCATAATTGACCGAGGACAATGTTCTGAATTTGCCGAAGGGCTTATGGAAACGGCACAAAGGGCAGATTTTGAATGAGTGACATGTCATGCTTGCGACATGAGAGTGATCAGTGTTGTACGAAGGTTCTTGAGACCGAGTCTACTGAGCTGCAAATGATCCAAATCAATGTCCTCCAATTGTGAAAACTGATTTCACCTTTCAAAATAAGTAAAGAATTTTCTATTGAAGATGGGCATTTCTTTTGGTTTCAGCTGTGTACAGTAGATGACGTGCGGCTGCCAGTTTTACTTTAAATACTTCGGGCACAAACATTCAAATGAATATAAGTTGTGAGGAATGAGCCATTATTCTTATGTACTAATCAATATGAGTACAAGTCTTAGGACTTACTTTAAAAGCAATCCGTATAAATCAATACAAGAGATTCTGCATGAACGAATTTAATATGTGCAATCGGAGGATGCCAATGTAAATCAAATGCGGGTATAGTTCGTTGGTTGGTTGAGAATACCTAGTGAAACTGACAGTAAGGCGAAGAAAGTACTTGTGCATAAAATCCTCTTTTAATTCATTTTTATCGTTGGGTTTAAATCGCGATTTTAAGTTTTCAACACACACACACACACACACACACACACACACACACACACACACACACACACACACACACACACACATAAATATACGTATAAAAACACGTCACGCGCATACATGTATTTATACACATGATAAAACATCAAACATACACACACACATACACACACACATATATATATATATATGTGTGTGTGTGTGTTAAAACACTACGCATGCATGCAGACTCTGTCCTATTTAATCAATTATTTCTAAAAAAAAAAATGCTGCCTACATATAGTAAAAGGGTAGATGGAGGTAAATTTGACAAGATGATGAAAATAAGAGAAAAGGTGGATAAATCAGATACTTACAGAAGGTTTAGTAGTCATATTTCATTCTTTATTCAATAATTCCTTCAGACTAGACATTATATATGTTGTGATGCTGGTAAAAGAAAGACACGGAGAACACAAAAAGGTAGATAAAAAAACATATATATTCAAGTAACAGAAACAAGATACAAGTGAATTGGGTTAGACAGTAGTTAGTTAGCAGGAAGCTGAGAGTCCAGTCGGGTAGCGACTATTGTCCACTATGGAATTGCTATCACATAATTTTTGTCACGTGGGTTTGGATCAACTCGGGTGAACTCCGGTCAACGCTCCGTTGACGTGTATTTATGCAGGAGGGTGAGTCCACTATGTAGCGAGTACTGCAATATATATATATATATATATATATATATATATATATATATATATATATTATTTACGTATGTTACGTCTATATGTTTCTACTTTCTCCCACATTTTCTTCTCTCTTTCATCACTTGATTACTTTTTCTTTCCTTCCCTTCTCTATCTTCTCTTCCTTTCTCTCTCTTCTCTGTTCTTTCCTTTTCTTTCTTTCCTTCTCTCTCTTCCTACTTTTATCTTTCTTTCCCTTTCTTCTCCGACTTTTCTTCTTCTTCTTCTTTGCTTCCTTAAAGTTCTTTCTCTTTTTAAGCTGTTGTATCTCTTGATGGTTCTATTTGTTTAACATCATTACCTTACACAGTCACGTGATTTAAAAAAATATGAATGCTGACTTTTATGATCAGACCGTAAAACCCCCTTTCTCTGTGTATATAATATTCTCCTTTGTTTTTTATGTTTTTAGTTAATCATTGATCGGTGTTCTAATGACACTTCATGACTCCTTTTCTAAGCCATGATGACGGTTTATTGAAACCAAAACGTTAAAACGTTGACTTTCTTTCATATTAAATTCTTTACATTGGATTTCTTGTTTTTCATTATTTTTTCCTTATATATATATATATATATATATATATATATATATATATATGTATAAGAGGCCCATCAGTTCTTTTTAAGATGTGAACCAGTGGTCTGCATACACTGGTAATTTGTTAATAGTAGTGATAGTATGTTGGACCAACGGTACTTTTTGGATTAGCCGATAACAGAATAGTGGCATACAAATGTGCAATTCTTCCGAATTCTCAAGGTTTTGAATTCTGATTTTTTTTTTCTAGACCGGTTGCTCTGCGTAGATGAGAGATCCAGGTCTACTGTTCTATCTATAGCTAGGGGAAGAAGAGTTAGAATTATGTTTTTCCCAAAGGTAAGAGAGGAAAGAAAAACCGAAACAGCCTCACCCAGGATTTAAACTTGGATAATCGACTCCAAACACAGTAGGTGGATGGTTTGAAGCTGAGTTTATATATCAGGGTTCATTATATTTTTGTTTTCTTACGTTTTCTCTAAGGTGACACCTTTCCATTGTGGAGGGTGAATATGACGCCAAGATAAATTATCGATTTTTTTTTGCAGGGGGAATATGACACCTTGGTAATCTACCCCTGTAAGTTTTAAAAATAATTATTTACATCATATATATATATATATATATAGTATTTTTAGTCCAGTTGAACCGAAGTTGGGAGTAATTCCATCAGGACAAGAAATTATTCATGAATGAATATTTAAATTTTTCCTGGTAAAGAGCTCAATGTAACAATAATACAGAGCAATAAATTCTTTAAGGAAAAAAAAAAAAAAACAACGAAACCGGTCACATAGGATTATAAATTTATTTCCATCCTGTTACGCATTTTTGAAATTTCCAAAAACACGAAAAAAAATTTACAGGACTTCTTCAGTTTTTTTTTATCAAAAATATCTGAAGAAGTCCTGTTAATTTTTTTTCGTGTTTTTGGAAATTTCAAAAATGCGTAACAGGATTGAAATAAATTTATAATCCTATGTGACCAGTTTCGTTATTTTTTCTTAAAGTATATATATATATATATATATATATGCTACAGCGCATAAATATGCATTCCCATACCGTTATTTGAAAAATTACATTTCTTCTCAATCAAAGATACAAGCAATTTTGTATTTCTGTGGAACATGATAAAATCGAAACAGATATAAATAGGTATTATCTTTCATCAAACTTTAATTTACGAGTGCTTGGGCACTTTGAGAAAAATTCTTTTCATGAATAATTGTTCCTCTTAACTCAATGTTGGGAGGACAACTTTATATATCATTATATTGGATGTTAATAATATGACTCCTTCCATCACGTAAGTTGAGCTCTCTAGAAAAGTATTTATACTCCATCCAAATAAGCATCGCTTGCCCCATTTTCACCGTTACGACCAATATCCTCTAGACACATGACGACCGCGTGCCAAGAAACCCAAAGTCGTCGGATTATTGTTTGGGGTTCATTTGTAACATTGGTTTCTAAATCTGCTCAGCCCTTTTTTGGTTAAGGGCATACCTTTTTAAAACTAGTTGCTCCTATCAGGAGGAACGACTTGTGTACAGTTAAATCACACACACACACACATATAGAATATATCTTTAATTGTGGACTGTAACATAATTTTGGTTACTTATTTTCAAAACTTTTTTTACGGATGTAAAGTAAAGTAAAGTAAAGTTAGCGACCATAGTCGAGGGTGACCCGAAGGCTCCCTTTTCGATAGCTACTACACCAAGGTGTAGGGGAGGGCGCTACTCCTTTCCCTGGATTGCTCCACTTTACCCTTGAACCGTACCTTATAATGCTGAGTTTTAAGCAAGGTGGTATCAAGTTCCATTTTTAAAGTCTTTGGTATGACTAGACCTGGGATTGAACCCAGGTCTCCCGGGCCTTTGGCGAACACTCTAACCGCTAGGCCAATGTCCGGATGTAGACCATATTTATAATATTTTTCCGACGTCCAGTAAATATGCATACGATATCAACAACTCTATGTCAAATTAATTTTCCGGCTATAGATGAAAACAAGAAAAACAAGATTATGTCGTAAATTTTAAGTTACATAATCGTATCGTTATTTTTTTGGATTACTGTAACTCTTCTTGGAACTCCTAATTTTACACTTGACTAAGGCCGAATTTTAATCGAAATGTTGTATTCCAAACACCAAGAATGTCAAGAAGAGTTTTGTATCCCTGAAAACTTCTGGAAAAGGAAACTGATATTTTATAATGATATATCTATAATTAAGTAATGTTGGCGACCGTAGACGAGGGCAACCAGAAGGCTCCCCCTTCAATAGCTACTACAGGTGTAAGGGAGGGCGCTACTCCTTTCCTCATTTTACCCTTGATACGTACCTTATATTGCTGAGAGTTAAGCAAGGAGGTATCAAGTACTATTTTTAAAGTCTTTGGGATCCCGGATCATTGGCGAACACTATACCCACTAAGCCAGTTTTCAGATAAATCTGTTTCGTTATCAACAATTTCCTTGTCGATCAACAATGCTATTAACAATAATTGTAACAAGAACCAGCGGCCAGAACAATTATAAAAATAAATAAAATAAAAATTGTACTCACAAAAGCGACTATATAATAAATTATGTTACAACACATTTCCTAACTTAATTTGATGATTGATCGGTTTTGAAACCTTATCTAAAATTATTTGGTTTATGCTTGGAGCAGTATATCAGATTTCGATACTGTTGAATCAGTTTGGAATATATATTTTTTTATTAATTCCGTTATTCAGCATTCATATCAAAGCAATTATAAATCAGCAGAAATACTTGTTTTGTTTTGTTTCTTCCTTTAAAGGCAAATAAAACTTTGTGGGTTATTTCATGCCAAAGCCAACCTGTTGAAGAGCAGTAGTGGTACTATTTAACTGATAGGTAGGGAAATACATGGAAAAGTCCAAAAATAAAAAGGAAATATCTGATGAAGTTGAAGGTTCGTTTCTCAATTAGGTTTCCAACTAATGTTATTTCTAAATAGTAATTACTAAATATTACAGACGATTCAGAGTACTTATATTAGTTGACATATGCATATCTATTGCCCAGTCAGCTGGGGCTGTACAATGTACCGACTGCACCTCTGCAGAGTGGTAAGACTCCCCCAACGAGTGTCCTGATATGTGACACTAAACTATCTGATGGTGACGTTCCAGTAATGCAGGAGCTTTGGAGAATACGGAGCACCCTTTCATTGCCATCGCGCCCAGGTCCACTCTTGCCAGGAATGGTAGCTCCTGATAGTGTCTTATCTATGGGTCAAATAAAACTAAACCGTGGTTTCGAAAGTTTCTGTTTTTTTTTTTTAAATTTAAACTGCGTATTCATGCTTAACTGAATTCTTTAAAATAGATCGGTTTTGAAATTTAAACTGCGTACTGTTGCAAAACAGAATTCCTTGAAATGGAACTTTTTCACATCCAAACTTCGTACTTATGCTGAACAGAATTGTTTGAAATACAACTGCTTTGACATTTAACTGTATGTGGAGAAAAAACTGTATGTGTACGAAACTGAATTGTTTGAATTAGAACTGTGTTGCGTAGCCATATACACGAATATGGCCATGGGCAAAATAAACATGTAATGTTCATAACGATAGAATATATAAAGAACAGGAATCTCAAAAACACGTAACTACTTCTTGTTCAGGTACGAAACCTTTTTATTAACTTTGAGTTAAAGGTTTCGACATAAGGAGGAGAGACACAATCTTCTATGCTGTCTTATTCATTTGGCCCCCAACTCGAGCGGCCCCCATCGGGCGCACGTTCGCCTCGCGCCTGCGAGCTCCAATATCAATCCTTCTCGTTTGGCATCTAAAACCCGACTCTTATTTTCTTCAAATTCTCACACAAACTTCCGCGTGCTTCTGGTGCGTGACGTCACCCGCACCTTGTCACCCAGTATCGTCTTGGACTGTTATGACATCTGAGTGACACCTCCATCCGCTCGCGCGCACCCGCGTTAACACCTGCTTCAATCTTACACCCAACCAACCCATGTGCTGAGCCGAAAGGTTCTCAGCCTAACTAAACTCAAAGGCATGAACCGAAATCCCTTTGAAATAGAAATGTTTTTGACAATTAAACTGTGTACTCAAGCTAAGCTGAATTGTTTGAAATATAATTGATTATTTGTCTAAAAATGGATTTGGCATTAAATAACCTACAAAGGTTGATATACCACAAACCTACCCAACTAACTAATCATATCTACTTGATATTTAAGCGACCTAATACAACCAATTTGGTATTTACATGGAACAAGTTTAATGTGTTATTTGTTGATATTTTCAGACATTGGTATAAGAATATATTTTTAATATGATACTATTTACCCAACCCCTCCGCTCAGGCAGGATATGACACAAGGTCAATTTTTTAAGCGGAGTTTAGCAGGTTTGAATTCAGAGACTAGACTAGTAGCCTCACCAAGGCTGAAGAACCTAGTCTGCCCTACTATTTACCCATAGCTGGAGGGAGAATAATTGGATTCGTACCTTTCCCAAGGGTATTAGTGCAATGTGAAATGCAATCAGTTTTGTCCAGGAATTGAACTCGTATCGCCGTGTCCATATCCTGTGACGATAACCATTACACCACGGGCACATCTGATAATACAACAACAACAACAACAACAACAGAAAAATGAAAACAATAAACACATTTTGAAAAAGAAGGAAACATTCCAGGAGTTAATTTTTCAAATACGTACAACTCACGGAACATCGGTTTATACATTCGCTGCTTTTGGCAATGATTCTATGCTCTTTTATCGGCAAAACTTAAAATAAATGTTCAAAATATCATAAAGTCATATCGAAATTGAAAGAAAGAAAAAAAGTGCACGATACAAAAAATATATATCAGTTATGATTCAATTGTAAGAAAACGGAGAAATAAAAACAGAATATAGGTAATAGAGGCTAAATGATGGGAAAGGATGAGAAAACGAAGGAAGATAGAGGATTAGAAAGAAAGAAAGAAAGAAAGAGACAGACAGACAAACAGACAAATAAACAAAGTTATGTTGTAGAAAAAAAGAAAGAACGAAAAAAGAATCAAATACATATTTATACATAAATAGATACTTGAAACACATTCGTTCTGCTTTAATTTCAACAAAGTTTGAGAACCGTCTCAATAATGCTCAACAAAATGCGACATCCCGAGTGACGTAAGTCTGGAGATACATGCAACTGACTGGAGGGGATGGAAATCGACATATCTTCAGCCTCTGAAGATTTTCAAGACTGACCGTAACATTGTGTTTCAATCATCAAGTTGTGATCTAATTACCCTTTCTACAAATAACATGCACTTATATTTCAAATTCATCTATTTAAAAGAAGATTTTGTCTTTGTTATGAAGGATTTATATATATATATATATATATATATATATATATATATCATCAAGTACACTGCTAGAAGGAATTCCCTTGATTCTCTCTCTCTCCTCATTCGTCCCTGTCATCTAACGCTCCTGGCAGGTCTTCCAGATTACATCCTGTCTCCAGACAGAACTGTTGTTGGTAAGATCTCGTTGGTCGGCCAACACTGGTCCGTCCATGTAAATAGGTCCTTAGGAGGATGTCACATGAGTTTGTCATTGCGTCTTCTGCAGTTTCCTGCATATTTTCTTCGTCTTTTTTGGATGGTTTAAGCGATGGGAGGTTAGCAGCCATACAGCTGTGGTTTTGTGGGGTGTTGCTGCTAAGATTTGCACTAAATAGCTTGTAGCATTCTTCTGCAGTTCCCGTCTAGCTTTTTTTTTATACGCTTACTTAGCGTTATTGTGGTGCATCCGTATAGTCGTATTGACACGACCGCCGCATTGAAGAAATTCTTCTTGAGGTGCATACTGACATCCCCTTAAGTAGATGAGATGCTGCTGCCTTAGTATGTTAATTTCTCCACTAATTTCAGAAAACCGCTAGAACCACCAGCTTAGCTTGGCACAAAAGCCCAGTGGGATAGAACGCTCTTTGAGAATCGAACTCAGTACTAATCGTTTGTTTGTATCGCTCGCAAACCACTACATGTCTCAGTTGGAACTGGATGCTTGAGTAAGAAAACCTTATAACATTATTAAGGTAAAATGAAACTAACCTTTTTTTCCACTAGCACACTGAATATTATTTCAGTAATTAAAATTCGGCATATCCCCTGGTTTGATATTTAGTGTAAACCCACTGCTATATCTTTCATTAACCCACTGCTATGTCTTTCATTAACTTTCCTTAATCTAATTTTTATAGACAATTATGAGCCTTGTCTCAAAGATATTTTTCTTTATGACATGATGATTAATCAGCTAGTTCTAAAATATTGTCCATGGTAGTAGTAAGTTCTTATAGTAGGCAAATACATTAAGTGCGTTTCAGAAAGAAGATAAGTTTGTTTGAATTTCTTACGCAAAACTGCATTGGAGAACTTTCCAAAATAATTTCTTATCTCCAGCGTACTCCGCATTGCTTTTATTTTGAGTTAGAAGGAAATTCGTCTACTAAATCTTCCTGGAACATGAACGAGATTTTGAATGTCAAATTTTCGAAGACAACGTCGAAATATTAACTTGAATTTAACAAGAAGAACTAAACTTATTTCGTACCAATGTCTGTATCCTTATTCTATAGAATGAAAAACTTCTTTTATTGAATCGATTGGGAGCTTTTAGGACGCAGTATAGGGAATAGTTTTTAGACTCAAATTTGATCTTTAGTCCTCTATTCCGAAACTTATAAGTATATTAGTAATATCACTATAACTAATCTATCTATCTATCTATCTTAGTCTATTCGTTTTCAATCAATCGATCTATCTATCAATGACACGCTTCCAAATATATAAATAAATAAGTATCTCATTTCAGATTCTGTCTTCATTTTGTGGTGAACTTTTTTACATGTGTGTGAGCAGGAAACGTCACCCAGCATCACACCCTATATAGCCGCAGGAAATAATAGTCGATAGTAAGGAGTGTTCTGGGGCAGAGTAATAAGACAACGCGTGTTCATTGTTTATCTAGAACAAGCAGGTAACTTACCTAGCCAAGGCGATCAGTTATCAAATATGCAAAATAAATGACACAAGTTTATCCTTCGCCGATTTATTTCAGTCACCTTCGTTCAGAGTACACCACACCTGAATGAACTGAATAACTCCTATACCATGTGTTAAGAAAATCATAGGCCATTGAGGGTTATACGAAAATCCAGGTAAAATATCTTAGAGTTATTCCTATATAAAACCATTATTAGGAGATGCCCGTGGTGTAATGGTTATCGTTGAAGGAAATGGACATGGTGACACGAGTTCAAATCCTGGACGAGATTGATTTCATTTCACATTGCACTAATACCCTTGGGAAAGGTATGAATCCAATTATTCTTCCTCCAGTTATGGGTGAAATAGTAGGGCAGACGAGGTTCTTCAGCCTTGGTGAGGCAACTAGTCTAGGAGAAGGAAAACTCTGAATTCAAACCTGTTAAACTCCGCTTAAAAAATTGACCTTGTGACATATCCTGCCCGAGCGGAGGGTTTGTAAATATGTATAAAACCATTATTAGAAAGCAAAACACTTTTAAATTATATAATAGGTATGTTAAGACTCTACTGAAATATCTTTCATTTAGTATTTTGTATTACTTGAGAACAAAGATGAATATTTTTTAAGAATATGTGGAGTCGAAGAAAGATTAATATCAATTAGTCTTAGAATAATGTCGGGAACGAGGAAGTTATTTGAACACATGAACGTACACACACAAACTAATACAAACTATACCTTTTTGTATGTGTGTGAACTGGAAACGTCTCTCAAAATCCCATCCTACTTAATCATAGGAAATAACAGAAATAAAAAAGACGGTATCTGTTTAGGTTTGGTTTTGTGGCATATCAACCATAGTAGGTTATCAATGCCAAATCCATTTTATACATATACACGGCTCTAATTCAAATAATTCAGTTTAGTATAAATAGAGTTTTTTGTTTAGACACAATTAAATGTCAAAGCAGTTCTATTTCAAACAACTCAAGTTTAGTATACAAAAACAGTTCCATTTAAAAAAACTCAGTTTGGCATAATTATACTGTTTAAATGTCAAAACAGTTTTATTTCAAGCTATTCAGTTCAGCATTAGTACACAATTTAGTTCTATTTGACCGATAGATAGGATTTATCAAGTGCTACCACTCCAGGTCAGAGTGGACCCGGGAGCGATGGCAATGAAGTGGTGCTCCGTATTCTCCAAAGCTCCAGCATTACTGGAGCCTCACCATCAGATTGCTTAGTGTCATATCAAGGATACTCGTTGGGGGAGGGTCTTACCCACTCTGCAGAAAAACAGTCGGTGTTTCTACAGCCCCAGCCTATTGGGCAAGTTACCTGTTCAGAGTATTTATACTGTGTGCTTATAAAATTTTAACATTTCTATATCATGTTGACTTTAAAGTCATAATATGAAATATTTACATATCCATTGAAAGAGCTCGCATAGAAATGTTAACATTTTATAACATTATGATTTTACTGGCTCATTGGCTTTGTGGGTAGAGTGTTCGCCAAAGGCCCGGGACACCAGGGTTCAATCCCAGGTCGAGTCATACCAAAGAATCTAAATAAAAATGGTACTTGATACCTTCTTGCTTAACACTCAGTATTATAAGGTACGTATGAAGGGTAAAGTAGAGCAATCCAGAGAAAGGAGGGGCGCCCTCTCCTACACCTCAGTGTTGTAGCTATTGAAAAGGGAGCCTTCGAGTAACCAACTTTACTTATGATTTTACAGTCAACAAGATTTTTAAGATAAGATTTTATCCTTTACTTGTTCACTATCTCTGTCAACAAATCAATGGATTCTTTCTCAGGAAGTCTCCGTAATAACAGTTCTGTTTTTTTTTTATAAAGGTATTCCCATAGAATTTAAAAGCTTTCTTGATCTCAGTAGTGCACGTTCGCCTCAACATCTGTGATATTGTTGTACGCGAGTTCGAACTCCAGGGGCGTTATGATGTTTATTGTTTAACTAACACTCTTCGACATGGTATGAACCCGCTTCATCCTCCGGCTGCAGATTGGCCTAGTGGGCAGAGTGTTTGCAAATGGTCTGGGAGACCTGGGTTCAATACCAGATCGCGTCATACCAAAGAATTTAAAAATGACACTTGATACCTCCTTGCTTAACACTCAGCAATATAAGGTACGTATCAAGGGTAAAATGGAGCAATCCAGGGAAAGAAGTGGCGCCCTCCCCTACACCTCGGTAAAAGGGAACCTTCTAGTCACCCTCGACTACGGTCGCCAACTTTATTTTACTTACTAATGTTTTAAGGATGGCTTCGAAGCCAAGGAGGTTGATATACAAATAAACCAAGAAAGCAAACCAATTTTTTTTCAAGAAGTTGTTCCAAACCTGAAAAAATTATATTTGAGTCATTTACTCCCAAAACTAATTTGCATGATTCCTGCCCAAAATGTTTAAAAACTGGTATTGAAATTTTTAAAAAATACATAAAAAGAGAATAATGAAGGAAAATGTCTTAACTCACCACTTGGTTGTGTGTGACACAATGTTTTAAGCTGATTTAAACTGGTTTGAAATCGATGTTTTCCTTTTCCTGAAATGATCACCAAACCAAGGCAAAAGAGCCCTGTCTGCATACTATTTACACATATCTGAATGGTAAATAGATGGATTCATGCAATTTAGCATGAAGTAGAATTGAAATAGCTTTGTCTAAAATTTCAATTCGGTCCCCGATTTCATTATCACACTCTGTTCCAAAACAGAAAAGCATATTTAGATTAGAACTCTTTAGTGATCTATCGCCATCTTCTTCTTATCGGCTGGTGGTCGTTCTTCTTGTTGCCATCTTTCAGCGCGTCCATGTTCTCCTTTGTTGGGATGAGTAATGAGAACATTTTTTGTGTACACATTCCTGACTCATTTTCAAGATACCTAACCACAAACATAACTGACCCGTATGTGCCGGGTTTTGCCGACGCCATACATGGGAAATTGAGGTTCAGTTTCTTCAGAGGTTCTGGCTAAACTAATTCAAAGTTGAAATCTAACTTTTAACTTGCTTCCATGATTTTCGTCACCTGAATTCGACTCTAGCAATGAAAGCCCAAATTTCAAAAGACTTTAAACTGTCAATTACAGAAGGTTGACGTGAACGCTTTCCACTTTTGGGACAATCACTAAAATCTTTTTGAAATTATATACTGTACGTACCAGATAAAAGAATCACCCATCTATTATTGTACGTTTAGTTAGTTGGGTGGTGTTTCATGGCATATCAACCCTTGTAGCTTATTTAATGCCAAATCTTCCTTATATATATATATATATATATATATATATATATATATAGTTTGTTAACGAATAGTTTGCTGGTTATTTTATTTTTAAACGAGTTGTTAGAGCTCATTTATTTGCACAGATTTAAATGGTTTCCAGAATTGATATTTGACATTATCAATTCTATTTATTAAGCATTCCTATCTGATATAACTAATTTACCAACATCTATATGGTTTCTAATTACCAATAAATAGAAATTATTCTATTTGAACCAAAGATAGGGCCTATTTAGGTTCTTCGTTTAAAATAAAGGAAAAAAATTATATAGACTTTTCAATAGAGGAAAAAATACCAACATCCGAAGAATTTCAGCCCTCATTAAAAAAATGCAGATTTATCACTGTTTATTTTAATCAAAAAAGCTCATATCAAATAACTGACAACATTCTTTCGATGACGAAAACCGTAATATAACTATTCTAAAGTTAAGGTCTGTACGTCTCTATAAAATAACAGCATTCTCACAGTTTGTGCAACTGAAATAATGCAAACAACCTGAATAACTTTGTACATTTGTTTAAATGTATAAGTCAGGGAAAGTTTGAAACTACGTGTGTCCTTCTTTTGAAGTGGCTCTTCACTTAAATATTTGAATGGACACCCAGAATAAAGCGATGGGAAATCAAACAAAATCCAGTGTCTACCTGCAAGTTGCTCTAAGAAGATTAAAAGTCAGCTGGAATCTTGGTTAATATAACAAATATTAGTGATGAATTGCAGTAGAAAAGTTAAAAGTCTGGTACGCCACGAAAAAAATTCCTTTAATCGTGGAGAGACGCAAGGAGACGTAGCCGGAGTTTGGGAACAAGCACTCAGAAAAATCAATCAATGTTTTGAAAAACATTCTTTAGTCAGACGATACGAAAATGGAGACTTCCTGGCGGCTACAAATTAGCTCTTCGTTTGTAGAGAAGGATGGTTGTGTTTAGGATTAAAGGAACTCCATGCCGAAAATAAAACACGCTGATGCAATTATAACAATACCGTTTCTTTTTTTTAATGCACCAAAGAAATTGATGCATCGACGAACCCATGAATAGAGCTAAGTGTCGGCGTATATTAGTAGATCATTTATTTTCATCGGCTTAGCAGTTGAAGATGAAGGATGGTGGGAAATTCCTGCTAGACAATTATCCAAAGTATATAAGGGGGAAAATCTTAAGAATATGTAAAGAATAAACCATGTGCTCTGTGACCTTGCCTGTTTCCTGATTTAAATCTTCTCGAGATTTAATAGCTATGTTTCAAAGAAGCGTTTTTTATTAAATGGACTCTAAGAGAGTCAAGGGTTCGAAAACTATTTCGAAAGAAAAATGGACGGAATAAGAATGACGAAAAAATATTCATTTCGCCTAGATAAAACATGCCAGTTTAGTGGAAAACAATGTTTCAAACTTAATGTCTATCCGACCTATTTCAACCAAACATTCATGTTTTGATAGATTCATGCCAAGGAAAGTTTTAAAATCAATTAATAGATACAGTTTATTGTGTTTTAAAGTGGTATCTGTCGCTCAGTCATTATTTCTCTTAGTCCATCTAATTGTAAAAGTTTGTCTGTAAACCGTGTAAAGGCGTCAGTAAACCACTCTCTTGGTAATATTTATGGGGGGTAGATAGCTCTCTTATTCCTATATACACTCGCTGTTGCGGCCAGTTATTACGGTTGGAGGGAATTCGTTCTATCTCACTATGTCTATAGAGAGTGGGTTGTATTTAGACTGTTTTGTTTAGAAAATAAAACTGATCTTTATTTATTTTTAAATTTGGTAATCCTGTTTGAAATTTAGTCGATCAGTGTTCATTCACAGCAATTATTCTCACCGTAAAACATCTGTCAGGATAAGAGCTTTGGTTTTGTCGACCACAACGCGGTTCAAATTCCTTTCTTCATCCAAAATGTGTCATCTAATCATCTCTATCCAGGATCAAACTTGATCTTTATTAGCCTGCTTTCCTTGTTTAGCGATTCTGAAGTGTTGTTCTAAAGTCTGACACAGAATTTAATCTCTTGATCTATTGTAATGCTGAATAATAGATTGGGAAATATTTTATTTGGCATATAGTGCAGATAGTTTAAAAAGATCCTAACCTTTTGGATGTCAGCAAGTCGAAGTGACAGTTAAATCTCATTTAAGTTCTTGACTTTCATTGAATGAGAAAGGCAGGCGATCGAATGATTCTAGAAAGTTTAGAGATACCTTCAGTGAGCGAGCGACAGCCGAAGTGAGCAATTATCTCAAGTCTATCTGGCTCCCGACATACGTCCAGCGGATAAGTTGAAAGGCAGCGTAATGTAATATAATATGTTTTTGTCACTGATGCCACCGGTAAAGTAAGAATGAAACAATAAGAGAAGCGACAATCAACAGCAGAAAGAGACGGCGACAAGAGACGACAACGAGGGAAGATGGGCGTCGAGATAAAGTTGTTGGCTGTTTTGTTTTACTGCGTACCAACCCTTTTCGGGTCAGTCAACGATGAATTAAGTCCTTTTGATGAAAGTTTCAAACAATTCAATTTAGTATAAGTATAGTTTTTCTTTACACATACTTAAATGTCAAAACAGTTCTACTTCAAACAATTCAGTTTAGTATATAAAAACAGTTCTATTTCAAACAATTCTGTTTAGCAGAAGTACACAGTTTTGTTCTATTTGACCCATAGATATTGTGGTCCTATGCTAGTCACAGAGCCCATTGTGGTGTGACTAATAGTCACGGTATTTGTGGCTATTTTGTTCGTGACTACCACATTAGCTTCCGACTGTTTGCTTTGTTAAATCCTTCCGTGCCCACACTGTGTTTGAAAGATCCACGAAGTGGGGTTGACACAATTCAGCCGGATCTTCTTCTGACTGTCAGGTAATATGAGTGGCTAGATTGTCAAGCAACTCAAAGAATAGAGAAAACCTGTTGTTTAACAACAACAAAAATCGTTTTTATTGAAACCCGTTTGTGAGACAATAAATAACAACCCAACGACGTTTTCTTTCCTGGCAAAGAGAAGAAGAAAGAATATCGAGAGAGAAAGAGTGACGATGAGGTGCAGTTAGAGTGACACGAACGTCTCTAAAGTCTGGGACTTTGAATTTTTGTAACGTCTGAATGTTGTTCGGAGTACTTCCGGTTTAGAATGGAAGGGATGCTTCTTTGGCAGTCTTGGGTTTCTTCTTGGTTCCTTTTCTTATCCTCTCTGAGGACTTGTTTTCCTATCCCATTTTTATAGATCAATATCTGGACTAAAAATGATTTCTGATTGGTTGTCCAATAAGAGACAATTAGGAGTCATATTCCCATTGGTCAGCCAATCCTAGTTCAGGATTATATCTTACAAGTATAGGGAAAACCCTTTTTAGATGCGTAGAACAATGGGAAAAGGTTTAGAGCAATGGGATTGAACAAAAAATTCTCAGCCTCACCTGACTGGATGAGCGATGCCCAGCTCACCTTTATTTCGGGTGGAGCAAAATTGAATCTCCCTTTTGACATTGACCTTCAAGATAAAGAATAGAAAAATATGTTTTACAAAATAACCGGTTTAATCATTGTGATTGATGAAGTTAGTTGACAACCGAAAAATTAAATAGATTTGGCAACTGTTTGAAATAAAAACAATTGTCTCGCACTTAACTGACCTTTAAAATCAAAAATCCTTTAGGAACGATCAACCAGTTTTTTTAGGTCAATATAAGCCTTGAACAAAAACATTTTTATTCTAAGGATCTTTTTTGTTTTTGATATATATATATATATATATATATATATATATATATATATATATATATATTAATTAGAATATATTTCATAAATTCTAATTTTTACATATTAAGTAATCAACTGCACGTCGTGTCACAATAAGACCCTATCAGGTGCTACCACTCCAGGACAGAATGGACCCGTGAGCTATGGCAATGAAGGGGTACTCCGCATTTCTCAAAACTTCAGTATTACTGGAAGCTTACAATCAGATTGTTTAGTGACATAATCAGGACACTCATTTGGTGTGTGTGAGGGGGCATACTTCTCTGTAGAGAAGTCATCGGTGTAATCTACCACCCCAGCCGACTGGGCAACCATCGAGATAGGAGAGAATGTAAGAGTGATACACTTAACAAAACACTCTTGGTTTGCTTCCTCTGGTTTATGGCATATCCACCTTCGTGGGTTGTTTAATGTCACAAAATTCATGTAGTAATGGTATTATTTAACCAATAGCTGGAGGGATAACTGAACTTCATGATACGACTGGAATTTGAACTTGCTTATAACAATATTCACTGTCGAGCACTTGAACTACTATTGCTACGAGGGAGTCTCGAAATTCACGTGGATTAATCAAAGATAACTCTGGCGAACAAGAATTTGGCGAGGAAAACATGACGACAATAATACCACACGTGTTTAAGCTCAATACTGACACTGTTTTTCTTCAATCAAAATTGCTGAAAAAAATCCTCTTTACACCGATTTCATACAATATTTTCAACAAACAAATCCAAAAACTCTGTTGTTCCACAGAAAAAAAATTTGTGCAAAGATGTTTGCATCAATTATCTTTCGATCATTTTAAAACACCCTAAGCTCTCTAAAGACGAAGGACACAGTAAAATGTATATATATATATATAAAGTCGTGCTGATATCACTTAGTCTTTTGATACTCCTATCTCTTTCCCGATTGTTCATTCCTTCTAACAGGTCCTCTTGACTACATCCAGTGTTCAAACAGAGCTTATGTACGTGAGACTTTGCAGGTAGGCCAGCATTGGTGAGACTGTGTATGAACTTATCTGAGATCGTCGCTTATTAATTTGAACTTATTTCTCCCGCAGGGGCCATTATGTCTCTTTTTTGGATTGTACGTGAGATGGATCGCAATTGGTCATACAGATGCTGCCTCGTGTGATGCTGCTTCCAGAATTTGTTTAAAATGACACCTAGCACTCTTATATCGTTCTAATCTAACTTTTTCTCTAGGCGTCTTGTTAGAATTCAGGTAGTGTAAACATACATTAGTTTTCTCAGGGGCACAGCTTTGAAGAAATTCCTTTTTATTTAATCTGAGTACAGGATTCCATATGGTCGAAAACCTATCAATAGCAGTCCGAGTATTCCTTATTCGTATGTTTGTGACCCTATAGGTCTGTCGAGGAAAATTATTGACCATAAAAATGAGGATTAGCCGAGACGGATTATAGAATAAGGAACTGAGTACAATGTAAAAAATGAAAAATAACGGAAATGGATTAAGAAGGAATAAAGCGAAAATATGTTGTTTTGATGAGAAAACAAGCAAAAAAAAAAAAACAAAAAAAAAACAAACCCAAAAGTGAACCCCGGAAAAATAATGAAAGCATGATGGAAAATGATGAAAGAATTGTTTTGTTTACAAGCTAGAGGGAGCTATGTTGACCTGGAGGCCTAAGCTTGTCAATCAAGATCCTGGGAACGAAATTCGGGAATTGTAATTAAAAAAAATTCATGTATGGAAAATTTTATTCACTTCTATTACCGTTATGATTGAACTGTTACTGACGTGATGTCATGTGCACATAAAATTGTAATAATTCCTGATTTAGGCAAGACTGTTACTTTTTTGTAAAAGTAAGAGTAAAGAGAATGTGAAGGGTGCAACAAACAGTGGGAGTCAGAATTGATTTTTGAAACCAGAATTTGGAGAAAATTGAGATTTTTTGGTTCGGCCTCCACCAGCCCTCAGATGGAAGGAAAACATAAAATACAAGGGATTCCTCTCTTATATCGAAGAAGAAAGTGCCTTGGAGAGAACGCGAGTTTATTACGAGAATTCCCCCGTTGCTCTAAGGCCTGGACTTTTACCAGACTACCCGAGGTGTAGAAAAAGCGAAGTGAATTTAAAAGAAACATGACAATTGGAGAGAGACAGTGAAAGCTTAAAATAACATGTCAATAGCGTGAGGTGACTACAAGGTACCCTAGGTACAGAAAGTTAAGAAAGCTTATCATATTATAAAATTGTGAAATAATACCAAGGATTGAGAGAAAGCAGATATAACCATCATTGAGATTACCTTGTGCCAGGCTATAGCAGCAAGAGTAGAAAAGTCTAAATTTATACAAAGAACTGACAGATTGTTTGTCTGTAAACCATGTCTCTGACTTAACCCCATTACCTCTAGGATACGTGAATACATATAGTTATGTTAAAGACATTTTCTTTTCTTACTAAATATTATTATTGTTATCATCATCATCATCATGTCGCGCCGCCTGCGCGGATATCCCTGACCGTCTGTCGCCATTTCTCCCTATCATTCATCGCCTCCGGCAGGTCTTCAGGGTTACATCCCGTGTCCTCACACAGCTGCTGTATGTAGGTTCGTGCTGGTCGTCCCACTCTTGCACATCCATGTGTGGGGGTCCACAGGAGTACATCGCTTATGAGCTCGTCCTTGCTTCTCCAGCAGTGTCCTGCGTGTCTGGTTCGTCGAACTTGTATAGTTTTTGTGATGGGGGGCAAGTGTCCGTATAGTTGGAGTCTCGTGGGGTGTTGTCGCCAGGACTTGTTTAATACTGCTCTCAAAAAAAAAAAAAAAATTATTGTTATAAAGCCGTGTTTTTCTCTATTTTTTGGCATCGACTTTTTGTAGCACTATGTGGGTGGGCTGCCAAAGCAGACGATTCAATTGTCTGTTTTGGCGCGAAACCAGACAAAGGATTCTTGGACATGAAATCTCGCCGTATCCGGAAGTGGGAAGGGGACGCGAGAGAGGCAGTTGACGGGGGACCCGGACGAGGGCAGTTGACGACGCGACCCAGCAGAGAGGCAGTTGGCGCTGGACAGCAGGCGGGCGTTGACGACGCGACCTGGCAGAGGGCAGTTGGTGTTGGACAGCAGAGAGGCGAGCAGTAGAGACTTGGCGTGGAACCACGGACAGGGGCAGTCAACACGGGACTCCGGAGACAGTAGGAGACAAGATAGGGTCCAGTGAAGAAGATCGACTCAAGATGTCTGCATTCGAGGTGCTTGTGGAATTTTCGCTAGTAACCCACGCTAGCGATAGTCCGAACATGCATATAGTGTTGCATACCTTCCTCTGCTCTTGGTTAACCCCAAGCTTTGTTCGTGTTTGTTCGTTTGTCCTTCTATTTTCTCCGTTCCCTCGATCGTATTCTTGTGTAGGTAAAGAAATGTGCGTTACCCCTTCAAACCACTAGTTGATCACGGGCCGGCGTAAGAAGTGGAATGGTTAGAAGACGGAGATAACGTGTGTGGGGGCGAGAGGGTGAAACGTTACATTTTTACTTTCTCTGTTGAGTAGTCTCATCTGTCTACTCATCAAGCAGCAGCTGCAATTGGCGATTGATCTGTTTTGTAGATCTAAAAAAACACAATGTGGACAGATCCCCTCATCCGCAGTTATATCCGACCAGCGGAACGATCAGCGGAACGATCAGCGGAATGGAAGTACAATTAACTCCCCACCCCGTTTGGCGAGGGTCAGTGTACCGACACATATTGAGATCGGTTTCTGTAAATGAGGTGTTGCTAGTGGGGTATGTGAACTTGTCACTTAATTTCAGAGACTTCCCATTTAATGTGGATATGGCTCCATCTTGTTTGTAACCCATAAACTCTATTTCATTAGAATTCACGCAGAAAACAATACTCCTTATTCCTTGCTCCTGTCTATGTCGTATGATTTTGGCTTGGGTAGGTGCATTTGCGAGAAGAGCTATATAATTTACGTCATCTGGGGCTCTCATAGTTTATGAAGGATATCGTCTGTTTTTTGTCTTTTTTATGCGTAACGACTTTCTTTTATTGGATATATTGACTTAGATAGTACTTAATCTAGGCAGATAATAAACATAGGATACTAATGCCTCTCCTTGCTAGACTCAAGCGACAATATCGGTGTCACCATCCACTAATCAAATCATTGCTTTCTTGGTTTTGTAAAGCATCATTGTAATACTAACTGTTTCTTTGGGGAGACCATATGCTACTTGTATTTGCTACATCTTTTCTGTGTATGGTATCAACTCGATATCTATCTATCTATCTGTCTAAACTAAAACCAACTTGTCACCTGAAAAGGATTAATCAACTTAAATGACCACCACTTCCCTAAAGACAATATATTAAAATACAATATTCAACTATTCTAAAGTGTGACACATTTTAAATCCTGTTTTCCACTTTCATGACACTAATGCCTTAATCCAATACTACTCAACTGAACATAGATATTCTGGATGTTTTGGCGCGTGTTCAAGATTAACCTAGATCACGATTGTTTAGTCATGACTGTTAAGATATAGTAAAAAAAATAAGCAATCAACTTGCATTCTAGATCTGAAACTTTCCCTTTTTTAAATGAGGGCTACAAAGTTTAACTCAGTAGTGCCCAGGCCACGATCTTAAAAATATAGGAATAAAACCATCTAAATTTACAAGTTAATAATAATTGTTTATCGTTGAAACATTAGATTTTATTTGCAGTCACTAAAAATGATGTAATATCACTGAGAGGGTTAACAGAAGGAGCAAAGTAAGGGAGTGGGTATTTGACAGTTTCGGATACAGCTTATTTTTGTGTTTATAGTTGTATGTAGCACCAAACATGCTTCCTACTTGCTGGGTGTGATGGATAAGGTTGGAGAATCACCTGGACAAAACCAGGTGGTTCTTATAGAACTCGAGGATGTGACAAGCAAGAAAGTTGAACTCCAAATCTTGTGAACTCTGAAGATCAATGAGTTCCATCGGCAGATGCAATGGAAAATTCTTCTCAGTTAACATCAAAAGGCGAAGATAAAATTGAGTAAAGAGATGACGGATAGGTTTCAAAGGAAAAGGTTCGGGGACCCCTGTTCTAGACCAACATAGTATGTTAGTCAACCTTGACAGCAATTACTCAACATAAGACCCTAAAAATCTAAACGTACATCAGATTTAACACAAGGCCGCGAGTATGGAGCACGTAGTAATAAGTGTTATTCAGTAGTCTTTGGCCAACGACTTTAACTTGTTCACCTCTACATTACAATAAAGTAAAATTGGATTACGTAGTCGAGGGCGACTCGAAGGCCTCCTTTTCAATAAGTTCTAAACCGAAGACTAAGAGAGGATGCCACTTATTTCCCAATATTTCTCCATTTTACCCTTGATAAGTACTTTATACGTACTTGATCATATTGAGTGTTAAGCAAGGAGGCATCGAGTTCCTTTTTTTTCGTTTTTGGTATGACTCGACCTGGGATTGTACCCATGTCTTCCCGGCCATTGGCAAGCACTCGACCCACTAGAAGAAAAGGTGTCCTTAATTATTAACTAACCTTAGATAGCTGTGGCCCAAGTCTTTTTTCAAGGGATAATTCACTAGTAAAATATCCACCATCCTAGTTCTTTACTCAATCCGTAACATAAACCCATTTTTATAAAATGGGATACAAAGACAGAAGAATTTGCATCAAGGGATATTTGAGAATGAAAGATAATACAGTGATAATGAAATGAATAATGCAGTTATAATGAAGAATGGAACATCTACTAATAATTGAACTTAAAAGTGATACTCTACTGTCCTCACTTGCTTACAATAGAGAGAGAGGCTGGTTGGTTGGTTGGTTGTTTTGTTTTACGGCATATCAACCTTTCGAGGTTATTTAACGCCAAATCCATTTTTATGCAAATGATCAGTTCGATTTCAAACAATTCAGTTTAGCATAAGTTCACAGTTTAATTGTCAAAACAATTTCTATTTAAGCTATTCCTTTTAGTCTAACAGTTCTAATTCAAAGAATTCAGTTTAGTTCTATTTAACCCATAGATAGGGCCCTATTAGTTGTTACCACTCTGGGCCAGACTGGATCTGGGAACAATGGCAATCAAGAGCTGCCCCGCATTACCCGAAGCTCCAACATCCCTAGAGCCTTACCATCAGATCGTTTTGTGTCATATCTAGGACACTCATTGGAGAGCCTTACCCCTCCGCAGAGGTGCAGTCGGTTTATTCTACAGCCCACTTCGACTGGGAAAGAGAGAGAGAGAGAGACAGAGAGACAGAGAGAGACAGAGAGAGAGAGAGAGAGAGAGAGAGAGAGAGACAGAGAGAGACAGAGAGAGAACACTAAAATAAATATGATCAGACAGAAAAGAACGAAATATATTATCAAATAAAGCATACAAACTTCCTGAATTCCTTCGTTTTCTGATCAATACATATTTATTTTATAGAATGGCATTCCTTGTTTGACCTGTTCCAATAATTATCGATCAGTAAAATCTGAATTTGAGAATATCTGTGTAGTCAGGGTTGTATAGTGCATTATATACACGGTTTTTAACTCAGGGACCATCTGGTATTTGCGGAAAAAGACGTGAGCGCCAGTATTTAACAGTCTTGGCTAGACCTATGGGGGCGGTTTTGTGTTTCTATTGCCCAAGCTGGTTCAGTACAAGAGCTGGTCTGGTAAGACACTTTAAAACACACAAACTGCGTCAATTACACAATGATTTAAATGTGACGTTCGTTCTTCGAAGTTGTATCATTGTTACAACAAAAACCACAACAGCAAGAGCAAAACAAAAATCACACCAAAATTCTGTACAAACGACGATCCGAAACACATGTTAGGTTGGTTTACGCGGACGTTACGGTAAACAGACCACCTGACTTAATCGCTTATTTACAAACCAATCACGACCACGATTTCAAATATATATCACAAATAAAAGCTGAACTCTTTGACGTGTTGTTTCCGCCGTGAAACATAGATACTAGGCAATCAACTAGCTCCAAGCTGTCTCTACTTGGACCACCAGGTTTAGTCAACAAACTTCAGGCTTCTCCAAAAAGGCATCTTCCATCTTATCGTACCATTATTTTTTCGAATATACTTTTCTTTTATGCTTTCAATGAACTTTACCCGAAGAACTTCTGACTCCAATACAACAAAAAGGAGTAAACTCTTTTTTACACATTCGTACACAGTGTCCAGTCAGAAGGACTTGAAATACGCAGATTTCATCATCTGTTGTAAGACTCCAAATAAAGAAGTGTCCCGGTTATGACAGTAAACGGCATCTGATGATGAAGCCATACTTCTTGAGATTTGAGGAGTATGGAGTTCTCTTTCTCTAAATTTACTCCCAGGTCAAATCTAACCCAGATATTGTAACACCTAGGCTCCCTCTATCACTTAGATAGACCTCTTTAAAATATAATCTTATTCAATACGACCATGTGCAACAAACAAACAAACTTAAACGACTTAAAAATAAATATGAACGTACAATGGACGCAATTCCCTAACCTCCAGACGTAAAATAACCCTAGACAAATTGACATGCCGTTAAAATCAATCAATCAATCAATCAACATTAAAATACGCGTACGTGAATTCTTCATAAACAATTCTTCTTTCTTTGAGACGAAAGGAAGAAAGGCGAAAAACTCCTCTATATTACTATAACTGTTGTTTTATTAATTTATTCCGTGTAAATAACCTCATAATTCTTTAGAAACTATTTATGTACGCTTCAAATGGCATGGGAAGATATATCGGCTGTGTCAGTGTTGATCATCCCCAAAATAGAAATTCCATCGGAAAAAAAATAAAGAAAGAAAGAAAGAAAAAAGAAAGAAATAAAAAGAAAAAGAAACGAGACTCAAAGCAGTGGTAAAGTCGAAAGAAAAAGGAAAATTATATACATGATCAAATATACATTAATTTATCCCTTGAGTCACTCCAAAAATAATGCCACCTATTTGCAACGGAACTATTAGAGAAACACAGAGCACAATAACAACATTTTATAGAACACTGTTTTTCGAGGTAGTTACTCTCATTGGTTAAAACTTTTCACCAAGGATGAAGAAGAGACAGTCTGCCGTGATCATAAAAATGCATTAACACATCTTTTCGATGGGTACGCATGTTATATATTGACCCTCGATCGAGCCGTCAATCAAGAGATGCACCTGTGTAAATAAGCGAAGGAACAGTGGAAGCAGGTGAATGTGAGACATTCATATAACCAGGTGCCACAGAAAGCTTGGGTCAGTTCCAGTTGGAGTTGGAGTCAGTTGGGGGACAAGATGCCAGCGTGAGAATCAGCTTGCAGACTGAGGGCTTGCGGCCCTCAGTGACCCACGGTTGAGCAACCCCTGTCAAGATGAGGAAGAAGTGCTGCTATGGTCAGAAGAACTTTGCGTCAATATGTAGCAGTCTGTCCTCGTCTCCAACTCACCTCTCACACACAACCAACATCAACCCTTTCGAGAATAAAGTGTGAGAGATATATTTTTTATAAAGAAGTGTGTTCGTTTGTTCATTGAAGTCGTCATTATTGTTGATTATGTTTCCGTATATATTTGTATATGTATATGTATGCGGCTATGTATGTATATGTATGATACTAAACAATCTGATGATGAGGCTCCTAAAATGCTGGAGCTTTAGGAAATGCGGAGTCCCCCTTCATTGCCATTGCTCCCAAGTACACTCTGGCTCGAAGTGGTAGCACCTGATAGGGTTCAATCTATGGATCAAATAGAACTAAACTGCGTTTTTATGCTAAACTTAATTGCTTGAAATAGAACTGTTTTGACATCTAATCTACGTATTTATGCTAAACTGAATTGCTTGAAATGGGACTATTTTTATGCTAAACTGAATTATTTGAAATCGAACTGTTTTTGACATTGAAACTGTACCTTTGCTAAATCGAAATGTTTGAAATAATACTGGTTTTGGCATTTAACTTTGTATAAACTAAAACTATATTTATGCAAAACTGAATTGTTTGAATTAGAACTGTTTGACTAACCTGAATAGTTTGAAATAGAAATTATTTTGACAAACTTTGTACTTATGCTAAACTGAATTGTTTGTAATAAAAGTAATAAAGTAATAAAAGTATTAAACAATGGTTTGGCATAAAAGAACCTAAAAAGGTTGATATGCTATAAAACCTAAACAAACAAACAAACAAACAAACATATCACTAATCATTCCGTTGGTCTCTATTATCAGTGCGTATATACTGTATTTATGCTCGATCGATTTCCAGCAGGAGACATTTCATTTATCCATCCACTCATCTGCAGATGATTGTCAATGAAAAAGGCACTTCCAAATTCTTTGCTAAGTTATAGCTTTGTTCTTTTATTTGGCATGTAGTGTAGAATTTAAGTAACCTTTAAAACAGCTGGAAAAATGCCGTGATTCAACTCAGTTTAAATGACTACTCAGTTTAATTTAAGGGCTGTTGAAAGTTTAAAAATCATTGGAGAATTGTAAAGTCATGTGGCTAAAATCCTGGATTTCAGAAGTTAGATTTATGTTATCAATAAGTTGATCCAGAGCCATTGACGATTCATGGCCTAATTTTTCCTTAGTATCCAATGGCTGAATCCCGGAATTTTGAAAAAAGAAGGCTTCGTTTTTGTTGCTAAAAAATAAAGCTGAAAAATAAATAAATAAATAAATAATAACAGTTTGTTGATAACAATTTTTAAACGAGTTAGAGATCATTTGTTTACACAAAAATGCTTTCAAATATTGCTATTTATTGTTTGCACAGGGTTAAATGGTTTCTAGCATTCCTATTGAACACTAATAATTCTATTTGTATAAATTCAAACGGTTTCAAATGTCAATAATCAAATTTAATATCAATCATTTGTTTGCATACATTTAAATAGTTTCAAGAATAGTAAATGATTAGATATTTCTATTTGTCCTAATACGTACTACCATTCAGGGTCAAAGTGGGCCTGGGATTACCGCAGAGTGTCCAAAGCTTCATAACAGGAGACTCACCATCAGATGGTTTAGTGTCATAACTACCTCTCGTTGAGAAAGGAGGTGGCTTACCTCTTTGGTAAGGTGCAGTTAGCGTATTCTACAGCTCCATTTGACAGGGATGCAAAGGGCTAGGAAAAGAGTCTGACGGAATTGGAAACCAGAGGAAGAATAGAGACCATACAGACCATAGCACAGGAGATCGGCTAGAGTATTAAGATGTGTCCTGGGGAACTGCGGAGACTTGCAATCACTCAGACTCAAGTGAAAGACCATCAGCTAACACTGATGTGAAAAACTCTAATGAGTAAATAATGATAATAATAATAATAATAATGATAATAATAATAAAGGCGACACACGACTGGGTCGGAAAGGTGATCCACTGGGAAATGTGCAGGAAATTTCAATTCGACCATTCAAACAAATGGTATATGCACAACCCAGCACCTGTCCTAGAAAATGACTCGCATAAACTCCTATGGGACATTAATTTACAAACGGATCACCTAATCCCGGCCAGAAGACCAGACCTCATAATAATCAACAAAAGAAAAAAAAGAAGAGAATCTGCAAAATTATCGACTTTGCTGTCTCAGCAGACCACAGAATAAATCTGAAGGAAAGTGAAAAGAAGGATAAGTACCTCGACATTGCTAAAGAATTGAAAAAGTTGTGGAACATGAAAGTAACGATTGTGCCAATTGTGGTTTGGTTTGGTTTGTTTGGTTTTATGGCATATCAACCTTTGTAGGTTATTTAACGCCAAATCCATTTTTATGTAAATAATCTGTTATATTGAAAACAGTTCAGTTTAGCATAAGTACAGAGTTTAATTGTCAAAAACATTTCCATTTCAAACTGTTTAAGCAGTTATATGTAATAATTCAGTTAAGTGTAAATACAGTTTTAATGTAAAAAAAAAGATCTATTTCAAATAATTCAGTTAAGCATAAGCACGCAGTTTAAGTGTAAGTACGGTTTAATTGTCAAAAACGTTTCTATTTCAAGCTTTTCAGTTTACTCAATTCATTTTAGCATAAGTATGCTGTTAGTTCTATTTAACCCATAGATAGGGCCCTATCAGGTGCAACCACGCCGGGCCAGAGTGGACCTGGGAGCGATGGCAATGAAGGGGTACTCCGCATTCCCCAAAGCTACCAAAGCACACAGTTTTATTTCAGATAATTCAGTTCAGCATAAGTACACAGTTTAGACGTCCAAAATAGTTCTATTTCGAGCAATTCAGTTCAGCACTAATACGCAGTTCCAATGTCAAAACAGTTCTATTTTAAACAATTCAGTTTAGCATAGATACGCAGTTTAAATGCAAAAATCAGTATAGTGAAAGAAGCACAGTTTTGTTCTATTTAATCCATAGATAGGACCCTTATCAGGTGCTACCACTCCGGGCCAGAGTGGACCTGGGAGCGATGGCAATGAAGGGGTACTCCACATTTCCCAAAGCTCCAGCACTGCTGGAACCTCACCATCAGATTGTTTAGTGTCATATCTGGACACTCGTTGTGGGGAGTCTTACCCATTCTGCAGAGAAGCAGTTGGTGTATTCTACAGCCCCAGCCGACTGGGCAAGTGCCAATTGTGATTGGTGCCTTAGACACAATAACTAAAGGATTATAAAAAGGCCTGGAGGATTTGGAAGTTGGCAGACGGGTAGAGACTATCCAAACGACAGCATTGCTAAGAACGGCCAGAATCCTGAGATGAGTCCTGGAAACTTGAGGAGATTTGCTGTCACTCAAACTCCAGTGAAAAACCATCAGCTAACACTGGTGTGAAAAACTGTGAAGGAGTTAATTAATAATAATAATAATAATAATAATGCACAGGGGGCTACTAACTTCATAAATCTCAAGAAAAAAATTAACCACCTTATGCATATGGACGACATCAAACAGTTTGCCAAAAACGAAAAAAAGAATTGGAAACCTAATACAGGCAGTGAGGATATTACAGTGACGATATAGGGATGGAATTTAGCATAGAAAAATGTGCCATGCTAATAATAAAAAAGTGGAAAAAGACAAATGTAGGAATTAACAGATCAACCAAATCAAGAAAAAAATCAGAACACTCGGAGAAAAAGAAACTTGCAAATACTTGGGTATACTGGAAGCGGACATTATAAAAGAAATGGAGATGAAAGAAAAAAAATTAACAAAGAGTATGTCAGGTGAACGAGGAAACAACTCGAAACTAAACAATGAAGCTGAAATCTCGTTAAAAAGATAAACATCTAGGCTGCGCCGCCTTGTGCAATACTTGGGACCATTCAGAGAAACAAGACAAAACAAAACAAAGCACATGACGATGCATAAGCCTTTACATCACAGAAATGACGTAGACAGGCTAATAATGTCAAGGAAAAAAAAAAAGGAGTAAGCGGACTTACTAGCAGAGAAGATAGTGTCGATACATCGATAAGACGACTGGTGGAGTATATAAAAAAGAACAAAGAAAGGTTAATTATAGCAACCTGAAGGAACACAAACAACACAATGATTAAGAGAACAAAAATAATTAGAAAACAAAAATGGGGGAAAAAAAACAAACAAATGTATCGATATTTCTAGTGACAAACAAGAGAAATCACACTCCAGAAGACTTGTACTTTAAACACCAAGAGAGAAACTTCACATAGTAGCACAAAACAACGACCTAAAGACAAAATACGTCAAAGCAAAAAGAGATAAGATGCCACAAAATAGCAACTGTTGGTTATGTGTTAATAGGAAGGAAACGATTCATCATCATATTTACCAACCACTCCGCTCGGGCAGGATATGACACAAGGTCAATTTTTTAAGCAGAGTTTAACAGGTTTGAATTCAGTGTTTTCCTTCTCCTAGACTAGTTGCTTCACCAAGCCTGAAGAACCTAGTCTGCCCTACTATTTACCCATAGCTGGAGAGAGAATATTTGGATTCATACCTTTCCCAAGGGTATTAGTGCTATGTGAAATGCAATCAGTCAGGTCTAGGATTTGAACTCGTATCGCCGTGTCCATATCCTGCGACGATAAACATTACACCACCGGCACGGAAACGATTCATCATATAATTAACGAAAGCAGCAAATTAACGCAAAACGAATATAAGACTAGACACGGCTGGGTGTGGAAAATGTTCCACAAGAAATTGTACAGACTTTTCAATCATACATCCTAGATGCATCAAGGAGGTCTTCAGGGATGCAACTGTCTTCATCACCGATTTCGGGTTATTTTTGCATCATATCGGCTCCGACAGAAACCCCGGCATAACTCTGGAAGAGCCAAGCCGCCTCCTCGATCGCGATGTGCTACGCTCGTGCCTTTACCAAAGCAAAAAAAAAAACAAACCCTCTAATAAGGCCGGACTTCGGCCGTTCTTATATACATCTGTCCTTCAGCAACAGCCAATGAAAAACAGGACATTCCACACTCTTCTACTATATATAATACCATCCTTACCTCATCCGGTTTCGGCTGACTACTTCCAGCCCTGGTCCAAATCATTTTGGCGATAGATTGATTTCGGACTAGGCCTCTCCAGGTGCTAGGTAGCACTTTGGCCGGCCGTTTTGTTGAGCCACGGATCTGGCCGAGTGTGTCTCGGTGCTGGGGATTTTCTTCGGCCTCAGGGGGCCTTCCCACCAGGCTTTCACTCCCTTAGGGGAGGTTGGGTTAATCGCCCGGTGCCTGAGGAACCCCTAATAAGGGGAATGCCGACGGGGCCGTAGGCATTTTTGGGAATGCCGGGCGCGTGTGAGCTACGACCCTGCGCCCAGACACACCGAAAAAAAGGCCTTGTGCCACACTTTCCCGTAAGGTGGGGCGTGCAACAAATACCTCGGCAGACTACTTCCGGATTCGGTATCGAGGTAAGATGGTATTTTCAATACTCGTCCACGTCCATGAGTTACACTTAACAAGACTTACACAAATCCCTCCCCAAATCTATCCTAAATTAGTATTTCCAAACTAACATGAAATAAGCCCCTACTCAAACTATTCGGTCAGTCTTTAACTCTTACCTTATACCCTTATTCGACCCCCCACCAAAAAAAAACTCCCATTTATTTGGCTCACGAAATCATTTGCTACAGATTAACTCATACTTATTTGCCTAGATCTCCCTCCTCCCCGTTTATCAATAATCTATGCTCATTTTACCAATCTAATGCATCTCAAAAAGAAAAAAAATGCTACTCTATTCAACTCCTTACATTCTAACTTATTACTATTACGAACCTATCTCCAGCCCCCCACTTCGTCCCTTGAACTATTTGCAATTAGGTTTCAATCAATTAACTAAAACTACTAGTGGGCGCTGGTAAATAAACTCATTAAAAACTTAAATTAGTAGCGGACCCTAACCAGTATATGAGGACAACCCCCTCAAAAAAAAAACCGGATGATTAAATATCCATCCCCCCCCTCGCAAACGCCAATGGTTCTCAACCCCTACCCCTGACATTCCGACTACACTAACTTTATATTAACTCAATATACTTATATAATGTGTAATATGTCTCCTAGTCTTAATTCTTAGGCTCCTCCATCGTTCTCTTTATTTCTTCCATGGTTCTGATCTCTTAAGCCAAATCCACTTTGATGCCTTCAGAACTGTGTTGGTAATGTCCTTCAGCGCCCTCACTCTAGCTGCTCCGACTCTATAAATTTTTGCTAGGGCTCTGCCCAAAGACTGTCCAGCAAAGCCCCCACAACCAACTTCTACGGGGTCATAATGTATCTTCCATGACTTTTGTTGACACTGTTCGACCAGTTCTTGGTATTTGGACCTCTTCCTCTCATTAGCGAGAGTAATATATTCCTCCCATGACACAGTCAGTTCCAAACTAATGCACTGCTTAGTGTTATCAGAGTGCAAAATCTGGTCCGGTCTTTGCGATGTTACAGCTATGTGTCTGAGGAACTTCAGCTGAGTTTCCAGATCCACTATCAACTGCCAATCGTCCGCGGAAGATAACAGGTTCGTTTTCTCTCTCATCTTTCTCTGTATCTTCTCTCCTGCTTTTATGAAGTTGATCTGCTTCAATTTCTTTCCTGGTTAATGATTATTAGCCCTCATAGCTTTAGTCACCTCATTCGCAATTACCTTGAGTGCTTGATCATGACGCCAACAGTACCGTCCATCACCCAAAGCTTTTGGGCAACTACTAAGGATATGTTGTAAAGATCCTTTCCTAGCTCATAGTTGACAATTGGGGGTCTCTCTCTTCCCCCATATGTGCAGGTTCTTTGGGCTCGGTAACACATCATACACTGATTTAATGAGAAATCGATTCTCGCTAAATTCCGGCCGCCAACAATTGTTATATAATAGCCAAGGGATTTCGGTTCATGCCTTTGAGTTTATTTAGGCTGAGAACCTTTCGGCTCAGCACATGGGCTAGTTAGGTGCAACATTGAGGCAGGTGTTAACACGGGCGCGCGCGGGCGGATGGAGGTGTCACTCAGATGTCATAATAGTCCGAGACGAAACGGGATGACAGGGTGCGGGTGACGCCACGCACCGGAAGCGCGCGGAGGTTTGTGTGAGAATCTGAAGAAAGTAAAAGAGTTGAGATTAGACACCGGACGAAGACAGTCGACTTTTGGAGCTCACAGACGTGAGGCGAACGTGCGCCCTATGGGGGCCGCACGAGATGCGGGCCAAATGAATAAGACAGCATAGAAGATTGTGTCTCTCCTCCTTACGTCGAAACCTTTAACTCAAAGTTAATAAAAAGGTTTCGTACCTGAACAAAAAGTCGTTACGTGTTTTCAAATTTCGAGATTCCTATGTTCTATCGTTATGAACATGATATGTCCATTTCGCACATGGCCATATTCGTGTATATGGCTATGTAACACAATCTGACCATGTAACCCTTTTTTCTCTACATCCTCCCACCTTGTCCAGGCTCCTTGCTGATTCAGACCGACCATTTTACCGTAACGCACTTCTTCTACGCCCTGACGAACTTCTTCTAGAATGTGTTGGCGTCTTTCTTTGCCTTAGGCACTGTTGGTATGCGTCGAGGGGAAAAAACCCAATCCCGCTCTGCCTTTAGCTATCGACCCTAAGATAGCTTTATGCCTAAGCCTCTCCTCCGCCACTTGCAACTCTCTCTTCGCGCTCCACTTCCTGCCAGATCTTATCTGAATTCCTGCTGCCGCCACCTTTGGCTCTTCAGACTCTGTATACTGCAGAAGTCTCTTGTCTTCGTGATTTTGAATTCTTCCACGAGACTGCTGCTGGGGAGGCGCAACGCGTTGCTGTTCCCGTAGAGAGCGACACCACTTAAGCATCTCAGCCACCTTCTCAACCGATTATTAATTACTCTTTCTTTCCACGGTGGTAATCGGAATATCATAAACGAGCAACGGCCACAATATCAGGAGCAAAACTGCATGCTGGAATAACAATACCTTAAATCGACCAGGCAATCCAGATTGGTCGATATTCGTTAGCCACTCCTCAAGATCTTTTATAGTTTTCTGTTTTGTGGCTGTATCCTTCAGACTACTGTTGAAAGTCTTGCCCAAGCTCTTAATAGGCTTTTCGCTCAGAGTAGGTATTGTTTCTCCTGTGACTGTAAATCGGACTTTCTCCATGACCTTGCCTTGTTTTAATACTAGTGACCTGGATTTTGCTGGCTTGAAATACATTCTAGCGCAGGTCATATTTCTCTCGAGACCCTTTAAAAGCCATCTACCTCCCATGACAGATGTCGTCGTCACGGTTAAATCATCCATGTAAGCCCTTATTGGTGATTGTCGGACTCCTGATCTAGACAAAGCGCCTCGGCATTCCGCCTCTGCCACCTTTACAAGCATGTTCATAGTCAATGTGAATAAAACGGCAGACATAGTACACCCTGTAATGATACCCTTTTCCAGGGTCTGCCAGCCTGATGTTACTGTATTTGAACATGCTCTCAGCCGGAAATTCTTAAAATAGTCTGCAATGAGATCGCATACTGATGGCAGTACATGATGTCTCTTTAGGGCTTCTTCCACCAGTTTGTGTGGCATGGACCCGTAGTTGTTAGCGAGATCCAACCATAATACAGTCAAGTCCTCTTTGTTTTCCTTTGCCTCTCTCAGGAGCTGTGTCAGGACTCCCATATGTTCAAGGCACCCTGGCATACCGGCGACCCAGCCCTTCTGGACTGATGTATCAATGTAGCCGTTACCTAGAATGAAATCTGACAAGCGTCTTGACAATAAACCGAAAATGATCTTACTTTCAGTGTTTAATAATGAAATTATCCGGAATTGGTCAAATGACTTCGAACCTTTCTCCTTTGGGATCCATACCCCCTCAGCGAATCTCCATTGCTCCACGATCTTGCCTCTCCTCCAAATAACTCTCAATATCTTTCACAAAATTTGTAGAATCCCTTTACACCGCTTGTACACAATGTAAGGTACCCCACTTGGTCCTGGTGCTGAGGCGGATCAGGGGGCTCTCACAACTTCTTGCATTTCCTTCCAGGTTGGCAAGCGGCAGTCATATTGGACCACTGGTGGCTTTTGACGAATTAAGCGGTTGTTAATGCCCATTTCTAGCTCTTTTGCTGGGTCACTCATTGTATCTTGAAGATAGTTGTTAATTTCTTCCTCCGATGTCTCCAAATTCCCATTTCGCCACTCCCCTAGCAATGTTCTTGCAAAGCCGAAGGGATTAGACAGGAAATTTGCCCGCTATCTTGGTCTTTTTTCCTCATCCTCCTGTGCCACTCCCCTCGCTGTAAAATCTTTAATTCCCCTCTGAGTGTTCCTCGGAGCTCCTCGAGGGGTTGACGCTCTTCTATACTTGCCCTTTTATAGAGCTTCTTAAGGGATCTTATTTCTCTCCTTAGGTATTTCATTTTATTCACCCTACGGTTGGCAGTGTAGGGCATCCTTGGCTGCCAGGGGCTCGACGCAAACAAATCTCTCTGACGCCAAGCTGGTTATTATTGTCGTCATGAAACTTAGTCGATTCTCCACGTCCCCCTTCGTAGCTGACTGGATTATCTCACAAATGTCATTGTCGAAGTCCTGCCAGGCTCCCTTGTTGTACGCTGGTGGCCATTTAATCTTCTTACGGGACTCCTTGCCCAGAGTGAGAGGAACTGAAGCTTGGAGGGACTGGGTTCTGTGGCATGACTCCTGTCCCTGCACCTCCTCCGTTTTACCAGAGCTTGCACCTACACGTTGCTCCCGGTTACCCCCCCTCCAGACATTTCATCCGGTTTTGATGTATCTTCAAGCCTCTTTGGTTTTTGCACGTCTTACCACAAATGCATCTGCTCAAAGTTGGTTGGGCATTCCTGTTCCCTTCCGTTAAATCCATCCTGTTGGGGATCTCTTCCGCCCCTCTCTCGGGATCCCCTGGGGGTATTGTGACAAACAAGAGAAATAATACTCCAGAAGACCTCTCATGAGAGAAACTTCACATAGTAGCACAAAACAACGGCCTTAAGACAAAATACGTCAAAGCAAAAAGAGATAAGATGCCACAAAATAGCAACTGTTGGTTATGTGTTGATAGGAAGGAAACAATTCATCATATAATATACGAAAGCAGCAAATTAACGCAAAACGAATATAAGACTAGACACGGCTGGTTGCAGAAAATGTTCCACAAGAAATTGTACAGACTTAGTGATAGTCAAAAAAAAAAAAAGAAAAAGAAAAAAGAGAACCTGTCGAACTGTAGACTCTACCATCCTAGCAGATCATAGAGTAAAATTTAAAGAAAGCGAAAAGAGAAATTGATATCAAGACCTTGCTCGAGAACAAAAAAACCCAAAACTACGGTACATGAAGGTGAAGGTGATAGAAATTGTAATTGGTGCTCTTGGAACTCTCTCCAAAGATTTGATAAAGGGACTAGTAGACTAAGAAATCAGAGGACATGTAGAGACCACCCAAACTAAAACATTAATATCGGCCAGAATACTGAGAAGAGTCATTTGAGTAGACTTGCTGTCGCTCAAACACGAATAAGAAACCATCAACTAACGCTGGCGTAGAAACCTCACAAAAGAATAAAGTAATAATTCATAATACTTCAGTTAATAAAAAAAATTGTATGAAAACTACCTTTATATGACCTAATTTATTATCCCTGTCTGGCAGAAGTAGCAGATGGTCATAGAAAGGGTTAAGTTGGATTTTTCCTTTAAAGGGATGCATAAAATATATCAGCACCGAAAAAATGTACGTATTTTCGTTCATAAAAATTTTCTTATCAATGGGTGTTTAGGTTGAAAATATTCCCAACTCCTCGTTATCAAACCGTTATGGTGTATATAGAGGACTGATGAACATAATTTTCATATTTATATAAATTTATAGAAGTGCAGATTTATGGATCTCTCTGTGTCTGTTTATATTTGGTTGAGTTTTTTCAGAGAACATATAAATGTATACACGTTAGAGAACAGAAAGAAGCGAAACAGATTGTGTGTCAGCTTTCTTTTTAATGAAGATTCAAGTGATATTGGAAAAAATCAAGTTTCTGCTCAGTGTAACAAGAATTTCCGGTAAATTTAACAACTAAAAAAAAGTCTTCTTTCGATAAAAGGGCTAATAATTTGCAAACCACGGGGAAAATCTATTCAAATTAATGTAAAAAATAACAAAAAACAAAAGATGCAATTTATGATCGTGTCTAATTGACTGTAGTAAATAAAACGCATTGTTGAGTTCAATTTAAATTTGTTCTTAAATGGCTACCGGCTTTATATATAAATGAACACACACACACACACATACACACACACACACACACACACACACACACACACACACACATATATATATATATATATATATATAAGCAATCTTCTACCCTAATTAATGTCAGCTGCTTCCATTTGTTTCTTATTCAAAATTTCATGTCTGAAGGATCTTTGTAGGTGGGAGGTTTAGCAAAAGTTTCATGCCCAAATATAGGCATGCGTAGCAGGGCCGTTTATTGACGCATCATATTAGCAGATCGTTTTGCATGTAAAGGCGGTTATCTTCGACAAAAATGAACTCGGCGAACCAAGTTCAATTTTATCTACGCCTATTTACCTTCCTCTTTGCTCGAATTCCCTTTTCAAAGCCCCGAAGCCATCTCTGAATCCCGCCCCCCATTTATCGAAAAATAAAGGAGGACAGACTTGATTTTATAGATTTGATGACTTGGTTGAGAAACTAGTCTAAAGGAAGGAAAACCTACTCACATCCATTGTGGCATCGTTGATGCCAAGTTGCATCACAACTTGACTTTCCCTCGGACAACATAAGTATTTTGTAGAAGAGAGACATATTGTGTGGGCTACAATTCTTTTTCTATATAACATTGACAACGTGGTCATACTTTTGTAGATTCATACTTTGGCAAGATTGATGAATACAGACATACAATAAAATCATACCCTCCATTCTTCGTCCTTACTAAATTCCAAAAGCTGTGATGTAACCCGGTTTTTCACATAGACAGGATGCTTTTAAAAGGCCTTCTCATAAGAAAAACACCATGCAATTAGCCAGAATAACTCGTGAATAATATAAGTATCTCTAAACTTTAAAGGAGACGAAAATCGCATTTTAGTTATTATTTTTAA
Source organism: Sepioteuthis lessoniana (assembly GCA_963585895.1). Classification (NCBI taxonomy): domain Eukaryota; kingdom Metazoa; phylum Mollusca; class Cephalopoda; order Myopsida; family Loliginidae; genus Sepioteuthis; species Sepioteuthis lessoniana. The sequence continues at coordinate 46,922,943 of OY757906.1, read as the reverse complement.
AGAATTATGAACACAATTAATAAAGCAATATTATTTGCTCTGTGTTTTGCCTTCAAAAATATCTTAAATATAACCGCAAACACCGTATTATTTGTGTAAACATCACCCGAAAAATAGAACTCTTGTTAGGTTATTAAAGAATTTAACGAATATTCTAGTCTTGTAAAGAATAATGGATGGAATTAATAAAAACGACAAAACTATGCGATAGCGTTAAAAATATTTCGAAGAAAATATTTTACTTTAAATTCTTTCAATTTCTTTCATTGCTGGATTTTTTGTATTATATCTATCTTTTATTTTTCAAGGAAAAGTTAATTGATTTCACATCTTTTTTTTTCATGATTTAGAACATAATAACGTTCGCTGAACAGAAATTTGTTCGAGAGAAGTTGCGTTAAAGTGAATCTGACTTAGGTTGAAATAGTTTAAAACAAGGTATTACGATATATAGAAACAATTACTGTATACTATATATTGAAACAATATCAGGATCCATATTCTTCTGAGAATGTATAACATAAAATAAATAAAGTTAGCGACCGTAATAGAGGGCGACCTGAAGGCTCCCTTTTCATTACCTATTACAGCGAGGTGTAGGAGAGGACCATACTCTTTCCCTGGATTGCTCCACTTTACCCTTGATATTTAACTTATAATGCTTAGTTTTAAGCAAGGAGGGATCAAGTACCATTTTTTTTAGTCTTTGGTATGACTCAACCTGGGATTGAACCACGGTCTCTCGGGCTATTGACGAACACTCTAACCATTATGTCAATGGGCCGGTACAACATAAAATATGAGGTTCTAACTGGTGTTGTATTTTAACCCATTAAAGACGTAGCCCTATACCTAACAGAATCCTGTTTGGTTTGGTTTGGTTTGTTGGGTTTTATGGCATATCAACCTTTGTAAGTTATGCAACGCCAAATCCATTTTTATGTAAGTAATCTGCTCTATTTAAAAAAATTCCCTTTAGCATAAGTACACAGTTTAATTGTCAAAAACATTTCTATTTCAAACTATTCAAGCAGTTATATGTAACAATTCAGTTAAGGGTGAATACAGATTTAATGTCGAAAAACAGTTCTATTTCAATTCAGTCAAGCACAAGCACGCAGTTTAAATGTAAGTACGGTTTAATTGTCAAAAACATTTCTTTTTCAAACAATTCAGTTTAGCATATGTATGCTGTTAGTTCTATTTAACCCATAGATAGGGCCCTATCAGGTGCTACCACTCCGGGCCAGAGTGGACCTGGGAGTGATGGCAATGAAGGGGTACTCCGCATTCCCCAAAGCTACCGCACTGCTGGAACCTCACCATCAGATTGTTTAGTGTCATATCCAGGACACTCGTTTGGGGGCTCTTTCCCCTCTACAGAAGTGCAGTCAGTGTAGTCTACAGCCCCAGCCGACTGGGCAAACAGAATCCTGTACTTGAGCAACTCAATATTTTCAAAACACCTAGCACAAAGTGAACCCGAAAGTCCTTCCTGAGACCAGACATCTTTGTTTACATATAATTTACCATTTGTTTAGAATGAAAACTGTGAATATTGTCATATTAAGACTTATTAGTTATATCTAACGAAAGGAGGAGTTCTTAGCGTAATGGTTATCATCGGGGAATATGGATATCAGCGACTCGAGTTCAGATCTTAGACGAGGTTGTTTGTCTTTCACTTCCCGCTTATACTCTTAAGAAAGGTAGAAATCCACCTGTTCTGCACCTCACTGTATATGGGTTAACATTTGGGAAGACTAAATTCTGTAGCCTTGGTTACGCAACAAGTCGACAAGAAAAATTCTGAATTCAAACTATCTTAAAAATTAACCTTGAGTCGCTTTTTGCTTGGAGTGGAGTAGTTAGGCAAATTCAAATCTGATGTCATATTCCTGGGCCGTAAATATCGAGATCACTAGGCTCAGCTAAAAATATCGGGCTTACGGTTTCAAAGCGTTAAATTAAAAGAACATTTTTAAATGAGCTGTTACGATAGTCATAAAAGATTTATCTTCCATCAAATAAATAATGAAGTTTCAAAAACATTAATTTTTGGAGTATTTTGAATGATGACATTGAAAAAGAGACACAAAAAAAGGAACATAATAATAATTCATGTAGACTCCTTTTCTTCAAAATTTCCAACTGATCTATTTCAGTTAGGTGCGAACTAAAGAGTACAATTACAAAGGAAATATGTCTGCTTCTGCATTTTCCAAATTTCGGTTGCATCAAGTGCCGCATTTTATAGAAAAAAAGTCAATTGAAAAAAAAATGAATAAATAAAATTGACCAAACTAAACTTTCGAAAATGTTACCTTAAAATCTTTAAATCCCCATTAGGTTATTATGCTAATTTATGTAAATGCTTTGAAGAAAATTTCTAAATAAAAATAAAGAAATTTTATGCCTTTTCTTTCCTTTCGCAATTATTGTCTGTAATACCTGGCTTCGTTCTCTCAATGTGAATGATCCGGATTAAAATCAACTTCCTATCAGCTAATTACAATCAATTCTAAATCATGCATTATTTTTTTCAGAAGCGGCTCAATACGAAGTAGGCTTACCTTAACTACATGCCATGGCAACAAACTAAATAAAAACCACAAATAGTTGAATTTGGTGCCAAAATAACGAGAGACTTCACGGCAAAATATTTTAGTGACTTGAAAAGGCGGATCAGAAAGAGCATTGTGTGAAATTTGACAAGTTTATTCCCGCCATGACGCTAGCAACTCACTTATAGTCACACACCCAATGGCTTTAAAAGTTCGACAATAGTTGCTCATAGCAGTGAAAGAGTTAAAATGGCTTTTTTATTTTCTCTTTAACTTTTCCATCTCTAATTCTTCAGCTACAATGTATCCTAATTTTAATGCTCATGACGCCTCAATTGACGTCATTGTCAATCAGATTATCCTAGTCTCTGACGTGACAACAGCCTGTAATATTCATTTATCAGGAACTTATAGTCAAAAACAGACAAAACTGAGTAAATATCAGTAAATTGAATAATAAATTCAATTTGAAATTTTGAAAGTAGTAATAAAATCAGATAAATATGATACAAGGAAAGATAAACGTGTAAGCTTTGATTTTCTATATACACAGACGGAAAATAAAATCGTCACACACCCTCAGTAAATGTTCCAACTCATTTAGGGCATGAGCAATTTGCATTTTTTTCAGTATATAAACTCCGTCTAATCTGTAATAAGTTTATTTACTGCAAAATAATAATAATAATAATAATAATACATACATACATACATACATACATACATACATATAAACGGACCACCTAATCTTGGCCAGAAGACCAGACTTAATAATAATCAACAAAAAAAAAAAAAAAAAAAAAGAAAAAAAAAGAGAACTTGCAAAATAGTCGATTTTGCTGTCCCGGCTGACCGCAGAAATAAAACTGAAAGAATGTGAAAAGAAAGATAAGCACCTCGACCTTGCTAGGGAATTGAAAAAAACTGTGGAGCATGCAAGTGACAATTATACCAATTATAATTGGTGCGTTTGGAAGTGTAACTAAAGGATTACTAAAGGGACTAGAGGACTTGGAAGTTGACGGACGAGTGGAGACCACCCAAACGACAGCATTATTGAGAACGGCTAGAATACTAAGAAGAGTCCTGGAGACTCGAGGAGACTTGCTGTCACTCAGACTCCAGTGAAAAACCATCGGCTAACGCTGATGTGAAAAGCTCTAATGAGTAAATAATAATAGGAAAATTAGTCTGTGAAAAAGTCGGGGTCCCTTGAAGACCACAGGCAGAAAGTCCAAAACCGGGTGGGAACTCAGACTTGAATTGCATATAAAAAGACTACGACGACAAGTATGAATACTAAAACGGAACATTAAGAAATTTACGGATGAAACTGAAAAAGCACGCTAACTAGAACTAAAAACAAAAGCTTGAGAAGACCAACCAAAAATACTAGCGAAAGAAGGAAGACTAAAAAGATATCGAGACAAGGCCAAAAAATATCGACAAAACAGGACGTTCCATATCAACGAAAATAAATTCAACCAACATTTAGGGGAAGAATGGGCGAAGCCATAACAAAAAACGAATGAGTGAGGCAAGACTATTTTGGAGCAAAAATAGGAACGGAAAGATCATACAAAAAGCGAAATGGATAAACAACATGGAAACAGAGTTGCAAATCCTCGAAGAAGGCTCTCAGGAAAACATACACCCCGTTGGGTTTAAGGTAACAATTAAAAAGATAGAAAACCGGAAAACCCCTGGCCTTGATGGCATACACGGAATTTGGTAAAAAAAATTCACCTCCATACACGACAGACTTCCTACTGAAATAAATAAAGGCATACAGAAAACGAAGATACCCGAATTGATGACCAAAGGGAAGACCATTCTAATCTGAAAAGACCGCCTCAAAGGAACTGCTTGACTATAGATCCATAACATGCCTACCAATAATGTGGAAAATACTAACGGCACAAATTAGGGAAAAAGATCTACTACTCATTGATAAACCGAAGAATCTTCCCCAACGAACAGAAATGATGCCGCAAGAGAACCAGAGGCACAGAGGAACTATTATACATAGATCAACACATCGTCAACGAATGTCAAACGAGATGGAAAAATTTAGCTTTGACTTGGATCGATTGTAAAAATGCTTACGATATGGTCCCCCAAAGCTGGATACTAAACTGTCTCATAATGTATAAAATACCAAACCAAATTGTACAGTTTATTGAGAAGACCATGCAAACCGGGAGAGTGGTATTGCCAGTAGGAGGACAAAGCTTAGCTGAGGTAAAGATCCAAAGAGGCATATTCCATGGATATGCACTATCACCATTAACATTTGTGATAGCCATGATGCCACTCAAGCACATCCTTAGGAAATGCACATCCGAATAGAAACTCAATAAATCGCAAGAAAAGATCAACCACCTGATGTATTTGGACGACATCAAACTTTTTCTAAAAACGAAAAAGCATTGGAAACCCCAACACAAACTATGAGAATATACAGTCAAGATATGGAAATGGATTTTTGCATAGAAAAATGCACCATGCTAGAAATGAAAAGTGGCAAACCACAAATAACGGAATGAGTCGAACTACCAAATCAAGTAATCAGAACGCTTGGAGAAAAGGATGCCTTGAAATACTTGGATATATTGGAAGCTGACACCATCAAACAACGAGAAATGAAAGAAAAAAATTTAAAAACAGTATCTCAGAGGAGCCAGAAAATTACTCGATACATAAATCTATTGCAGGAACCTTGAGAAAGGGATAAATACCTGGGCTGTCTCCTAAGATACTCGGGACAATTCTTGAAGTGGACCAAAGAAGAACTTAAGATAATGGATCAGAGAACAAGAAAGCTAATGACCATGAATAAGGCATGGCATCCCAGAGATGATGTTGACAGACTATATGTGTCCAGAAGAGAGGAACGAAGAGGACTTACCAACATTGAAGACAGCGTGGACACATCGATACAACAACTCGAATACTTCATAGAAAAGCGCGAAGGAAGACTGATTACAGCACCTGAAACAATTCTATCAAAACGAGGACCAGCGGAACGAGAATAACCTAAAAAAACAAAGATGGGGAGAAAAAATAACTCAATGGACGTTTTAAGTGACAAACAAGTGACATCTAACATGAGAAAAAAGGGTGGTTTTCTGATCTTGAAATACTAAAAATACACCAGAAAATAAATAATGATCAAGTTAGTAATGACGCATCAGGTATTAACAAACAAAATCAGTCTAACCAAAATGAACCGCTAACTTTGGAATATAGAAACACCTCACAACCAAACAACACAAAATAAACACTAACTCAAGAACAAAAAGTAAATCTAGAAAATTTTAGGGGAATTATGAATGAGGAAAAGAATACCTTACCATCACTAAGAAACACAGAATGGAGAACACTCAAGACGGAAACGGAAAAAAAAATTAAGTTCTAACTTTTATATGAACGAATAATATAACTGAATTAAATGAACTAATCTATGCAAGGGCGAAATTAGTTTGTGAGAAAATTGGGATCCATTCAAAACCACGAGCAAAAAATCTAAATCAGAATGAGGAATTTGACTGGAAACGCAGATAAAAAATCTACGAAAACAGACCAAAATGATTAAGCAAAGGTAAAACGCTGGAAGATGCAGATATAAAAAGGACAAGGCAACACAAGAAAGAATAACAATACAACTTGAGGAAATAAACCAGAAAGAACTGGTGAAGAAGGAAGATAAAGAGATATCGACAAAGGGTAAAAGAATACAGACAAAATAGGACACTCCAAAACAAAGAAAGAAAATTCTACCAACAAATGGGAGGAGATGATACGAAAACATACAGACAACCGGATACAAGAGAAACCGAAAACCTTTGGACTTAAACATAGCAACCAAGAGAACATAATGAAAAAGCCAAGAGCTTGAAGAAGGCCCGAAAGCGGAAATAGACCGATTAACTAGAAAACTACACAAAAATATCAAATTAGAAAACGCCAGGCCATAATGGATTCTGATTCAAGAAATTCACCTCCATTCGCAACAGACTAGTACTAGAAATGAACAGATGCCTTCAAGGAGCATTTTTACCCGAATGGATGACCAAAGGAAAGACCACATTGACCCTGAAGGACCTCGCCAAGAGAACCGCCGTAGACAACTACAGACCCATAACCTGCCTACCGATGATGTGGAAAATATTAATAGCAAAAAAGGATTAGATTTACAACTTGCTAACAAGAAATGATCAATCACCTAATGTACATGGACGATATCTAACTGTTTGCAAAAAATGAAAAAGAACTGAAAACTCTAATACATGCAGTTAGAATATGCAGTCAGGACATACGGATGGAATTTGGCATAGAAAAATGTGACATGCTAGTAATGAAAAACGGACGTGATGGAACAACCAAAGCAAGACAAAATTAAAACGTTCGGAAAAAAGGAAACGTACAAATACTTAGGCATCTAAAAATCTGACACCATCAAACAATTGGAGATGAAAAAATTTAGAAAGAATATCTCAGGAGAACCAAAAAGCTACTAGAGGTAAAACTATGCAGCAGACACCTTATCAAAGGAATAAATACCTTGGGTATACCCCTCGTTAGATATTCGGGACCATTTTTGAAGTGGATCAGAGAAGAACTTATGCAAATGGACTAAAGAACAAGAAAACTAAAGACTATGCATAAGGCATTACACCCTAGAGATGACGTTAATAGACTATATGTATCAAGAAAGGGGGGGAGGAAGAAAATTTGCCCGCATTGAAGACAGTGTTTACACATCGATACAATGACTTGAGGACTACATAGAAAAGCACGAAGAAGGACTGGTTATAGAAACGATACTGACAACTAGAAGACCAACAGTATAACAATAACTAGAAAACAAAAAATGGGAAGAAAAACAACTCTATGGGCATTTTAAACGACTAATAAGAAACATCTTACACGAGGACTCTGGATGGGACTAAGAAAAGGAAACCTTAAGAGCGAAACAGAATCTCTCCAAATAGCTGCACAAAACAACGCTATAAGAACCTATCATATCAAAGCGAGAATAGATAAGACACAACACAATACCAAATAAAGGTTATGTGGTTATAGAGACGAAGCCATAAACCACATTATAAACGAATGCAGCAAATTAGCACAGAAAGAGTATAAGACTAGACACGACTTGGTGGGAAAGTTGATTCTCTGGGAGATGTGCAAGAACTCTAAATTTCATCATAGAAACAAATGGTATATGCACAACCTAGAATCTATCCTAGAGAATGACACACATAAACCCCTTTGGGCTTTTCACATACAAACGGATCACCTAATCTCGGCCAGAAGACCAGACCTTATAGTTATCAAAAGAAAAAAAAAAGAAAAAAAAAAAGAGATCTTGCAGAAATGTGGACTTTGCTGTCCCGGCTGACAACAGAATAAAACTGAAGGGAAATGAAAAGAAAATAAGTACCTCGATCTTGCTTGGGAATTGAAAAAAACTATGGAACATGAAGGTGACAATTATACCAATTGTAATTGGTGCTTTTGGTACAGTCACCAAAAGACTATTAAAGAGACCGGAGGAATTGAAGGTAGGAGGACGAGTTAAGACATCCAAATTACAACATTATTGAGATCGGCAAGAATACTGAGCAAAGTCCTGGAGATTTGAGGAAACTTCCTTTCACTCAAACATTCAATAAATATAATAATTTCATACATTTTTGCCCGATGTTTTGTTATCCGATTATCGTCTTAATATATGAAATGTCATACAATCGGAAAAATCCTGTATTTATACCTAAATTTAATCAGTTTTACCTGAACCAATGACTGACAAAATGCGATTAAAATTCACCCGCGTGCTTTCCACTAAATGGGATTAAAATTTATAAATCATTTTTGGAGATATTGTATTGACAGAGAAGTATCGGTAAATAAGGATATTGTGAATAGATTTAGGATCAGTCGAGACTGACTACATAATTCCAAGTTGTGAACAGATAAAAAGAACCGTCAACATTTCGCTTTACAACATCAAAATGTTTGGCTTCTTTGTTGTGCTCTCACGTTCAGGCTTTTCAGACCCAACGGCTTTCGAGGAATCAAGCGTATTTTTTTTAGATGACATAGCAATATAATTTTGCCGGGAAAAGAATATTGAGTTTAGAATCAAAACGCGAGGGATATTTTCTTCAATTCTAAGTATTTATGTTTTTATTTGATTTTTTTTTCCTCAATGGATGTTGCGTACATAAATATGTTTTCCCTGTGGAAAGATTGGATGACATACTGTGAAAAGTTTGTGCGTATATTCTCCGGGAAATATTCAGGAATTTGATTAATATAAAGAAACAGGACTTTGCTGATACGTCTTTCCTCAGTAGAAACGAGAGATAACTGATTTATTCTAACACCAAAAGGAAATTTTTTGCTTAGATGACAGAATATCTGTAGGTATGTTAAATGAAGATATTGCCATAAAATGTTTGGTATTGACGTTGAAAACAAACAAACAAGCAAACAAACAAACATACAAACTAGATTTTTAAATTAAAACAAATTGACAAAAAATATTGCTATTTTTTTTTATTAGAATTGCTGTTACGATTGTCCAAAACGGTTTATAAATAATGAAGTTTTAAAGTGCAGAAAGCAGGTATTAAAGACCATTCAGAACGGCTGGGACTGTCGAATATGCTGACTGCAGCTCTGCAGGGGAGTAATAACCCCCATACTTGCGTCCTGGATATGACCATCTGATCACGACGCTCCAGTCCTTGAACTTTAGAGTTCTTCCTTTATTACCATTAATCCTAGGTCCACTCAGACCCGGAGTGGAAGCACCTGTTAGGATCCCAACTATGGGTTCAAGAGAATGGTTTAATCATTTATTAAACGCGAAACGAATTTACGTTGAATAAAATTTATTGCGTAAAACAGCAATACTTGAAATCATTTGTGTGCAAACAAATGAGCTCTAATTTGTTCGAAAATAATGTTAATTACAAGCTATTTGTTTTCATAACAATATGCATTTAATACATATTCATAAAAAGATTTAGTATCAAATAACCTATAAGAGAAGATATTCCGTAAAAAACGACCAACCAATTAATTCATAAGTAGCAATATTTGAAACCATTTAACTGTGTGTAAATAAATAAGTTGGGGCTTGGTTAAAAATAAACTTACCTAAAAACTATTCTTTTATAATTAATATATATAACTGGTTTTGATATTAAATAACCAAAATGCGTTGATATACAATAAAACACAACGAACCAACTATCATTTTGCCCAGTCGGCTAGGGCTGTACAATACACCAACTGCTTCTCCGCAGAGGGGTGAGACCTCCCCAACGAGTGTCCTGGATATGATACTAAACAATTTGATGGTGATATTCCAGCAATGCCGGAGCGTTGGGGAATGCAGAGTACTTCTTCATTGCAATCGATGCCACGTCCACTCCGGCGCGGAGTAGCAGAACCTTGTCAGGGTCCTATCTATGGGTTAAATAGAACTAAAACATGGTTTTGAGAGTTTTCTGTTTTTGCATTTAAATTGCGTATTTATGCTGAATAGAATTGTTTAAAATAGAACGCTTTTGGCATTTAAACTACGTACTTATGCTAAACTAAATTACTTGAAAGAGAACTGTTCCTGGCATTGAAACTGTACTTACACTAAAGTGAATTGTTTGAATTAGAACTGTCAGACTGAACTGAATAGCTTGAAATAGAAATGTTTTTGACAAACTGAACATTCAACCAACATTGAAAAAAAAAAATAGAACGAAGACTGAAAAAGAAAGAACTTAATTGATAATCATTGAATTAATATAGAATCCCTTTGTTGAAAATACTTTTAGAAGGGAGAGTCCCCGTTGTATTGTTGTTGACATGCTGGACTGTAACATCGTAGAAAGCGAGTTCGAACTCCAGTAGCGCTATTACGTTCTCTTTCAGACTAATACCTTTAGGAAATATAAAACACTCCTTATCCCCATTAGCTATGGGTTAAGTAGTATCACAACTGTTCTTTGACAAGAAAGACTTTGATATTAGATAACTCACGAAGGATGATATGCTATTAAAGAAAGAAAAGTAACCAACATTTTTGACTGACGTATTTCAAGCAAGTAAGAACCAAATACAAGAATTTAAAAGTTCATATTTTCGCAGCTGCATTTTCCAATTTTCGGTTAATCCAAGTGCAACAATTTCTATGCAAAAAATAAAAAATAAAACAAAAATAAATACACAAAATAAAAAAAATAAAATGGAATAAATAAAAAAGATTTAAAGCATATTGATATGTTAAATGAAGATATTTACATAACGTTTAAAAAATATTTTTCAGATTAAAAACATGTGAAAAAATATGAGATAATGCTATTGTGAGTGCGTGTTAATGCACGCACGCACGCACGCACGCACGCACGTGTTTACGCTCTAAATAAATGACAATAATTATCGCCTCGTAACTGACGTGACGATACTGACGCCAGATAGTATGGCCCTTAAATCCCTTTACTTTAGACAATATTGATGTTTTGCTTTGTGGGAAACTTGTATGGGCAAATTCTAGTCTTCGATAAAACCTTGGCCTTGCCTGTGCTGAGATCTGGGCGGAAATCCATCGTCTCATGAGATTGACGCATGCCAATATACACTGATAATTAATAGATGTCAAGCATTTAAAATCCACTAATGAATCCAATTGAAACCCTGCAAACCTAAAATGCACAAGTAGAATCAGTAAAAAAAATGACCATATTAGTTGGTTGGTTGGTTAGATGAGTGTTTTGATGGTATGTAAACCATTGTTTGATTTTATAATACTGAAGACAGTTATTTTTTCAAGTGCTTATATCGTTTTAAGTAGGTAAGGATAGATGTCAGTTGTAAACAATTAAAGCTTCAAATACCTATTGCTATTACTAATAATTTATACTTCGTCATATCGGAGGAAGAGTTCCTGTGACGTTGTGGTCAACTTATTGGAATGTGATATCTGGGTAAGCGAGTTCGATCTCCTGGCAGGTTATTACGTTCTCTCTCGGACTAATACCCAAGAGGAAATGTATGAAGCAACTTACCCTGCAAGCTACGGATTAAATATTATCCTTACTGTTCCTCTGCAATGAAAGCTTGGGCATTGAATAATCCATGAATATTAATATGTCTTTAAACAAAGAAACCATACAAATTAGACTGTTTGCCATAACTGTTCCTATTTAATGATATTTATTTGTTTGCACAGTCAGGTGCTTTTAAGTATTTCTATCTAATAGAAATATTAACACTCATTTGAATAGTTTTAAACATTTCTATCTAAAACTAATTTTTCGAGCCCAGTCGGCGGGGTCTGTAGAATACTCCGACTGCATCTCCGCTGATAGTTAAAACTCCTTTAACGAGTATCCTGCATATGACACTAAGCAATCTGATAGTGAGGCCTCAGTAATGATGGAGTTTGGGAAATGCGGAGTACACCTTCATTGACATTACTCCCAGCTCCGCTCTGACCCGGATTGGAAGAACCTTATAGAATCCTATCTATGGGTCAAGTAAAACTAAAAAGTTTATTAATGCTAAACTGAATTGTTTGAAATAGGATTAATCATCTGTAGAAAAGTGGTTTTAGCATTTAATAACCTACAATGGTTTATATCCCATAAAGCCAAACCGAACTAAACAAAACTCATGATTTTCTTATCAGGTCCATTTGACTCATAGATAGGACACTAGCACTTTCATTTTAGAATTTTTAAAAATAAATTATCTTGGAAAACGTGTCTATATCATCATTATTTGAAGTGTCTATGCATGTTATAGGAACACATAAAAGATAACACATCGTAGGGAGAGTTTTGTCAGAGCAAATGATTTAAAACTTTTTATTTAAAAAATATATTTTCAAAATCAATTTTTAACTTAATGTGGGTGTCTACATTCGGACATATTCCGATCATTATGCTTTTTTTTAAGGGAGATAACTGTGTCGCCAGCCAAAGGGTAGGTCCTCCACTCAAATAGGGCATTTTCTGTATTACATTAAACTGCATCAGGTGAAGAGGCTTCAAGTCTGAAACAGTGGGTAATGTGGAGTTGTAATTTCTATTTTATTACTCTCAGGTTTACACTGACCTAAAGTGTTTCTACTTGTAAGGATTCAATATTTCTTTTAAACAAATCTGTTTGGGATAATATGTAACATGGTTGTTAACAACATTTTCTCTTGAAACATTGATATTTTGAAAAAGTGTAAACCTGTTTGAAATAAACGTGAAATTACCTTTTCATAACGTGTACAATTGGAGACCATGACTGTTTAGCTGACTTGGGCATGAACTAATCCAATAGGCATACATTCTCTTAAGTAGAAGAATTACATATTATAAATTGAATTACCATTACCATAAATACCGGCAAACACAGCTCGGAACATATGGAACGACTGGACAGCTGAATCGACCTCATTAGGTCTCATCAGCATTGTGTACCGTGATCGCCAAACTGGGGATCGAACCAGTGACCAAAGAAAGCGGAGCGGAAACTCTTCCATGGAGCTTTTGGTCCAACTAATCGGATGTATCTTGTAGCTACATACATACATTTACAATAAGAGTGAGCATGCTGTTAAATCAACCAATCGGCCAATCAGCAGATGAAATGCTAACTATACAGTACTTCACTTAAATTATTTTTTTTTTACCTGGTTTCAGATTCTTTGTTAATGTCAAAGTCATTATAGTAAAAGAAGAGAAGTACTTTTATTTAATCCATGACTGCAGTGGATAAGAGCTTCCATTTCCCAAGGGTATTAGTAAAAACGTTCTCGCGCGATCGGAGCTAAAACTCGTTTACGACGATATCACCGTTCAGCACGGTTATCGTTAATTCATATAAAGAAGCTGCAGCTGGATATTAAGGAAAATTTGCTAGGATGTCAGGCTTTAAAGCAATAAAAACAACAATAAAAATGTAAAATTTTGGATAAAAATGTTGTTGTTGGTTTGGTTTTATAATATATCAATTTTTGTAGGTTATTTAATGCCAAAGCCTGTTATATATATATATATATATATATATATATATATATATATATATATATATATATATATATATATGTGAAAGTAAA
>OY757906.1:46894257-46904257 GCA_963585895.1 Sepioteuthis lessoniana | reverse complement strand
TATACAAATTCGAATTCCATTCGCGCTATTAGGTTCACTTTCGAACTAACATGATTGGAAAAACTATGAACCTACTTATACCTTAAGTTATTGGCCTAGTCAGCAGGGACTGCAGAATACACTGGCAGCATCTCTGTAGAGAGGCAAGATTTCCCCTACGAATATCCAGGATATGGCACTAAACAATCTGATGGTGAGGCTTCAGTAATTCTTGAACGTTGTCGAATGCGGAGTATCCCTTTGCAATTGCATTCAGGTCCACTCTGCTTGGACCTGATAGGGTCCTATCTATGGGTTAAATTCAATTAAACAGTGTCCTTATGCTAAACTGCATTGTTTTTGATAGAACTATTTTGACATTTAACTGTGAGTAAACAAAAAACTGTACTTATCATATTTACCAACCACTCCGCTCGGGCAGGATATGACACAATGTCAATTTTTAAGAGGAGTTTAACAGATTTGAATCCAGAGTTTTCCTTCTCCTAGACTAGTTGCCTCAGCAAAGCTGCAGAACCTAGTCTATCCTACTATTTACCCATAGCTGGAGGGAGAATAATTGGATTCATACCTTTCCCAACGGTATTAGTGCTATGTGAAATGCAATCAGTCTCGTCCAAGATTTGAACTCGTATCGCCGTGTCCATTTCCTGCGACGATAACCATTACACCACGAGTACCTCCCAAAAAACTGTACTAATGCTAGACTGAATTATTTGAAATAGAACTGTTTATATGTATAAAAATGGATTTGGCTTTAAATTACCTACACGATTGTAGGTAATTTAAAGCCAAATCCATTTTTATACCATAAAAACCAGTTCCTATTTCAAATCCATTCTGTCTTAGCATTAGTCCAGTTTTTTGGTTAGAGGCTACTTCCGCTGTTGTAATGGATATCGTCGCTGGTAATTGACTCGATGACATGATTTCAAATCCTGGACGAGGTATTATTACATAGTTCTAATACCCTTTGGATTCTCCCTCAAGCTATAAGAAAGTAGTAGGTCAGTCTAGGCTCTTTAAGTTTGGTATGGAATCTGTCCAGAAGAAAATCTCTGAATTCATATCTGCTTAAAAACTGACCTTTTATTATATCCTGCTCGTTTGGAGGGGAGATATATATATATATATATATATATATATATATATATATATATATATATAATAATTTCTTTGTATACAGTGACGTAGTTTCAAGCATTCCTATCCGATATTAACTTTCAAAATGTTCTTTTTGACTTATAGATGTGACCCTCGCAAGTACTACCACACAAACCAAAGTAGACCTGAGTGTAATGGCAAACAAGAGCGACCCTACGAAAGCTCCAGATTTCGAGTCTCACCACTCGACACATTCATACCTTGAATACCCCATTTTTGGGGGAAGGGAGTCTTGACCTCTCTGCAGTATTCTAAGACTCTATGACAGGGTTGTGGTTGTGACAAGGACGTTTCTTGAGTGAATCCAAAACTGTTCATAGCAGCGTACTCTGACGGAGATATTAAAATAAGGCTGAAATCAACAACTCATTTTTTTTTTTGCTATCATACACAAGAATCAAATTGTCTCTCGAACAATAATTACATGAATAATTATTGCAGTCATTTATATATTGAGATTGCTGGAGCAGAAAACCTCAAGCAGCTTGCTTATCATGTTGTCCATTTGGAATTATTCTTGTGTGACTTTGTATAGCTTCAGACCAGGTGATGCTTTTCGCTCAATTAGATTTTACACTTGCAAACTCACACATTGGTACAGAAATAGGTATTGAGCTATTTGCGTATATGAATTAAAAAATCTCTGGGAGCAGTCACAAAAATGAGAGAGCAATGTTGCAATGTGTTATAACATGGAATTGCTCAATTATTTCGAAGTTTCCGCAATCCAAGGGTTAAAGAAAAGAATACTTCAGAGGAATATATTCTATGAGAAACATTCCATCGAAAGTTCTGCTCATAAGTATTTGAACGTTCGCAGTAATCATTTTTATCGCCTTATATTGCAGTAGTCATTCAGCAGAAGGATGGATCCAATTAAGTGTTATCATACTTTCCCGAATAACAATCGTAATTCGTATTTTCAAACTTCTTGATCGATTCTGAACCAGATTGTGGAAGGATACAGAAGACACTTTTTCAAACAAGATTTTATCCATTATTTTCTCTGGAGAAGTTCCCGTGGCTTAGTTGCCTACCTGTTCGACTACGGTATCTTAGTTAGCAAGTTCCAACTGAAGTCACGCTATTACATTCGTTTTTGAAATAATACTCTTCGAAAAGGTAAGGACCCCATCCCCACCACCAGCTATGGTTAAAGAGTACGGCTATTGTTCTTTAAGAAAGATGGCTTTGGCATTAAATAACCCCCAAAGATTGATATGCTATTAAATAATGAAATCAAACCAAAACCATAATATTTTCTAGTCATTTAATATTCAGTAAGATAAAACCTACTTATTCTGTTAATTTATTTTCCGTGCGTAATGTTCCTACAATTTAATTTCAAAACCAAATGGTTGCAAGAAAGATGTTTGTTTTACACTAATGAAACCTAATACATACATACACGCACCCACTAGATATGTATGTATGTATGTATGTATATATGTATGCATGTATGTCTAAATACATGTGCACATGATTATTGATATAGTTGAGTTTTTTAGGAAGTTCGTTGTATTGCATATGTAGGATTTTACTTTCCTACCACGTGGTTGTATGGAGTGATCTACTTATTTCGAAAGTTTGGTTGAGTGACAGTTAATTCAGAAAATTACTGGTCTTCCAGGGTTGCTCATTTTATGTACTTTTAGTAGCAAATAGAAGCGGGTGGGTTTTGAGATGCTGGTTTTAATATCACTGATGTTTCTATATCAGTAAGATTTATCGAAACAAATTCAATAAATTTATTGTGTCTTGATGATCTTCGAAGGGGTCGGTTGGAAGTTCGTGGTAGAATTCTTTGATATTTAATTGCCTGTGGGTTTCTTTTAATTGTTCTTAATATTCTCGATGACTTGATTCATCTCTGGTCGTGTTATAATCAGGCCTTCTTTCTTTGAGAATTCCAGAAACTAATGTAATTTCAAGCGACAAACTGACGCAATTCCACACGAGAAAACCTGGAAATAGCTAAAAAAGAGAAATCTCTTCTAAAAGCAACAAAAAAAAAAAAAAACGGCATAAAAACCTAGTATATATCAAAGCGAAAATTGATCATACGCAAGAGAATCCCAAGTATATTTTATGTGGAGAAAAACACCAAACAATTATAATACTACAATTTCCACTGTGTGGGTCTTTATCATGTACCAAAGTTTGGCACGACACAAGTTTTCTCATTGTCACTTGGTCCAGTACCAAATGTATTTCCAGATAGTTTCTTTATCAATCTTCTCTGTGCTCACGCTGTGTTTGAAAGATGCACAGATAAGGAATGATACAAACCACCCGGAACTTCTTCTGACGGTCGGGGTGATCCGTTGAACAAAGTTGCCTGGGGCGTTGGCTACTCAAAAACAAGAAGAACTCCCCGTCAACAATTAACAATCATTTATTGTTCGATGCTCTGACTCCTTACAGACAGAGAGAGAGACAGACAGACAGAGAGAGAGAGAGAGAGAGACAGAAAATCAGTAAGGGTCTATGAACAGACACAAAGAGACACACCCCCTTACCCCTGCCTCACCTAACTCTCTGAACACAAACTTCTTACTGACAACTTTTTCAAAATGTGCTAATTTTTATACATTTAAAAAAATTCAGGATATCAGTTGGGTTATGTCATCTTGTTAAATTATTGCCTCAGTTCTCATGTGTCCCAAATTCACTGTTTTCATTTCCCCAATCAAACCTGTCACAGAAAATATATGAATTCATTTTGTTTACATTTTAGCCTTCCAGTGTTGATCGTTATGTACTCACTTAAACTTTCCAGTTTGACTTACACCTACGCATTTTACTAACTCAACAGCTAAATGAAAAAATCGCAGCCCAACCGAATCGGGTAATAAAGCAAGCGACTGTGCCACAGGTTGATCCCATTATAAGCGGGAGCAAAAAAAGGAACCAAAGACCAGGTACGGGAAGGTCCAAAAGAGCGTGGAGTAGGGAATGGAGGATTGGAAACCAGTAGAAGAACCGAAACTATACAAACTATATCATTGTTGAGATCTACCAGAATACTCAGAAGCGTCTTTGGAGACCTTAAAAGACTTGCTGTCATTCAGACTGAAATACAACGAGCGAATGCTGGTGTAAAAAACTCGAAAGTAGTGAAATAATGATGATAATAATAATGACATTCAAACGGGTCACCTAATCTTGGCCAGAAGACCAGACCTTAGAGTAATCAAAAAAAAAAAAAAATGAGAACTTGCAAAATTATGGACTTTGCTGTACCGACTGACCACAGAATAAAACTGAAAGAAAGGGAAAAGAAGGATAAGTACCTCGACCTTGCAAGGGAATTGAAAAGAAAAACAAACTATGGAACATGGAGGTGACGTTTATACGAATCGTGATTGGTATTTTCGGTTGAGAACGGCCAGAATACTGAGAAGGATCCTGGAGACTTGAGGAAACTTGCTGTCTCTCAAACTCCAGTTAAAGACCATCAGTTAACACTAATGCTAAAAACTCTCAGGGAGTAATAATAATAATAATAATAATAACTACAATAATAATAATAATAATAATGAATTGACTAGAAAACAAGAAAACCATGACGTAAACAAACTCTGTGTCAAAAAAAAAAAAGATGAAGAAGACTTTCCAGCATTCAAAATAGCGTCCATGTATTGATACAATGACTAGAAAACTACAAAAAATCACAGAGGAAGACTGATTACAGCCATTAGAAACAATACAGGCAGCACAAGCATCAACAGAACAAAATACCAGGAAGCAAAAATAGGAAGAAAACATATGTGTGGACATTTCAAGTCATAAACAAGCGAAATCTCCCAGGAAAAAAACTTGTAAATAGATAAGAAAGGAAAACTGAATCTCTTCTGATAGCAGCACAAAACAACGTCATAAGGACTAACTATGTCAAAGCAATAATAGACAAGACGCAACAAAGTGGTAGTTGTCAATTATGTAGTAATAGAGACGAAAGGATCTATCATATAAGTGAATGCAGTAAATTAGCACAAAAAGAGTATAAGACAAGACATGACTGGGTAGGAAAGGTGATCAGCTGCAAATCGTGCAAGGAGTTTAGATTTCACTATACGAACAAATGGTATTTGAACAAATCAGAATCCGTCCTTGAAAATGAGACGTACAAAATTCTTTGGGATTTTGAGATACAAACGGATCATTTATTCCCGGCCAGACGATCAGACCAATTGATAGTAAAAAAAATAAAAAATAAAAAGACAAACAGAACCGGTCGAATAGTAGACTTTGCCGTTCCGGCTAACCACTGGGTAAAACTGAAAGAAAACGAAAAGAGAGATAAATACCTAGACATTGCTAGAGAACTGAAAAAATACAGAACATGTAAGTGACATTGACACCCACTGTAATTGGTGCGTTCGGTACAGTAACCAGAGGATTGGTACAGGGAAAGGAGGAATTAGAAATATGACGACAAGTGGAGACCATCCAGGCTACAGTATTGTTGAGGTTGGCTAGAATACTGAGAAGAGTCCTGGAGACATGAGGATATTCGCTGTCACTCAAACTCCAGTGAGAACCACCCGTTAATTCTGATATGAAAAAAAAAATTGTATATGCACAAATGGAATCTCTCTATTTAAGACGATCAGCAAATGCCGTCTAAACTCGTAACGAGTAAAATAAATGAATAATAAATTAAAAAAAGAAATTAAACCTATTGTAGTAACTAAAATAACAAATCATTAAATTAATATAAGAAAATCCCATAAAGGAACTGTATAACCCTTTCCAGAATGCCCTTCCCAACATGCTCCAAACAACAGCATGTAAAGTTATACCCACCACGTAGGGACCTGTTGATCTGCTAATTACAAAGGCGAAAAACTGACTGTCACTAAGAACCGTTAAATCTGAGTTTACACTATTCAAACTTTTCCCTATATATATATATATACTAAGATAGAAAGGAGAGTTTATGCACAAAATTTCGTAAAAGACTCGCTGCTTCGCAACATTTTTTTTCAGCTGTTTCGAAAGCATATTCGCAAATTCAGCACATGTTAAACGTAGAATTTAATCAGTCCGACTCATGTCTGTTCCTTTGTAAGATAAGTTTTGAAAGCTTTGACAGATTTTACAAACACCCGACAAGCATCTTAATTGGTTGAATGTTTAAATCTGATTCAGTCGGGGATGTCTAGAAAACTTCATGTTTGACAACTTGTGACAGTTCTCTCGCTAAACAAATAAGATTTGAGTTTCTTGGTCTGACGTTCAAGAAAATCTAAATATCAAATCAAGAGCAGCCGAGGTGCACGGTAAATAGTTTTTTTTGTTTTGTTTTTTGTGGGGAGAGGTTGTTTTTTGTTTCAGAATCTAATTCTGTTAATCCTGAAGTTAGTCAAAATATTTTCAACTCAAGAAAATGTTCTTTCTCTTTTTTTTTTTCAGTGAAAAAATCGCTTCTAGGCTACTGTCTCAAAATGCCTTTGTTTAGATTAATTACAAATTTCTGTAATTCTAGCGTAAAGCCCGTAAAGAAATGAATAGACAAGTTATAGGTCACTGTTTTATGACCAAATATCTAGATATTACCTACCTACATCGATCCACAGGATCATGAAAGCGTAACGGTTATCTTTGTAGAAAGTGGAATTGGCAGTTCGAGTTCAAATCCTCGACGAGACTGACTGCGTTTCACTTCGTGCGAACGCTCTTAGGAAAGGCATGAATCCATCTGTTCTCTCTCCCCCAGATATGGGTGAATAGTTGTGCAGATTGTATTAGTTAGCCTTGGGTAGGGAACCAGTTATTAAGTAGGAAAAATCAGCTGTACACCTGTTCCAAATTGACCTTATGTCAGTGGTGTAGGGATACGTAATTATTTATATTAATTCCCAAGAAGGTGGCCCGTGGTATAATAGCTATCGTATTTGGAAATGAAAACGTCGAACCGAGTTTCGCATCCCGGACGAGGCTGTTCACATTTTATAAACCGTGAATGCTTTTGAGAAAAGTATAAATCCATCTATTTAACCACCAGTAAGTCTGACTGGGCTTTTTAATGTTGGTATGGCAGCCGGTCAAGGAGAAGGAATACTTTGAATTCAAACATGTTAAACTCCTCTTTAAACTGACCTTTTGTCGAATCATGCTCATGCAGAAGGATTGGTTAATATATAAATTAATCCCCAAGGGATGGTGCGTATGTCGCTCAAGAGAAAAGGGATAGTTCGAATAAAACAGTATCTTTCAAACATTTTTCCACGGACACTTTAATGTTTTCAAAAATATATGTGAAACATTAAATCATCAAAGAACTCTTGTGAATTTCTGAGATGAAGCTTGATTATTTTTATCGTTAAGTGTTTTCGGACTATTGTATTCATCTTGTTATTTCTTCAACGTTTCGGCCGATATGTCCTCTGGCCTTCTTCATGTGTTTGTCGAACTCGGGAAGCTTCACGGAAGTTCGAACTACGTCCTTTATTGAATACATGAGCGTCGCCTGTTCTGATTCCGTTACCCATAACTGGGTACAAGTGTTAAGTTTTCTTGTATTGTTACTCGCCTGCAGTCAGGATTGAACCTGCGAACTCCAGATTATTGTCTCTTAAGAAGCTTAGGGAACCAATGCCTATAACCGTTACGCTATGTGTCCCTGCTGGAAATAATAAAGATGAAGACATTAGTCCGAAAACCCTTAATGATAAAAAAAAAAACTCTTGTGAAGCTGTACAATTCAAGCCGATGGTGCCAATATTAGAAACAATCTTGAAATTCTTAGGAGACATCTTCTCGTGGTGAGGATTCTAATCTTACAAGTCATTGAGTTTTGAGTTCAGTCCTAACTAAATGCGACCTTTTAGCAATCAAACGAAGAGGATTTTATATATATATATATATATATATATATATATATATATATATATATATATATATATATATATATATATATATATATATATTACGCCTGGGAAAATTATGGAATCAGCATATTTAGATGATGTTCATTTAGGCTTTTCATTTTTTGAAAAAAAGTAAATCAAATTGGGTTATTCGTAATATTTTCTTCTGTACGGTTCGAAAAAATATATCATCAATTTAAATTAGTTAGGGTAGAATTGATTAAATTTGTGTGCAAATTTCGTGCATTCAAACACTAAACAAGTTAGACTTCTCATGGCAAATATAATGGAATTTGCAAGCTTAGATGTTCACTTACAGTTTTTAATTTGCAGATGAAGACGGAAAACATTTGTATTTAATAGCGGATATTCTTGCTTCCTAAAATATTCATTAAATTATATAGATTAATGTTATTCTTTTAAATCTCAGATATACAGAGGAAAATATGGTATAATCTAATAATTTAAACTAGTTTATTTTAGATATATTTTATGAAGGCAGAATGTTCAGCCATTTTATCGTAAACGTTTTACTTCTAAGCAGTTGTTAATCTATTCAAAATGATATAAAATAAAACTGAAACAAAACCCCCAAACTGAACAACGCAGTTTCTTCCAGGCAGCGGTCACATCGATACTGCTATATGGATGCACTACATGGACGCTAACAAAACGGCTCGAGAAGAAACTAGATGGCAATTACACAAGAATGCTGCGTGCAATCCTCAACAAGTCCTGGCAGCGGCACCCCACAAGACACCAACTGTACGGCCACCTGCCCCCTATCACGAAATCTATTCAAGTTAGGCGAACCAGACATGCAGGACACTGCTGGAGAAGCAGAGATGAACTCATAAGAGATGTACTCTTATGGATCCCCACACACGGCCGCGCAAAAGCAGGACGACCAGCACGAACGTACATTCAGCAGCTGTGTGAGGATACAGGATGTTGTCCTGAAGACCTGCCTAGGCGATGAACGATAGGGAGGAGTGGCGAGAGAGGGTCAGGGATATCCGTGCTGCCAGCACGATATGATGATGATGATGATTTTTTTCCATAAATTTTTACATGGGGAGTGTATCTATCAAGCCATTGTTATCTATCTGTCTCTGTCACTGTCTCTCTCTCTCTCTCTCACACACACACACACACACACACACACACACACACGGGGTCACCCATGGCGTCGTGGCCAGGGGGCTGGATTGCGACTTGTAGAAAGTGAGTTCAAGCTCTGATCCTGCTCTTACGTTAACTTTTGGACAAAACATCCTAAGTAAACATATGAGCTTCCTTATCCTTCACTCCACTCATGGGTTAAATAGTTCAATGACAGTTCTTTAAAGGGGTGGGGTGTGTCCTCGTAGTGTAATGGTTAAAGCGATGGACTGCGGAATCGTAGTAAGCGAGTTCGAACTCCAGTCGCGCTATTACGTTCACTTTCGGGCAAATACCCTTGTGAAAGGTATGAATCCCCTTATCCTCCCAGCTATGGGTTAAATAGTAGCACTACCGTTCTTCTTGGAGAATAGCATTGGCATTAAATAACCTACAAAGGCTAATATTTCATTAAACAAAGAAACCAAATCAATCAAAAGGGATAGCTTTGGTATTATATTACCAACAAAGTTTGATTGGCTTCTGAAGAAAGAACCATACCAAACCACACACATGCACAGACAAACCACGTTTCTTCCCTGGTGACTTATATTTGGCAAAGACCATGATTATATCGCAGATTTTTCCTGCAATTTCTTTCTCAGATGTACATCGAACTGTTACCAGTATTCTCATGATTATAAGAACGACTTCAGTTTTATCCACAGCATATATATTCCATTGTGGTCTGCTGAAATAACATTTGATACTGGTTATTTTTTTAAATATCATCCGTTATAGGTCATGCTTTTACGATTTGAAGTATCAAAAAGCAAAACACATTGAAATTCTATTGTTAT
>OY757906.1:46889180-46894057 GCA_963585895.1 Sepioteuthis lessoniana | reverse complement strand
GCACACTCATATATATATATATATATATATGTATACAAATATATATATATATATACACACATATGTATATGTATATATATATATACACAAATATATATATATATATATATATATATACATACAAATATATATATGTATAAAAATACACACACACACACACACGAACACACACACATACATATATATATATATATATATATATATATATTTACTTATTTATATGATAAACAAAAGTCCTAAAACAACCGAATAATATTTTCCTTTGTAATTACTTATTTTTTAATTATTAATTGTTTCCGATTAGTTTTGACCTGAGAAAAGTTAATGAAGACATTCAAAAGAGTTTTCAGAATAAATGACATGCCGCAAAAGAAGCAACAAAAATGAATGTGTTAGTTAGCATATCCACTTGTGATATGGGGACGTTTAAATGTGTGTCTGCACGAAAAGTGTTCTAAACGTCTTGAGACTAGAACTGTTGGAGAAGTCATTCAAAAAGTTGTAAGCTTCAACCAGATTTTAGATTTCTTGTATACCTCTCACCTTTGAACTGGTCTCACCTGCTTCGAAACTAAAACAGAAATCTGTTATCTGAGTTACTTTTTAATAGTTTTATTAGAGGTTCTGCTGTTTTGCAACCACAAAAATATTCTGCCATGACTATTCTTTCTTTTTGTGACTTAGAACACTTTGAACAACTCTCGTATGTAGAAATGCAGAATTAAACACTGATCGAAATATTAATTTTCTTTGAAATGCTCTTTTTCAACTGCAGTCAAAAAACTTATCCAGCGAGCTTTCTCCTCCAGCGTGGTTTGAAGCACTGTTGTATATTGACCTCCGACCCGGCCGGGCTGTCAAAATAGGAAATGCACCTGTGTAAATAACATGTGCATCCGGTCGAGGAATATCAGAATATAATCTTGACCGTGGTCGGGTTGAATGAGTGCGATTACGACACTAGCAGGAAGAAGAGTGGGCGTCTAATTATTATATAAACCGGGTGATGACAGGAAGTCAGGCAGTTAGGAATCAGACGAGTTGGAGATCAGAAATGTTTGGATATCAGATGAGTTGGAGACAAGATGCAGTAGAGAAAGCCAGCACCCTCAGGCCCCGATTGAGTAGTTGCAGTTGGAGAGAAGATGCTGGAATAAGGAACATGTCCCAGAGAGGCTGGGCCCCCAGGCCCCCGGTTGAGCAGCCCAGGAGAACGGGAAAGAAACGCGGTTATGGCTAATAGAGTGGGGGTCAACATGTTGCAGTTCTGTTCCGTCTCCAACTCCCTCTCACACACAACCCTTTCAAATAAAGTGAAAGGTATATTTTTCTAAAGAACTGTGTCGCTCGTCTTTATTGTGTCGTCGTTATGATTCTGCATGCATGCATCTGCATATGAGTATACAACAACACATTTGAAAGTCATCTTATGATAAGGTTAAGAAGTTGAACTGTCATATTTTTAATTACTTCTCCGACCTCGAATTTTTCCCGCAAGATAAATTTTCAGCTCAGAAAACATAAGTAGTCTGGGGAGTACGAAGGCACTTACAAAACCCTATGTTCCGCCAAAATCATTGTTAGAAGTTTCGAGACGACTGATGAAAATGTATCCTGAAGTACTAATACCATTGGGAAAGGTATGAATCCAATAATTCTCCCTTCAGCTATGGGTAAATAGCAGGGCAGACAAGGTTCTTCAGCCTTGGTGAGGCAACTAGTCTAGGAGAAGGAAAACTCTGAATTCAAACCTGTTAAACTCCGCTTAAAAACTGAACTTGTGTCATATCCTGCCTGACCGGAGGAGTTGGTAAATATGGTATCCTGAATTAGTACTGGTTCATATAGAGTTATCTAGACGACTATACATTACCATTTTTAAGGTACTTAGAAGGAGGGACGAACTCATAAGAGATGTACTCTTATGGACCCCCACAAATGGCCGTGCAAAAGCAGGACGACCAGCACGAACATACATTCAGCAGCTATGTGAGGATACGGGATGTTGTCCTGAAGACCTGCCAGGGGCGATGAACGATAGGGAGGAGTGGCGAGAGAGGGTCAGGGATATCCGTGCTACCAGCACGACATGATGATGATGATGATGATGAAGGTACTTCATGTAGTGTAATGCTTAGCAAGCTCGCTTAATAGATCAATCTATTCTTATCGAATGTCCCATACTCTTGGCAATGTTTTAGGCTAGGTAAAAAATACCGCAGAACATATTACTTAAGTTGCTAAATGGGGTTTGTCGTGGCGTAGTTGTTAACGTGTTTGACTGTGAGATTGTATGAGTACTTATTTAATACCAATTTTTTTCTATATATTAAATATATATCATTTGTCATCATCATCATAATATCGCGCTGGTAGCACGGATATCCCTGACCCTCTCTCGCCACTCCTCCCTATCGTTCATCGCCCTAGGTAGGTCTTCAGGACAACATCCCGTATCCTCGCATAGCTGCTGAATGTATGTTCGTGCTGGTTGTCCTGCTTTTGCACGGCCATGTGCGGGGGTCCATAAGAGTACATCTCTTATGAGTTCGTCCCTACTTCTCCAGCAGTATCCTGCATGTCTGGCTCGTCTAACTTGAATAGTTTTCGTGATAGGGGGCAGGTGGCCGTACAGTTGGTGTCTTGTGGGGTATTGCCGCCAGGACTTGTTTAAGATTGCACGTAGCATTCTTGTGTAATTGCCGTCTAGCGAATATTTTGTAAATAAAATCATTTTTAAACAACCCAAGGCTTGTTTCTTTGCACAGTGTTAAATGGTTTCAAGTATTGATACTTTACTCTAGTAATTCTATTCAACGTAAATAGTTTCCAGTCATGTAAATGATTAAACAGTTCTTTTTTTTACCCATACATAAAACCCTAAGGCGTATGATACAGTTCTAGCTGACTGGGCCCCTGCTTTCCTGAATTGTTACTGTCTCTGGCGACCCACAACTGCTTACTATCATTGATTCTAACTGTTATTTGATTCATCTTCCGACCAAATATAGTGGACGGTGGTTAAGGTAGGATTCTAGCTCAGTCTGGCAGCCCTCTGTTTCCAACGGCCAACCTCTAACTTCGCTCTCCCGGACTGCTACTGTTCTTCTCTTGACCTCCTCCCTTTAAAATATGAGGCCCAGACTTCCGAAAAACTAAACCTCTTTTCACGCGAAAACCCCCGTGAACTTAAAAATTCGATTTTTATTTATGGATTTCTGACCGTATTGTCATCGAGGACTTCAGTTTATGACGGACTTCAAGATAGAGGGAGGTCCCCCGCGGACTTTCTCGAAACCTATGTATGGCACTAGACCTTGCTGTCTAGTTCAAGCCATAACCCGGCATACTTGCCCGGACCCACATTTGTGTTCGTGAAACTGCTTGCCTCATCAGGCTCACATTGCACCAAGTGAGCCGATGAGCAGCATAGACCAGCAGGGTTCGAGTCTCGGCTCGTTCCAAACCTTCCCCTCCTCTTTATCCCCACTTTAATCGGCCTGCGGGCTTTTGACCTTGTGTCAAGTCCTGTCTGGTGGGAGGCAGCGACAAATAAACGGACATTAAGATAGATAACACTTTCATTTCCATCGAAAAAAGCTTCTGTTTTCTATTATGCATTAAAATTTCTCAACCTTCTAAACTTGTTTAGCAATACTTTTAATAATGCAAATATACACATTTTGATCCTATTCTATACACATATTGGCATGTAAATACATACGTATACGATATACCTATAGCCACACATACCCATACAGATATGCATCTAGACCTCAAAGATATATGATTTCCGCATGGAAAAACAGCATTAATAATACTCTCAAAGATTTCCAATCGTGCCAGACAACAGACACTTTTTAATTGTATTAAGATTTTCAGATGAAGAATTGTTCTTTATTGCTTCAGGCAAGTTTATACGTTCCTTTGTTGTTTTTATCATATTAAAAAATATTAAGAAATGACGAAGAACCCACTCAGACAAATAATGAAGACAAGACGCATATTTATGTCTCGGAAAAGTATAAACAAAACAGCAAGAAAATCAATTCTTATAAATTTATCAAATAGGAAAGTAAGATATTAGACGGCTGGTATATCAACTTTTGAAGTCTTTAATATATCAATTAAAAAACGCAATTATAAATACGTATGTAAGTTATAAACTCTTACATACGCGTTCCTAATTTCAGATAAGCAAGGAGCAGACATTACTGATAAATATTTTCTGAGAATATAAAACGTGCGTCAGGTAATTGAAAACAAATGATCTATTTTTCTATCTTGCTTTCTTGCGAAATAGCTACCTCTATTCTTTCTTTCTTTCTTTCTTTCTTTCTATAAATGTGTGTGTTCGTGTGCGTATGTAATTTTTCGTGCATCAAATGGGATAATAGGAATAATAAATCATAGGATAAATACCCCTAACTCTAAGTTTTACGTTGTCAATCTTCAGGTGAGCTAGTAATTGAAATATGATTTAAAAAATAGAAGAATATTAACAAATATCTAATGAAAACTTATTTAAGTTAAAAACAGATAGCAAAATTTTAAAATAAATAATGTAAAAAAAATTAGAGAAAAATATCATTTAGTTAAAATGCTTCAGCTTGGAGAATATTCTCTATGCGGGACCACTGTTTGTGTGTTTTTCTTGACGGTGTTCCAATTGTAATAGTTCAAGGGAAAAAGTAGGATTCATGGTTTTGGAATGAAATGATGACGAAAATTTCCTACCAACTACTCGAGAGTCTCGTAAGTCATGTGACAATGATTAGAGTCCATGTTTAAAACGTTCGGCTCTCCTTGGGCCAACCACATCGATTCAGAGGTAGCCCATCGTGTCCAGTGCCCTGATTTATGCAGTGGTGATCTTG
>OY757906.1:46834180-46884180 GCA_963585895.1 Sepioteuthis lessoniana | reverse complement strand
CAAAATATTTTGAAAATTAATAGGAAATCAAAAATAATAATTTTCGAAAAAGCATTAAATTCAAATTCGCCAATAGAGACCGGTTTAATATTTAAACTTGGCGTGTCTTGCCAATGGTCCAGAAGACCGGGTTTCAATGCTAGTTCGAGTTATACTAAAGACTCATAAAATGGTACTTCATCCCTGCTTTCTTTAAACTCAGTATCATAAGGTAAGAATCAAGGGTAATTGGAGTATCCAGGGAAGGGAGTCGTACCCTTCACTACACCTCAGTATTGTTGCAATTGAAAAGGGAACGTTCAGGTCGCCCTCAACTACGGTCGATCAACTTCACTAACCAAGAAGAACTGATGGGTTATTTGTGCTTTCCGTAGTTATTAATGAAGAACTGTTGATAGTTTCACAAATCGACTTTTTCTTATTATTGAACTTTTACTTTTGATAAAGAAACATCAAAACTAAATTTTCTACTTTTATAAACATATGACCGTGTATACGCGATTTTAATACTTAATGATATCTCTTTACTAAGTTATATTGCCCAGTCAGCTGGGGCCGTAGAATACACCGATTGCACCTTAGCAGGGAGGTGAGACCCTCCCTCAACAAGTGTCCTGGATATGACACTAAAAAATCTGATGATGAGGTTCCAGTAATGCTGGAGCTTTGGGGAATACAGAGCATCCCTTAATTGCCATCCCTCCCAGATCCACTCTGTCCGGAGTGGTAGCACGTGATAGGGTCCTATGTATGGGTCAAATAGAACAAAACTGCGTACTTATGCAGAACTGAACTGCTCGGAATAGAACTATTTTGACATGTAAACTGGATACTTATGTTTTGAATTAGAACTGTTTGACAAAACTGAATAGGTTGAAATAGAAATGTTTTTGGCAATTAAACTGTATACTTATGCTAAACTGAATTGTTTGAAATAGAACTGTTCCTTTGTATAAAAATGGATTTGGCATTAAATAACCTACAAAGGTTGATATGCCATAAAACCAAACCAAACCAAACCAGTTTATTGAATTATGACTTGACACGAACATACTTAAACAAACGTGACTCATTTATTTACATATATAGATATACATTGTGAATAAAATATATCATTTCAAGATGCTTAACTTCAATGTTAGGATTCATTTAATTTACAAAGAAAAAGGTGAACAACTGACAAATCACATAAGTTTTTGTCTTACCATCCATCATCTTGTTTTTTTTTTGCCAGTGTGAACATCAGTGAATTAAACTTAATAAAAATATTACAATAATAAAAAAACAAACAATCAAAATTATTGAAGATTACATTTTACGTAATTCAAGATTTTCTATTTTCTGTCTGATTTCGAAATAAGGTAGGTATATGATGATGAGCTCATGTGCGTGATACGCCGAATTGTGAGTGGTTTTAATTTACATCGTTTTATCGTTAAATTGAAACATTGCAATATTGATCGGTATTTTTGTGCATAGAGCTCAATACCTTCAAGTTTTCCAGCGATTTTACTCATAGATTATAATTACAATTGTGCTTATCAATATATATATATATATATATATATATATATATATATATATATATATATATATATATATATATAAAATTAACTTAAATCGCGAGTTAATTTTGTAAGTTAATTTTGTGATTGGCTCCACTTGTGTTGAGCACTCTTGTAATTATGGCATTGCAGCGTTTACGACAGGTTTTAATTTTCTTTTGACCAACTGACTGCACATCTCTTGATTTTTTTCGAGTGGTGTGACGGGATTGGCCTTTTCTTTCTTTTTGTCCTATGACATTTTTTCTTTTTTCCCCAGGGTGGTGATTCGAGATATTTTTATCTCTTGTTCCTGACGTTTTTTTTTTTTTTTTTTTTTTGGTAACCGTGAATGCTGGTAGATAGTAGATTAGTAAATATATATATATATATATATATATATATATATATATATATATATATATATAGATGCTGCCAACTCCTCCGCACGAGCAGAATATGACAAAACGTCAATTTTTTTCAGCGGAGTTTTGCGGGTTTGCATTTAGTTTAACCTCCACTATGCCAGTTGCCATAGTAAAGTTAAAAACTCAGACTACCCTACTATGTACCCATAATAAGAGAGGATAAATAGATTCATACCGTCGAAGGAAATGCAATCGGCGACCCGAGATCGAATTCTAGACAAGTCTGTTTGCATTTCGCTTAGCACGAATTGCCTTGGGTAATGTATGAATTAAATTACTCCCCCCACTCTCTCTCCAGATATGGATAAATAGTAGGGAAGAATAATCTCTTTAACCTTAGTATTGCAAGCGGTCCTGGAGAAGGAAAACGGAATTCAATCTCTGCTTAACAAATTGATCTCTTGTTGCATACTGTGCGAGCAGAGCATCTGGACATATATAATACATCAAATTATATTTATTTTAACCTCAGACATGTTGGAAAAATGTCACTTCTCGTCAGGTGATGTAAGTTAAGCAACGAGGACCAAGTTCGCATGATGGGTGTAAAGATTATCTTGAAAAATAGAGCTGAGTGTAAGTCATTTATATAAAAAATAATTTCTTGAAGCTATAATTTCTTTTTTTACAAGGGATTACCAATAACTACTTGAAACCATACAATTACTTAAAAAAGAAGACTAATCTCTCGTTAGAAAGTGCATTTATTTTAACAAAGAGCTAACTTCGGCATTAAACGACTCAGAAAAATTAACATACCTCAAAACCAACCAACCAAACAACCAACAACTCTGATGCATCGTTAAGACGGTGGCCAAATTATAAAATATCCATGATATGAGAGAATAAAGATTGGTTTCCTAACCTTATCAGTGCGCTTATTCCTTGGTTAAAATTAATATCACATATGTAATATTCAAGTGTGAAAATGAAGGTTCTCTATTTCTACTAACATCTACATATCAAGCTCGGGACTTTTTAATCAAGCAACTTACATACCTCGTTATGTAAATTTTGTATACAGCTGCAAAGTTTGTATTTTTTACTCTGGTATTTTGTGAATTTTTTCTTGCCATAGCCAATGATCTGTAATCTGAAGAAAAAAAAGGTTAAAAAGACATCCCAGATGAATTATGATCAGATGAAATAGAGAAATTCACTAATACGACTCAGTTACTGAATCGGAAATTGATGCGAGGAGATTTTTTTCTCCTCTTTTTCATTTCAAATGTCCGTATTACGCAATTCCACAGATTTTTGTGGAAGAGAACAACAAAATAGATTAACAGATTACCAATTAATTTTTTTAGATATTCATACATACATGCATACAAACCGATCTATCTCTCTATCTATTTATCTATCTATCTATGACATATATATATACAAACATATATATATATATATATATATATATATATATATATATATATGATCGATAGATAGATGGATCTATCTATTTATCTATATATTTATCTATCTACCTATAACACACACACACACACACATATATATATACAGAGAGAGAGAGAGAGAGAGAGAGAGAGAGAGAGAGAGAGAGAGAGAGAGAGTAAAGAGATTAATGACTCATAATTCTGTGATTCTTCAAATTTTACAAGATGATCGGAATCGTAAAACTCAGTTTTGAGTCACTAATCTTTTTCCGTTTATATTTTCATATTTCTCTATTTGCTGAACATTTTCTATGTATTTTACACTTTTTCTACAGAATTTACTTTTGCTTTCGGTTTTACTCAACAGTGGGCATTATATATATATATATATATATATATATATATAGTCGAAAGAATACAACAATAGAATACTTTGAAGGATTGCCAGTGTTTGAACTGCTAATCGTTATGGTCCATGCATTGCGGATAGCATGAATATATATATATATATATATATATATATATATATATATATATATATATATATATATATATATATAGGGAAGATAGTGGATATAAAAAATCTATAGAAGCTTTAATTCCCATAATGCACTAAATATTTTCTTCTCTTGAACTGGAAACTAAGATTAAAGAAATTTATTTTACAATGTTATTTGGAACGTGAGATGACAACTGAAATGAAGAAATAGTTAAGAAGATGTTGGAAAGTGATTCACTAACGCAATATACCATTTTTTATATTAGAAATACAATTAAATAAGAAGGAAATATACAAAAATCGTCAAGTCTTGTTCTAGAAAACCCAAAAAATTGCCGGGTCTCAAAACAAAAAGAACTCTGCTGGAAATTTACAATCAGTGTTCAAATAAAACACTTACGTAAGAGGCTTACGAGATCGACTTTTAAAAACAGAACATCTAACACGTTTTGATGCGTTTTCTCAGCCGAAGTTTTATAATACTATCAGGGCGACTCGTTGCTGCTCTGATATCTAATCTCTGGTAACATTTAGGTTGTATTACATTTTACAGTTTCTGAAAAATCAATCTTTTTTTTTAAATATTTAGTTTATTCTATTAACTCATGTTTTTAAAACGTTTCACCTTTCATATTTTGCCCTGTCGACTGGGGCTGTAGAATACACCGACAGCTTATCTGTAGAAGACTTAGGCACCGCAATGAATTTCCTGGATAAGACTCTTAATGATCTTAGAGTGTGGTTCTAGTAATACTGGAGCTTTGGGGAATGCTGAGTACGCCTTTATTGCCATCATTCCAAGTCCACTCTGGTCCAGAGTGGTAACACTTGATAGGGTTCTGTCTATAGGTCAAATATAACTGAACTCTATACTAATGCTAAACTTAAATATTTGAAATAAAACTGTTTTGACATTGAAACTGCGTACTTATGCTAAACCGATTTTTTTTTAAATAGAACTATTTATACGTATAAAAACGGATTTGGAATAAAATAACCTACAATAGTTGATATGCCACAAAAAAAAAAAAAAATTAAAAGAAACCCAAAAACTTTAATATTTTTTCAGAAGAATCAAATATTAAAATTAAGTACTTTTTATTGCATTGAGTCATAAGTAATTTCCGTTTTAGTAAAATATATTATGTACAAATTAACAATAAAGTAATTTCAATATTATTTTATATCGGCTATTGCCATTTATCACGTATCTTGTTGATTCCTATCAAATAAAATTCAGTTAGTTTCGTGCTTTACAAATTTCCAAAAACGCTTTCACCTGATAATCTTATGAATATCATTTCCGTTTTCATATCATTTTGTTGAGAACGAAAAAGATGGAAATAGCTTGAGGCAAAATCTGTTGAATATGATGTATGAGTTAGAAGAGACAAATCTAAATCCAAAACTTTTCACCTTCATTTTTGCTGATTGAGGCCATTCTTTATCATGAGGTTTTGACGAGTGTTAGTAGTTTTATAGAATATTTTCATGTACATGTCGCTCTTGCGACTTATAAATCTAAACTGAGTGTCATATTGTGGTTGATCTCTCTATACATATAGCATACCTTTTCATTCATGAAGTTCTACCTTGCGGATAGACAGCAGAAATTCTTCCTTGTCAGTCCACTGCTTTTTGCACTAAACATTATGATAAAAGACCCATGTTTCGTCACCTGCAATGATATTCGAAAGAAAGGGCCATTTCTTTGCTTTGATTCAATTTTACGCGATGAACATGCGATCTTCCTTATTCTTCTCTCGAACAGAGAAATCGAAACGCCCAGCTTGCCCACTTTTTCTATCTTAAGTAGCGGCAAATTGTAGATTGAAATGGGTTGAGGTCAAGTGCTAACTCTCGAGTACTTTGGCGTTAATTGCATTTCACAAATTCCCTTAAAGCATCCTGACTGAGGTCGGATAAACGTCTTGGTGTGCGTTCATTTCTCATTGACGTATCGCCAGAACTAGACATTGAAAACCTGTTTCGGATTTTGCTGCCAGTAATGACACCTTGGTCATGTCCACTAAAATTTTTCTTCCCTGTTTCTGTGGCGTTCTAGTTATTCTTAAGCTACCACAACATTAGCATACCGAATATTTTAGGAGGTGCCCGTGGTGTAATAGTCATCGTCGTAGGAAATGGACACGGCGACACAAGTTCAAATCCTGGACGAGGCTGGTTGCATTTCACATAGGACTAATACCCTTGGGAAAGGTATGAATCCAATTATTCTCCCTCCAGCTATGGGTAAATAGTAGGGCAGACTGAGTTTTTCAACCTTGGTGAGACAACTAGTCTAGGAGAAAGAAAACTCTGAATTCAAAACTGTTAAACTCAGCTTAAAAGAAATTGACCTTGTGTCATATCTTGTCCGAGTGGAGGGGTTGGTAAATATGATTAGCATACCGAATATGTACCTTCATTTCTTCCATTTTGAGGGCGTGAGATTAAATGATAATGCGTATTCTTTTACCACGGAAATAAGGATGATCAATAATGGCACTTTTACATCGGATACATTCTGGTTGCATTTAAAACAATGTAAGTTTAATCTACAAAGTAAAACTTGCTTTTAAAAAATGAAAATCATTTATGAGTCCACCCAATAATTTTGAAACGGAAAAAAGACATAAAAAAAAGAAAACAAAAAAAAAAAACATGTTTATATATAAAAATAGTCTTAAGCGATTATTTTTATAAGCTTCATGCTTCATGTAAAACAGTTCTAAGATAAGGAAAAATCCTCTTCTTAATTTTTGTTTAATATTTCTTGATTAATCTGACAGAGTTTTAATTAATGAAACATTTCGGAATTTATAGAAAAGAATCTTGATAGATATAGGACTTCAAAACATTTGAACTGACCGATGGATTTTTCTCGGAAAATACATTTGTCCTTCACGGTTTGATATCTTTAGTTTATTTGTTTGTTTGTTTGTTCGTTTGTTTGTTTGGGTTTATGGCATATCAACCTTTGTAGGTTATTTAATGCCAAATCCATTTTTTATTCAATTGAACACCTCTATTTCAAATAATTTAGTTTAACATAAGTACACAGACTAATTGTTAAAAACATTTCTATTTTAACCTATTCAGTTTTGTCAAACAGTTCTAATTCAAACAATTCAATTTAGTATAAGTATAGCTTTTGCTTACACACACTTAAATGACAAAACAGTTCTATTTCAACCAATTCAATTTAGTATAAGTACGCAGTTTAGTTCTATTTGACACATACATAGGACCCTATCAGAATGAAGAAGTACTCCGCATTCCTCAAAGCTCCAGCATTACTGGAACCTCACCATCAGATTGTTTAGTGTCATATCCAGGACACTTGTTAGCGGGGGCTTTTACCTCTCTGCAGAGAGGCAGTCGGTGTATTTTACAGCCCTAGCTGACTGGGTTAAACTCTAAGTTAAGAAACAATTATGATAAACGATATTTTTGTAAAAAAGTAATTCTTCTTTTACTGCCAAGTGTCCTTGCAATGTTGGTTTACACCACTTAAATATTAAAATATATGAAAATAATTTTTAGTAGTAAAACAAGAGTCTGTCTTTATCTGCATCAGTCTAAAACTGCAGTAGCATCTCTGCGTAACGTTGCAGGTTTGGGAGCGGCTCACTGATCATCACCAAGGGAGCTGCTAACTAATGTTAAATAGTTTCGTCTGTACTACAGTTTACTAATCAATGGGGGAGAAGATGGAATCATGCCTTTTCGGAAGTGAAACACAAACAGCTTTATCCAGGATTTGAACTCAGATCGCTGTATCACTTTTCTAAGACAATGACCGTCACGCAATGAGCCTCTACAATTTTCAAGTTGTTTCGTCTATCTAATTATTTCTTCCTTAGCGGATACTCTGCAAATCCGGAGAGAGTTCGGTATGAGGATAGGAAAATGGGAAGGTAAGTATGCATAACGCTATATATATATATATATATATATATATATATATATATATATATATATATATATATATATATATATATATGTGTGTGTGTGTGTGTGTGTGTGTGAGAGAGAGAGAGAGTCTGTGTGTGTGTCGGTGTGTCTATGTATGTGTATACACACACACACACACATATATATATATATAAATATAAAGAAGAGAGAGAGAGAGAGAGAGAGAGAGAGAGAGAGAGAGAGATGCTATATTTCTGAAATTAAAAAAAAATGATAAATACTGAGAGTGAAATTTGAAAAGCCAAAATCCAAATGTAAAAAAAAAGAAGAAAATAAATAGATAAATAAATAAAATAAAATAGAATGAAATAAGATGTCAGTTTTTGTAAATTTTTCTTTCGAGTCAATAGTTGATTAAAACTTTCTGCTATATATTTTGAAAAAAAAATTAAGGAAAAATACAAATACTTTCTTTTGAAAAGAGTAAACACTGCGATTAACTTCTAATCTCTTTGTGAGAAATTACAGACAAAGGTTTTAGTAGAAAAATAAAAGTACCAATATCTGACCGAACAATCTTTTTAAATTAATTAAAATAAAAAGAACCCCCCCCGCAAAAAAAGAAAACCCACCAATATACACTAAACAGACAAATACAATCGAAAATGAAAAAAAAAACTGTCTTTACTTAGAAGATAGAAACATTTTCACGTTTACTGTTTTTTTTACATTTTCATATATATTAACTTTTCCCGCTTAGACACTCACATACACGTAATTGTACAGGATCTGAACACAAATAATATAAATATACACAATATTTGTTCTGATTCAGAAATTTTGAAAATACGTTTAAGACCTACGGACACAGCCATACACAGTAAAATAATGTAATCATAAAAAAAAAATGAAAAATAAAATAAATAAATAAATAAAAAAGATATTTTAGTAATTTGAAAACTCGCAAAAAATATTTTAATGCCAAAGTTGGATTGCACAACTTTCACTTTGCTTTAAGAATATATCAAAATTACACACACACACACACACACACACACACACATATATATATATATATATATATATATATATATATATATCTTTCGTGCCAAAGGTTCCTCCAGTGACTCCCAACTACCCAAGCAACATAGCTAGAAGTTATATCAGCAGAAGAGTAATTTTGTTATATAATTGCGGAAAGATTTTTTTTATATTATCATTTTTCGTTTTGTATATCTTATCTTTCGGTTTAGTTAGACTGAGAACCTTTCGGCTTAGTGCATGGGTTAGTTAGGTGCACACATTGAGTGCAGGTGTTCATGCCCGGAAGCGATGGACTGAGTGTTTTGGGATTTGAATATAAGCAGTTAGTTGTAATTTAAACTTAGACGGGGCGAGTTGATTTTCGGAGCTCGCCGAGGCGAGACCAGTTTGGGTCTACAGGATGCCCACGCGTTGGTTGAGTCAGTGAGTTGAGAGCTGACGATGTACGAACAGTCAGCATAGTAAGAAATTGTGTGTGTCTCTCTCTCTCTCTCCTCATGTCGGAAAACCTTAAACTCAAAAAGGTAAATAAAAGTTTCGTACCTGGACCAAAAGTGAGTCGTCAGTGTTTCGAGTGTTTTCGGATTCCTATACGCGTATGAACATTATGAACGTTTTATGCATCTGAATATTTTGACCGTATGTTACAATTTACTTAGGTTGATTTTGATGATACATTTAAAACTGATAATCATTTTTTCTATTATATTGACGACAAATAAAATGATAAGCTGGCTGCTTAGAAATTCTAAGGGAAGCAAAAGTTAAAAAAAAAATCATTATAACTCTAAAAAGACCTTATATAGAATATATTACTCAGGCCTGATCTTCATTGTGAAGACATGGAAAATAGAATATCATATTGTGATTGAAGGGTAACAGAACTAGCAAAAACAATAAAAGAGTACAGTTACATGGAGAGATTGGAGAAATTAGGATTAACTATATTACTAGAAAAATGAGGTGCCCATGGTGTAATGGTTATCGTCGTAGCAAATGGACACGGCGACACGAGTTCAAATCCTGAACGAGACTGATTGCAATTCATATAGCACTAATACCCTTGGGAAAGGTATAAATCCAAGTATTCTCCCTCCAGCTATGGGTAAATATTAGGGCAGACTGGGTTTTTTAGCCTTGGTGAGGCAACTAGTCAAGGAGAAGGAAAACTCTGAATTCAAACCTGTTAAACTCCACTTAAAAATTGACCTTGTGTCGTATCCTGCCCGAGCGGAGGGGTTGGTAAATATGATAATACTAGAAAAAAGAATGAGAGGCGTGCTAATTGAAACTTTCACGATAATGGAATTTCTAATTGTGGTGGACATTTTTAGTAGTTCTCGCACGGGAAATTTACTGTCAAGGCAGATTTGAAAAACTAAGTCAATTAACCTATTGGATTTGTTTGGTAATAGAGTAATACATTTTTAAAAAAATGGCCAAATCAGATCAAAAACAGGAAATTAAGATTGAATTGGATGCTTTCATGCTAAGAAAAAGAATTTAAGTGTCCATTTCTGTGAACTGTCGTATAAATTACTTTATAGAAAATTGCTAGCTCGCTGGTTCCGTCTTCAGAGCTTCGCGATGGGTGTGGAACCCCTTTGTGGAGCTCACTCAAAAAAGGGTGCAGAAATTTTCGGCCAGTCTTCACATCACATCACCGCGTCTCGTTCCCAACTTTCTTTACTTGTTTTCTATCACGCGTCTCACCTAACGGCTTTTACGTTTGAGTTTCTGCCAGCGAATCAGAACCCGTAGTGGATTTGCTGCTGACACATTTCTATTTTTAACCGGGTGTTCGCTGTTATCCCATTCACATCTCCATTCGTTTCTCCCTTATAGCCTTTCTCTCTCTCTCTGTCCCTGTGACTACCTCGAATCTCTATCTCTCTCTCTTTTTCCACCGTCCAGTGCTCGACTGATAAATCTCGCCAAAAAACAACTTACTATTAAAACAATCAACCGAATATGACGACGGGGATTAAAATATATAAGTAAAGTAAAGTTAGCGACCATAGTCGAGGGTGACCCGAAGGCTCCCTTTTCGATAGCTACTACACCAAGGTGTAGGGGAGGGCGCTACTCCATTCCCAGGATTGCTCCACTTTACCCTTGAACCGTACCTTATAATGCTGAGTGTTAAGCAAGGTGGTATCAAGTTCCATTTTTAAAGTCTTTGGTATGACTCGACCTGGGATTGAACCCAGGTCTCCCGGGCTATTGGCGAACACTCTAATAGAACTAAATAAGTGGATTCTCTTGTCCAATCATTCTCCTCCGTAAAAAAAAAAAAATACTAATTTCATCTTAGTACCAGATTTTCACTTTGGAAACAAAATATATTTCCTGACATTCTGTCAGTCATTTTATGTTTCCGTTGAACAAACATGTGCTTATTTTCGGGATCCTGTATTTGTTGCACATTTGTGTACTACTATTTTACATAAAAAAGTTGGTGTGATGAAGTTCTTTATACACAAGATCAGTGTTTAACAAGAACTAATCTTGAAAAGTTTCTATATTTTTTTTAACAATCTTTGTATATATCGTGAGAATAGCTTTGCCTCGCGAATAAGGTGGATGTGCTTTTCCCAGCAGCTTCGGAGATAAGCAAAAATCTTAGATAGAAGCTAATATTTTAATGCTTACTTACAAAACATGTAATCCATTTCCGCTCGGCTGTTTGATATAATACTCTTTTCTTAAAGCCGTTTTTCCTCAGTTGTCTTTGTGTTGAACTAAAGTCATTAAAATTTGTGAGAATTTTTTTTAACTATAAATGATGCATATAAAGAAATAAGGGGAAAAGAAAGAATACAGGTTGAGAGAAGCTGTGAGTTATTCAACGTCCGTTTGTTTACTTAAAAATTCTAAACATATCTTTGGTCATGATTAATAAATAAAACAAAATATTACACACACACACACACACACACACATGTACCAAGCGAAAATTTATATAATTTTGGATTCTGAAATGTATAAATTTCCCCTCAACATTGGGTTATTCCTAATTATTTTCCTCACATGAGGCGTAGAATACGCTGGTTGTATACCAAGCAGAGAGGTAAGAACACTCCTAAAAGGAGTGTCCTGTGTATGACACTAAACTTCACTTAATTGTGATGCACCAGTCTTGGAGCTTTGGAGAATATGAAATACTTCTTCATTGCAATCATTCCAAAGTGGTAATATCCATTTGGGTCCCGTCTAGGGGTCAAATAGAACTGTTTAACCATTCAACTGTGCGCAAAAATGACTGATATTTAATAGAATTATTCGTATTAGATAGAAATACGTGAAACCATTTAACTGTTGGCTCGCAAATGATTCATCATCATCATCATCATCATGTCATGCTAGTAGCACGGATATCCCTGACCCTCTCTAACCACTTTTCCCTATCGTTCATCGCCCCAGGCAGGTTTTCTGGACAACATCCCGTATCCTCACATAGTTGCTGAATGTATGTTCGTGCTGGTCGTCCTGCTTTTGCTCGGCCATGTGTTGGGGTCCACGAGAGTACATCTCTTATGAGTTCGTCCCTGCTTCTCCAGCAGTGTCCTGCATGTCTGGCTCGTCTAACTTGAATTGTTTTCGTGATAGGAGGCTGGTGGCCGTACAGTTGGTGTCTTGTGGGGTGTTGCTGCCAGGACTTGTTCAAGATTGCTCGCAGCATTCTTGTGTAATTGCCGTCTAGCTTCTTCTCCAGTCGTTTTGTTAGAGTCCATGTAGTGCAGTATGGATGCAACCGCTGCCTGGAAAAACCTGCGTTTCATTTTATCGGTTAGGTCTGATTTACATATAATCGATAACCTATTAAATAGAATTATTCGTGTTAGATAGGAATACGTGAAACCATTTAAATGTGGGCTCGCAAATGATTGATATTAAATAGAATTATTCGTGTTAGATAAGAATACGTGAAACCATTTAACTGTGGGATCGCAAATGATTGATATTAAAAAGAATTATTCGTGTTAGATAGGAATACGTGAAATCATTTAAATGTGTGCAGACATATGAGCTCTGACTTGTTTAAACTATTATGGTTTCTAAATTTACAAATCATATATTTAATATATATATATATATATATATATATATATATATATATATATATATGTGTGTGTGTGTGTGTGTGTGTGTGTGTGTGTGTGTGTGCGTTTGTGTGTGTTTGTGTGTGATAGTTTTAGCATCTTGTCTGATTAACCAAAATCTATAATTTCTCCATATATATATATGTACAAAGAGGATTTACCATTTTATAACGTAGAAGGGTTGATATGACACAAAAACAACCAACCAACCAACCAACCAACTAATTATAGATATTGTAGAGGCTGTTAGGATCCCATCAATGGGTCAAAGAGATCTGTTTAAAAAATTATTCCTGTTCGATAAAACTGTCTTCAAAAAAAAGAAAAAAGAAAGAAAAAAGAAAACACAACACAAATGTAAATATACATGTACAAGAACGCGATTACCTAACCTCTGGCTGCAAAATACCCCTGTAGGGTTGACATACCGTTAAGGACAATCATTTGCTGGCATGCCTCGGAAAAATATACAATTAATTTAGATCTTCAAATTATGTTCCTTCTTGTCGATGTGATTGTCAAACAACCTCAGCGATGCAATGATAGAGTCACCATTTTTCAATAAGTTTTAATCATAAAAGCTTGATGTTCACCATTCCATGCCATTATGGTAATTCAAATTGTATAGTTCCTATAACTGAAACACATACCTCCAACAACCTCAATCATACATAATTATATAGACATCTTGGTACCTATACGCACATACATTATTGTATCTAAATATGTGCACCCAAGGATAGAAGATCTTATATTGTTATAGAATTAGAATGTTGTTCACTACGTTAATTTCTTACGATATCTGTTACATCATTCGCTCATCCTACCCAGGAAAATACGTACACACATATTTAGGGGGTTATTCTTCGATACGAAGAAGTGAAACATAGACTAATGCATGAACATATGCATTTAGATTTTGCTGGGTTGGTGCTTTATGGCATATCAACCTTTGTGTATTATTTAATGCTAAATACTATATATATGTATATATATATATCATTAACATAAAAACGTTCAATAGAAATAAACCATTATAAATCTATTTTACCAACTAGCTTACTGGTTCCTCTGATAGGATTTGAAAAGAAATTTGTTTCTTTTTAACTGTTAACATCGAGGAATACATTTCACCTGAAGTAAGGAATTCTAATATATATATATATATATATATATATATATATATATGTGTGTGTGTGTGTGTGTGTGTGTGTGACTTGTGTGTTAACAGTTTGATCGTAATTTCTTTTTAAAACGAATCCTTAGAGCTCATTTGATGACGCACGGTTAAATGGTTTCAAGTATTGCTATCAAACACTAATAATTCTATTTAATATCCGTCATTTGTTTGGAAGCTGTTAAATACTTTCAGGTATTCCTATTTAAATCTGATAATTCCATTCATCCCGTATACCTTTGTAATATAAAACATTTTTAAACAACAACAATAATAATAATAATAATAATAATAATAATAATAATAATAATAATAATAATAATAATAATATCAAAGCAAGTGTAGATAAGACGCAACAAAATAACAGATGTAAGTTATGTTGTGATAGAGACGAAACGATCATTCACATAATAAATGAATGCAGAAAACTAGCACTGGAAGATTATAAGACTATACACGAATGGGTGGGCAAGGTGCTCTCCTGGGAACAGTGCAAAAAATTTAAGTGTGACCATACAGAAAAATGGTATATGCACAGCCCAGAATGTGTCCTGGAGAATGAGATGCAAAAACTCTCATGGGGCTTTGACGTACAAATGGATCACTTATTTTCGGCCGGTCGGCCAGACTTTAAAATATTCAACAAAAAAGAGAAGTGGCAGAATTGTGTACTTGCTATTATTGCTGACCACAGAGTAAAATTGAAAGAAAGTGAGAAGAAGGCTAAGTACCTAGACCTGGCTAGGGAAGTAAAGAAACTATGGAACATGAAAGTGATGGTGATACCAATTGTAACTGGTGCTTTTGGAACAATCACTAAAATATTGGTAAAGGGACTGGAGGAGTTGAAAATAAGAGGACGGGTGGAGACAATCCAAACAACAGCATTACTAAGCACGACCAAAATGCTAAGAAGAGTCCTGGAGACTTGAGGAAACTTTTGTCACTCAGACTCCAGTGAAATACCATCAGCTAACCATATTTACCAACCCCTCCACTCGGGCAGGATATGACACAAGGTCAATTTTTAAGCGGAGTTTAACAGGTTTGAATTCAGAGTTTTCCTTCTCCTAGACTAGTTGCCTCACCAAGGCTGAAGAACCTAGTCTGGCCTACTATTTACCCATAGCTGGAGGGAGAATTATTGGATTCATACCTTTCACAAGGGTATTAATGCAATGTGAAATGCAATCAGTCTCGTCCTGGAGTTGAACTGGCGTCGCCGAGTCCATTTCCTATGACGATAACCATTACACCACGAGCACCTCCAAAAGACCATCAGCTAACGCTGATGTGAAAAACTCCTATGGAGTAAAAATGATAAAGAGCCTAGATCTTGTTAGAGAACTGAAAAAAACTATGGAACGTAAAAATGACCGTGATAATTGGTGTGCTCGGTACAAAGGTTTGGTACGAGGAATGGGGGGCTTAGAAATAAGAGGACGAGTGGAGACCATCCAAACTACTGTGT
Source organism: Sepioteuthis lessoniana (assembly GCA_963585895.1). NCBI lineage: Eukaryota > Metazoa > Mollusca > Cephalopoda > Myopsida > Loliginidae > Sepioteuthis > Sepioteuthis lessoniana. Next base: position 46,868,602 of record OY757906.1, on the reverse strand, counting down.
TGTGTAGATCGGTCGAAATACTGAGAAGAGTCCAGGGGACTTGGGGATACTTGCTGTCACTCAGACTCCAGTCAAAATCCATTGGCTAGCGCTTGTGGGATAATTTCTTTAAAAAGAAAAAAATAGTGATTATAATGCTTAGATGATAATTGAACTGTTCTATTTGAGCCCGAGATGGGACTCTAACATATACTACCACTCCGGATAGAATGGAATTGGAGTAATGTAATAAAGGGGCACTCCACATACTCCAGAATTCCAGAACTAGAGCAACAATATCAGATCCTGTTTAGTGTCATACCAATGACATCCATTTTTTAACCAACATGCTAGGAAAACTTTTCCGAATATCCAAACGTTGAGGAAAAAATTATACATTTCATAATCAATCATTATATGATTTTTTCCTTGTGTAGTATATATATATATATATATATATATATATATATATATATATATATATATATATATATGTTTAATTTTTATAAGTATTCTATAATTGTGATGGTGTGAAAAAAAACAGATGATACAATTTGCTAACAAAAAATATTACGCAAACTGATATCGGGGAAAAGATTTCTATAAAAAAAAGACTCAAATCTAAAGACTAAAACCTACTACCTGAAAATATTCAACCAGTAACAAATGTGTTCTCAACCCCCCCCCCCAAAAAAAAACACCGACAGAATTCCTTTAGCTAAACGTAAAAGTGCCCAACACACTAAGTAGAGTAAAATAAAAATGCCTAGAGAGTCAGAAAAAATATACTTAGGATTCACCTAAACGAATCATCAGGACGATTCTGACTAAAGAAGACTTGAATTAAAACTACATTTAATTGATTAAAAAACGGCTAGAAGTAATAAAATTAGTATAAAAATCGGTCTTTTAATTAATAAAATGGAGTATTGGTTCAACCCTTCTTTAGTCAGTATAATCCTGATGATCTGGTAAGGTGAAACATATAGATATTAATCTGACTCTGTAGACACACACACACACACACACACAGACACACACACACACATATATATATATATGTGTGTGTGTGTAAAGTTTTGTTTTATTTATTAATCATGAACGAAGATATGTTAAATATTCTAAGATAAACAAATGGATGGAGAATAACTCTTAGCTTCTTACTTTCTTCTTTCTTTTCTCTCTATTGCCATTGAATGGGTACTCCACATTTGTCAAAGTTCTAGAACAGGAGCCTCACCATAAGATACAAGTCTAGTATTATACTTTGACTATTTGTTACAGACCCGAGGAGTCCTTCCCCTTTTGCAGAGATGCAGGCGGCGTATCCTACTGTCCACATCGACAGGACGACTCAGCATAAACATAATTTTAAATATTTGTAAGAAAAATGCATTATAGTGACCTGTTTAGAAGTGATCTTATTCTATTCATCTTTGTATTTATTTAGCTGATTCCGGCCTGGAGATATTTTTATGGGAAATCTGTGTAGTTTCCAGTGTTCCAAAGAATATAAGCTAACGCACTTATTACGAAGCTGGGTTTTTATGTTCTTTACTTTATCAGGTGCATTAGCAGATATTAAAGAAAGACAACTCACCATCACAGTTCACACATCAGGTTGCTTTGATTCTCAGTTTAGAAGATGACATGTAAGTGTTCCTTTTTACTATAAGTATGTCTTTTGCTAATAATCAAGCTGTGCAATACCCGAGGCAGGTTTAATAAATCAGGAAAGTCTCTTATTGCAACGGTGATATTCTTTTTGTATCAGGTTCCTTTCAAAACTCTCAAACCTGATACCGAAGATTTTGCTAAAATTCTAGCCTGCAAGCACAGTGTAAGTTCTTCGTATTTATAATCATATTGCTCTCTCTCTCTCTCTCTCTCTCTCTCTCTCTCTCTCTCTCTCTCTCTCTCTCTCTCTTCAGTCTGTGAAAGAATATGAAATTCTACCCCTGGCTGTTGGTATTTACAAATGGCGAGTCCATTCTCAGATTGTTCGGAACCAAAGTGCTCAGGGCAAATCGTATCTATGAGATTTAAAGGAATCTTTTCTGTAAATAAAGATGTCACAGGAATTTAATGTAAGTGTTTCTATCATTTGTACTGGTGAAAGCATTGAATGGTAGACAAAAGGCTATTTTTTCTAAGAGGAAATCTCCACATCTTCAAAAATCCATAATCAGTTAATACGAGTTGAGGATATAGTTGGTCGTTACTGTTACACATTGTTTTGGATAATTGTTAAAAGGAAATTTATGTAAACTGTAAACCAAACTCACTAAATATTACATTGCCTAGTCGGATGGGGCGGTAGAATACACCGACTGCACTACTGCAGAGGGATAAGAACCCCCCCCCAATGAGTGTCCAGTTTATGACTCTGAACAATCTGATGGTGAGGTTCCAGTGATGCTGAAACTTTGGGAAAAGCAGAGTACCCCTTCATTGCCGTTGCTCCCAGGTCCACTCTGGTCCTGAATGGTAGAACCTTGATAGAGCCCTATCTATGAGTTAAATAGAACTAACTGCATACTTATGCTCAACTAAATTGTTTGAATTAGACCTGTTTAACTAACTGAGTAACTTGAAATACAAACGTTTTTGACAATTAAACCATACTTACATTTAAACTGCATGCTTACGCCACACTGAATTATTTGAAATGGAACTGTTTTTGACATTGAAACTGTACTAAGTACAGTTTCAAACTCAAAAAACAGTTCAGTTAAACTGAATTGTTTAATATAGAACTGTTTTGACATTTAACTGTGTGTAAACAAAATCTGTAGCACTTGATAGGGCTCTATCTATGGATTAAATAGAACTAACTGCATACTTATGCTAAACTGAATTGTTTGAATTAGAACTGTTTGACTAAACTGAATAGCTTGAAATAGAAATTTTGACAATTAAACTATACTTACATTTAAACTACGTACGTATGCTAAACTGAATTGTTTGAAAGAGAAATATTTTCATAAAAATGGATTTGCCGTTAAATAACCTACAAAGGTTTATATGCCATAAAACCCAAACAACCAAATAAACCAACTAAACATTACAACAAAAATATTACAAACACAGTTCCACAGAATAATGTATCTCTTTAATTGGGAACTGGACACATGTCAATGCTGCTTACTAAGAATCGAAAACACAACTATTACTGTCTCTACCTCTGTTGTTGTTATTATCATTATTATTTTACTCATTGTGAGTTTTTCGTACGAACATTAGAGGATGGTATTTTACTGAAGTCTGAGAGAGAGCAAGTCTCTTTGAAGTATTCTAGCCGATCCCCAAAATGTGGTAATCTGAATGGTCTCTAATTTCCTGTTCCTCCAGTTTGTCTTCCAAGCCTTTTGGGACGGTCCGAAATGTACTAGTTACAATTGGTATCACAATCACCCTCAATATTCTCCCTCCAGTTATGGGTAAATAGTAGGGCAGACTAGGTTCTTCAGCCTTGGTCAGGCTACTAGTCTAGGAGAAGGAAAACTCTGAATTCAAACTTGTTAAACTCCGCTTAAAAATTGACCTTGTGTCATATCCTGCCCGAGCGGAGGGGTTGGTAAATATGATCACAATCACCCTCAATGGTCCACAGCTTTTTTTAGCTCTTTAGCAAGGTCCAAGTATTTGTAAATCTTTTCGTTTTTTATCTTTACGGCAAAACGCCAAAATCCACAAGTCAGAAATTTCTCTCTTTTTTTTTTCTTAATTAGCACTAGATGTGGTCTTGCGGTTGGGAATTGGTGATCGTTTTGTGTCTCAAAGTCTCAGGGAATTTTTTGCGTCTCATTCTTTAGGATTAATTCTGATTAATTCTTCATTTACTACCCAATCATGCCTTGGCCTAGTCGGCTGCGGCTGCACATTACACCGATTGAATCTCTGCAGAGGGGTAGGACTTCCCCAACGATTGTCCTGGATATGACTCTAAACTATTTGATGATGAGGCTCCAGTAATGCTGGAGCTTTGGAGAATGCGTATTACCCCTTTTTTTTGCCATTGGTCTCCGGTACACACTGTCCCGAAGTGGTAGCACCTGATAGGATCGTATCTACGGGTTAAATAGAACTAAACTGTGTGCTTATTCTAAACTGAATTGCTTGAAATAGAATTGTTTTTACATTGAACTGTGTATAGATAAATTACTGAAGAATAATTGAATTGATAGTGATACTTGGAACAATTCAACTTTGTTGACTAAACTGAATAGTTTGAAATAGAACTGTTTTTGATATTTAGACTATGAACTTATGCTCAAATGAATTCATTTGTTCATATGAATAAAATGTATTTGGCATCAAATAACCTACAATTGTTGATATGCTATAAAATGAAACTAAAGCAAACCAAACCAGTACTGCTTTGACTTCTGCACCTGTTCAGCTAGTTTGCTGCATTCGCTTATTTCTCTGTAAAACCTACAAAGGTTTATATGCTACTCAGCTGCATATTTAAAAAAATCCGATTTAGCATAATCGGTCCTGGGGATACACTTGGAAGAGATTCAATTCTCAGTTGAGGTTTCTTTTTTAAATCATGTCCATGACTCCCCGTGTGTAAGTTCGTCAGTTTGTCGCTTGACATTTGCTTTTCTTCTGAGTTCTTTTTTTTTCTTGTTTTTCTTGTTTTTATCTCTCGACTTCTGTTGCCAATTGGCTTCTTCAGTTAATCTTTGTACGTTTTTTAATGTAGTCCTCGAGTCCTTCTATTGATTAATCTAAGCTATGCTCAATGCTGGCGAGTCCTCTTTCTCGTTTTCTTAACACACAGACTGTCTGTGTTATGTCTAGGGCGAAAAGCCTTGTGCATAGTCATCATTATTCTTGTTCAAATTATGAATGGTTTTAAGTAGCTAACATGGAAGCGTCCCAGGTGATTACCTATCTGATGAAGTTTCCGTTTCAGAACTTGGTCTAGAGATAGTTTCTCGTTCGTCAGAGGTATTCCTTTCTTATTTTTCCTTTCGTCTCTACTTGTTTAATGGTGACTGTTTCCTATATTTCCAAGTACTTGAAACTTTTCATCTTTTGCAGCATTCTAAAGCTTTCTTGATTTGGTTGTTCTATTTTATTCTCTCTTCCCACTTTTAATTTGGATTATGGGATATTTTTCAATGCCAAAGTTAATTCCTATATCCTGGCTGCATATTCTAATTGTTCGTATAAGGGCCCCCAGTTCTTTTTCATTTTTGGTAAATACCTTTATGTCAACCACATAGATAAGGTGATTAATATTTTCAATAACAAATAGTGGTGGTGTGAGTGAGTCTTCCTGGAAGATGCATCTTTTGACTTTTACCTAAACTGTCAATTTCGCCCTTCGTTTTCCTATGAGTATCCTGGTAGAGTTAATGATTCTGTCAGATACTTCATATATTTCCAGCTACTCATTTATCCTATTTACCCAACCCCTCTGCTCGGGCAGGATATGACACAAGGTCAATTTTTTAAGCGGAGTTTAACAGGTTTGAATTCAGAGTTTTCCTTCTAGACTAGTCGCCTCACCAAGGCTGAAGAACCTAGTCTGCCCTACTATTTACCCCATAGAGGGAGAATATTTGGATTCATACCTTTCCCAAGTGTATTAGTGCTATGTGAAATGTAATGAGACACGTCCAGGATTTGAACTCGTGTCGTCGTGTCCATTATCGTGCGACGATAACCATTACACCACGGGCACCTCACCTTTTCAGTTACTCATTTATACACTTTTACAGGACCATAATTATAGGTCCTTTTTACATAGGTCCTTTTTACAGGACCATATCATAGGTCCTTTTTACATAGGTCCTTTTTACAGGACCATATCATAGGTCCTTTTTACATAGATCCTTTTTACAGGACCATATCATAGGTTCTTTTTACATAGGTCCTTTTTACATAGGTCCTTTTTACAGGATCATATCATAGGTCCTTTTTACATAGGTCCTTTTTACAGGATTATATCATAGGTCCTTTTTACATAGGTCCTTTTTACAGGACCATATCATAGGTCCTTTTTACATAGGTCCTTTTTACAGGATTATATCATAGGTCCTTTTTACATAGGTCCTTTTTACAGGACCATATCATAGGTCCTTTTTACATAGGTCCTTTTTACAGGACCATATCATAGGTCCTTTTTACATAGGTTCTTTTTACAGGACCATATCATAGGTCCTTTTTACATAGGTCCTTTTTACAGGACCATATCATAGGTCCTTTTTACATAGGTCCTTTTTACAGGACCATATCATAGGTCCTTTTTACATAGGTCCTTTTTACAGGACCATATCATAGGTCCTTTTTACATAGATCCTTTTTACAGGACCATATCATAGGTTCTTTTTTACATAGGTCCTTTTTACATGACCATATCATAGGTCCTTTTTACATAGGTCCTTTTTACAGGACCATATCATAGGTCCTTTTTACATAGGTTCTTTTTACAGGACCATATCATAGGTCCTTTTGTAGTTAATCCATATCATAGTTACATTATTCCAACTTGTTTTGGTTTCTTTGAGGATCTTTTAGTCTATAAATCGTAGATCATTTATTCGTCTGCGGCATCCATATTATCATTAATTTGCTCCATGTGACTTTTTACACCAGCTTTACCTGGTGGTTTTCACTTGAATCTGAGTGACAGCAAGTCTGCCTTGGTCTCCTGGACTCTTCTGAATATTCTAGCTGATCTAACAATATCGTAGTTTGGATTATCTCGATTCTTCCTTTGATTTCCAATCCCTACAGTCACTTTTCTAAACTTTCTGAAACTATAACAATCGGACCCGCAACAATCATTATTATATTGTTCCTTGTGAGTTTTTCACACTGGCGTTAGCTCATAATCTTTCATTGGAGTTTGAGTGACACCGAGTGTCCTCAAGTCTTTTGAACTTTTCTCAGCAATCTAGCCGATCTTACCAATATTGTAGTTTGGATGCCCACGGCTCATAATCCGATTTCTAACTCTTCCAGTCCCCTTACTAATCCTATAAGGATCGTTCCGAGCGTTCCAATTACAATTGGTATCACCGTCAATTTCGTGTTCCATAGCTGTTTTACTGCTCTGGCCAGGTATAATTTCTTCTCTCTCTCTTTTTGTTTTCTTGGATTTTCACTCAGGGGTCTGCTGGGATGACAAAGTCCACAATTCCGGAGGTTCTTTTTTTTTTTTGTAATTATCACTGGTCTTCTGACCGAAATTAGATGATCTGTTTGTATCTCAAAATTACAGAGAATTATGTTTCTCATTCTCCAGTCAAGTTTCAATTTCTTACAAAATTCCTTGTGAATCATCTTTCCAATCCAGTCGTGTTTATACTTAAAACCTTTTCGCGCTAATTTGCTGCATTAGCTGATGTGATTAATAGTTTCGTCTCTATCACATAATCTACACTTACTATTTTTTTTTCTTATCCATTTTTGCTTAAACATAAATGATCCTTTTGGTGTTGATGTGTGCTGCTGTTAGAAGAGTTTCAGTTTTTCTTTAAGGACTTTCTTTTCTTAGCCATGTCAAGGTCTTCCCCTATAAAATTTCGTCGATTAGTCACTTGAAATTTCTATGCAGTTGTTTTTCTTACTGTTCCTATTTCCTAGTTATTATTGTTCTGCTGTTCTTTTGCTGCCTGTGCTATTTCTGGTCGCTGTAATCATTTTTTCTTTACTCTTTTTTATAGAGACTTCGATTCCTCGTTTTAATATATTTAACTATCTTCAATGCTAGCATGACATCTTCCTTTATCCTTTCTTGACACATATAGTCTGTCAGTGTCTTCTCTCAAATTTAAGGCCTTATTCATCGTCATTAGCTTTTTTGTCCTCTTGTCCATTGTCTGAGTTCTTCCCTCGTTCATTTCAAGAATGGTCCCGAGTATCTCACTAGGGGGTGGGTAGCTCATGTGTTAAACATTTTTGATGAGATTCCTGGTTTCGTGTTGTTTTTTTTCCTATGATACACGTTAAATTTTTTTTCTTTCAACTCCACTTGTTTGATAGTGTCCGTTTCCTATATTCCCAAGTACTTGTAAGCTTCATTTTCACCGAGCTTTCTGATTCTTTCTTGATATGGCAGTTCTATTTCTTCAGTTATTTGTCTTTTCCGCTTCTCATTATTAGCACGGCATACTTATATTATTTGAATGACATACGGCAGTTTTTTTCTGAATGATGTAATGTACTTTAAGTGATTACATGACGAGAAAGAGGTGATCGAGACACTAATGCCAAGGCAGAAATGCTTGATCAAGAAAAGGTGAAACTGAAGATTGGGATTAATATGCTTGAATTTCAATATATATATATATATATATATATATATATATATATGTGTGTGTGTGTGAGTGTGTGTGTGTGTGTGTGTGTGTAGTTAGGCAGCAGTCCTTCATTTAAGCATGTTTTATTTAATAATAAGGACGAATTTTGTCTGTATAATTCATTTAACATCTTTTCAAATTTTTAGTTTTAGGTTGGAATTGGTAGATGAATTTCACAATATTGTCCCGAGCGCTTTCATAGGCCATCATCGGGAGTTGCTTGCTTGAGTAAGGCGTGTTTGTTTTTTAAAAAGAGTTTTGAAAATTTTGAAAGTTTTATACCATAACAAAAATATGGGAACGCAGAGTTGGATAAAACAGGGTAACTGATGTATTTAAAAAAGGGAAGGATATTGAAAAAGGGAGAGCTATATATGAAAATAGAATACTATAGGAATACGGGATTAATATATATATATATATATATATATATATATATATATATATCAACTATATAAAAAAAGTGGGGCTAAACGTCATAAATCTGAGCAAAATGAATTTAATAAATTAAAGAGATAAAATGAAGGACTGAAAATAATATATGAAGCTTTGAAGACTGTATGATAATATTTATAGTAAATTTTTCGTAGTATTCTTAGTAATTAATTAGAAAACTTTCACTTAAATATTCATTGAAAATTTATGAAAATAATATATAGAGCTGAAAAAAATCTATTGTGAAATTCAAAATAAATTTTAGAATTCACAGACTATCGTTGCATCCAGTTGTCTTTGTTTAAATCAATATCATATCTAGAAATGGAAATTGAAGTACACATATTTGCTTTTTAAGAATGCAAATATTTAATGGAACTATTAAAAAAAAGGAAAGTAATTCTTTGTTACAATTTCAGTTGTATTTCGGCAAAAGCAAGAGAACTTGATGTGTCGGTTGTTTGGTATAGATGTCGTGATGAAATCGTCACGGGGAGAGGCCGTGTGCTGCGAATTGATTTTGGTAACCGTTTCAACATCTGATACGTCAGTGAGGAGAAAAGGTGTGTCTGTTTCTCCTTTTCTTTTTATCATGACTCGTGCTAAATTTTAAAATTTGATACATATTTATAGAAATGTATATACAAAGGTCATTCAATTATAATAATGTGAATTTTGCAAAGGAGTTGGCAAGAGGAAGCACTGTTTTCAATTGCACTCTTTTCAATGAAATCAATACTGATGGTTTATGTTCAGTTCCAGAAGACTGTCAGTTTCATCTTTCTTACTGACCGCTGTGCCTGAAATTTTTTCTTTAACGGAAATTCAATTTGTTTGCGCACCATAGATTGTTTTTTTGTCTCCAGATCGTAATGGCAAACCCATGTTTTGCCTATGTGGAAGCATTTTTTTGCTAAAACATTCTTTTCCGCACACGTGATCATTTCTTCGGTAAATTTCACATGGTTTTAATTTCTCAGCCACCGAAAATATGACGACAGACCGCTGTTCATTTTTGACTACTTGAATACACCCAGTCAGCTGGGGCTGGAGAATACACCGACAGCATCACTGAAGAGGGGCAAGATCTTACCCAACGAGTGCTCTGGATATAGCACTAACCAATCTGATAGTGAGGCTCCTGTAATACTGGAGCTTTGGCAATGCAGTGTACTCCTTTGTCGTATGAAATGGACATGGTGACCTGAGTTCAAATCCTGCTTGAGTTTCTTTGTATTTCACATAGCGGTAATACTTTTGGAAATGGTATGAATTGGTATCAGACTGAAAATAGTATCCGACTATCACAGAACCGATGGAAACTGAGAGCTAAAGATTGAGAAAGGCAAACATATAGCTATTTGATTTTGCCTTATGCCAGACATTAGAAAGCTAGAAGAGAAAAGCGTAAAACTTATACCATAAATTGGAAAGCCTTTGAATGTCGATGAACTGACTGACCGTTAGTCTATGAACTAAGTCTCTGACTATAAACTCCCAACCTCTGGGATGGGTGAATATATGTACTAATTTTGAAGTCACTTTTTGGCTTTATATTATTATTGTTACAAGTCGTGATTTGTCCTCTGATTGTTGTCGTTGACTTTTTTTTTATTTTTATTTGTGCGGTCTCATCCGCCTATTCATATACTGTAGACTCCGACAAGCGATTCATCTGATGTCTCGGTCAAAACCCCAACATGTGAAGATAAGAAGACTAGATACGTCATTCAAAGACATAACCAGCCAAGCGGAACGGTCTGAGGGGTGAATGCGAAATCACCAAAGTGTTTGTTGAGGGTGGGTGTACAGTCTCATACACACTTTAATCTCTGCATATCGGCCGTTAGTGGGTGTATGTTTGTGAATGCGTGTGTGTGTGGCTATTTACTGACTTCCCAATAAGCAAGTATGAGACACATGGACACCTTAGAGTTGAATGCCTCACACATATCGAGACTTATGGCTAGTTTTCAAAAAATGCTTGGTCCCTTCAGCGTTCCCTATAATGGGGAGCAAAACTATCAACTCAGCCCTGCAAAGCCATTATTGCCCGGGGGAGAAGGACTTGTGGGACTAGAAAAACCGCATGATACCATTCTCCCAAGCTATGCTCGAGTGGGGGTATATGTGTGTCTACGTGTGTATGTGTGTGCAATGGTTCAGTAGGCTTTAAATTCGAGGAAAAACGCACAGAGATGCATATCTGACCATCTGGTAATCGCAATTCCATCCACCACAAGGGAAGACTAATCACATAATCGAAGATAAACCTTTGTAACTCTAACATAGGTTTTTGTGTAATCTTACGCATATAGATTAAACAAATATATCTGTGCGAATAAAACTTGGGAACGTCATAGATGTATTGGATTCTTAGTCATTTTGGTTTTGTCGGGTCAGTGGCCCATCAATCTTCAAGAATCTCCAATCATTTTCCTCTTCTAACACGACTTTGATGCGTTTTATGCCTTTTCCCTCCTAATTGATCCTGTTCCTGTTCACTTTTTCGCGTTAGGAACATTTTAGATTCTGACTCTTATGGCAAGGAGAGCGCTTCTAATTGAGAGCAACTTGTTAACGTTGGATACCAAAAGACCTATCTTGGTTCATGATTAAACGTACTGGTAAAAGAACAAATGAAATATAAATCGTGTATGAATAATGATATCTAAACAGTATGTGAGAGCACATGCATAAACGGTTTTAAAACGTTTGAACAAATTTAGAGACGAAACATCAAGTAACACACACATACACACACGTGCATGCGTACACGCACATACACACATATGTATATATGTATATGTGTGCGTATCAACCCCACTGCACGAGCAGAATGTAACACAAAGTCAATTTTTAAAGGAGAATTTAACAAATATAAATTAAGAGTTATGTTTCGCGTGATAAAATTTCCTCATCAAAAACCACGTCATTTTAATTTTCGATAAGGTCTTCTTTTTCTTCTATCTATCTATCTATCTATCGTGTCACATCTAAATAAATATATTCCAAGCAATATTTTATCAAAGGTCAATTTTCTTCTAAACAAACAATATAAGGATTTTATTATTTCTATTGGAAAGTTATATAATCGAAACGAAAATTCTTCTTTATTTTTATTTCTACCCTCCACAGCAGTGAAACTCAGCGTCCAAAGATTTTAATATGTTTGTGTTTACAAATACATAAGATCCTTGCTGAAAAAAATCTACTTATTTTCGATTGAATATTTTTAAAGTGATGTAAATATACTTACTCAACTCCTCCACACAAGCAAGATATAGCACAAGGTCAATCTCTAACAGGTTTTATAACAGATTTTTCCTTTTCCTAGATCGGTTGCCATACCAAGGTTAAAGGGAGAATAGTTGGATTCATATATTTCCCAAGGGTTTGAACTCGGATCACCGTGTCCATTGCACCACAAGCGCCTCCAATATATAGACACACACACACACACACACAGAAAAACACATATATATATATGTGTGTGTGTGTGTGTGTGTGTGTATGAGTGTATGTGTGTATGTGTGTGCATGCGTGTGTATGTGTGTGTGAGTGTGTTGTGAAAAAGTATAGACAACTAAGTATGTAGGACTTTATCAAAACGTTTTTCTTGTTAAAAAAAAAAAGGGAAAAATGATTCCGTATAGAATGTGGGTAGGAATCATAAAAAGGTTTCTGGGTTTCACACGTTTTGGGCTGGGTTTCCAGCCATTTTCAGGAATGGTTGTTTATTTTTCTGAAATTTAGATGATGTTATTTTTCTTTGTCTCATGCCATTTAAAGAATTGTGTTAACTACTATTGATTTTTTTTCTTTTCTTAAAAACAAAATTTGTCTTGGTCACTGAAGCATTCAATAACATCGTGTAACACACGCTATTCAAACGAGAACAGTATCAATCAATTTGGCGCCAGCCGATGTCATGTGACAAAGGAAAAAAGGGTGGGGTTCTGATTGTTAAATACCTGTCTCAGAAAAAGATCCTGCTAAGGGTTGAGTTTTTTTCTTTCGTTGCTAAGGCCTCACATATTTCGTATAATTATTGTTTACTATAGTTTTTTTCTAAACAAGTACTGGCGGCAACACCCCACAAAGCACCAACTATACGGCCACCTGCCTCCCATCACGAAAACTATCAAAGTTAGACGAACCAGGCACGCAGGACACTGCTGGAGGAGCAGGGACGAGCTCATAAGTGATGTACTCCTATGGACCCCCACATATGGCCTAGCAAATGCAGGACGACCAGCAAGAACATACATACAGCAGCTATGTGAAGATACGGGATGTAGCCCAGAAGACCTGCCAGAAGCGATGAACGATAGGGAAAAGTGTCGATTGAGGGTCAGGAATATCCGTGCTAGCGGCATGACCTGATGATGATGATAATGATGATTGTTTACAAACGGTTAAATGTCAAAACTGTTCTATTTCTAACAATTCAGTTTATCGTAAGTACACAGTTTAGTTCTATTTGACCCATAGATAGGACCATATCAAGTGCTACCACTCCAGATCAGAGTGAACCTGGGTGTGATGGCAATGAAGGGTTACTCCGTATTCCCCAAAGCTCCAGCATTACTGGAAGAACACCATCAGATTGTTTAGTTTCATATCCAAGACACTCATTGTTGGGGGGGGGGTCCTAACCCTCTGCAGAGATATAGTCGGTCTATTCTACAGACGCAGCTGACTTGGGCAATCGTTTTAACTGTATGAAAAACTATTGGTGTAGGGTAGGAGTACTTGAAACCGTTTTAACTGTATGCAAAGGAAACTATTTGTATTGGATATACATTAAAAGAATTTTTACTGTATGCAAATAAAACTATAAGTGTTGGATAGGAATACTTGAAACCATTTTAACTGTATTTAAAGGAAACCATTAGTGTTGGATAGGAATACTTGAAAACATATTAACTGTAAGCAAATAAAACTCTTAGTGTTGGATAGGAATACTTGAAAATATTTAACTGTATGCAAATAAAACGGATAGTTTTTGACAAAATTACTTGAAACCATTTAATGTATGCAAATAAATACATTTAATGTATGCAAATAAAACTCTTAGAGTTTGATTGGAATACTTGAAACTGTTTTAACTGTATGCAAATAAAACTATTAGTGTTGGATAGGTATGCTTGAAACCATTTTAACTGTATGTAAAGGAAACTATTAGTCTTGGATAGGAATACTTGAAATCATATTAACTGTAAGCAAATAAAACTCTCTGTGTTGAATAGGAATACTTGAAACCATTTTAACTGCATACAAATAAAACTATTAGTGTTTGTATTTCTTGAAACCATTTTAACTGGATCCAACGAAATGAGCTCATTAAAAATTCTTTAAATATTCGTTAATAAATCACTTATACAGTAAATAATATTCACTTCAAAATTCGAATTCACTTTCTATATATATTTTGCTTTGCAAGCTCCAACGTTTTCACTTTATCTTCAAGAAATACAGAGATGCGACAGTTGCGGTCACCGCTTGCAAAGAATAATATCCTCCTCCTCCTCTTCATCATCATCATGTCGTGCCGCCAGCACGGATATCCCTGCCCCTCAATCGCCACTTTTTCCTGTCGTTCATCGCCTCTGGCAGGTCTTCAGGGCTACACTCCGTATCCTCACACAGCTGCTGTATGTATGTTCTAGCTGGGCGTCCTGCTTTAGCTCGGTCATATGTGGGGGCCCATAGGAGTATATCACTTCTGAGCTCGTCCCTGCTTTTCCAGCATTGTCCTGCGTGCCTGGTTCGTCTAACTTTGATAGTTTTCATGATGGGAGGCAGGTGGCCGTATAGTTGGTGCTTTGTGGGGTGTTGCCGCCAGGACTTGTTCAATATTGCTCGCAACATCGTTGTGTAGTTGCCTTCTAGCATCTTCTCCAGCCGTTTTGTTAGCATCCAAGTGGTGCATTCTTACGGCAGTATCGACACAACCGCTACTTGGGAGAAACTGCGTTTCATTTTATCAGTCAGGTCTGATTTCCCTATAACCGATAGTTAATCGATAGCTGTCCATGCCTTCGTTAGCCGCGTGTCGATGTCTTTTTCGGTTGATGAGATACTGTTTCCTAGGTATGTGTATTTGTCAACCAGTTTCAGAGAGGTTCCGTCTTTAATCATTAATCTGGAGCTAATGAACAGAAAATATACTTGTTCATATGTTTAGATCTAATCATCAATTCAGATTTCTTATTAATTATTTAATATTTCTTATCTATTCTGAGAAACGGATGATTTTAAATATTTCTTTTAAAAGTAATCGACAGTTTATCGATTGATTCTTTCAACTTTCATTCGATTATATGAAATTACTAAATATTTCTCCCTATTTCTCCTATTTGTATTTACATAACGTCTTTGTTTGTTTGCATAGCATTTTTTTTAAATGTAGTATTGTAATTATGAAATCTAAATTTTCAGGATCTTTCTGTTGGTTTCATCTTCATTTTTTGTGGTCACTTGGTAAAAGACATTTTCAATCAAGAATTCACCATTGACAGGGCACTCATTTTTACGTCTCCTGTTATATGGGGAGTTTTTATTTACATTTTCAGTATTTCTTTATGTTTTTTACCATTAATATTTATATTAATATTAATATATTATCAGACATATTTTCTGTAAAACAGTAACTTAATTTAACAGAATATCCGTTGAATATTTTATTTAAAACATTGTCTTGAGAATAATTGGACGAATTTTTTTTTCAGGTTGAAAACTTTGATTGAAGACAAAAGGGGCGATGATGTGCTTGAACAGGTAAATCATTCTCGTCATTTTTTACTATCGAAATCTACGTTCAGTTGAGTAATCTAAGTGTGTGTCCAAGTGTGTTTTGTTATGAGTGTCACGACAATGGAACATAAGATTTGTATATTTCAGGCTTGAAAACGACGCATCAGACACATTTATCAAGTCAATACAGGCTAATGGAGATTAAGTTGTGTCCTCTTTACGGGTTTTTAGGTGACATAAGGTAGTTGTTGATAGATGTAATTGTGGTTGATTCTGGCTGACTGTTTATTTCACGAACAGAGGAAAATTCGACAAAATGAAGATTCTTATCAGGTCTGATCTATGTTTGAAGATGAGAATAGATAGTAATGAATTAACATTGATGAATTAATTTGCGGCCAGAGTTCCCCATTCAAAATACACACACACACACACACACATACACACACACACAAATACGCATACGCTCACACAAATGCACAAACACAGACACAAACACACATGCACACACAAACACCCCCCACACAAACACGCACCCCCCCACACACAAACACACATGCAGACACACATACATATGCACTCGCGCACGGAACCTAATATTTTGCAGGTAGTGCAAATAGTGTCAAAAACCGCCGAAACACATGGTTTGTGTGATATGTGAGATGAACCCGAGTTCATTTTGAGAACATAGCTGTGATTGGATGAAAAGATCACGTGATTTTATCATCATAGAAGTCAGAAATAAGCCAGTTAAAGACGAATGCTTGACTCGATCGGTTGAACGACCTAATGTTAAGCACTCATTCCCTGTAGGCCGCCACTGGTAACGAATGGAAAGCGTGGACAAAGGAAAAAAATGGATGAATTATGCATACATTAATATGTTGTCACGCTGGTATTCCTCCTCTCAGTATTGAAGAACTTAGAACATCGAGAGATGACGACAAAAAACAACGATCAAGAATAAAGATAGCGACACGAGACGATCGACAAGAAGAACGAAGAACGAAGTGAAGTGAAGATGGGCGTTGGCCGATATGCCGAGTAGGAGTTTATATGCAACAAATATCCTGAATGGGTATGCAACTGTAGAAAAAATATTCCTATGGTAACATAGCCCCTTTATTCACCTATGAATCTTTTGAATATTTCCTGTTCCCCTTAATCAAAGTAATCCAGCTGTACATTTCATTTAGTAACTTTTGGGAACATAGGGCAGGTCGCTGCAAACAAAATAGAGACAATGTTAGTGGAAGACTTCCAGCAAAGTTTCCAGGAAAGAAAACCGTCTTCGTCGGTTTGTAGCCTCCCAAAGGAACCATTTTGAACGAGATAAAGTTGATTTGCAATTAAATTGGTAATTTTCTTTTGCAAAATCAGTTCCATTACTCAACAAAACGATTCGTTTATACGCCCCTCTCTCTTCCCAGCTATATATATATATATATATATATATATATATATATATATATATGTGTGTGTGTGTGTGTGTGTGTGTGTGTGTGTTTGTGTGTGTATATATATATGTAAACAGGGGCTGATTGTTAAGTTAGTGGCCTCAGAAAAAAGGAAATGTGATACACAGTTTCGACTAAATTCACAGAGAGTTGAACTCTTTTAAAAATATAAAGAAAATTCCCTTTTTCCCTTCCAGAAAATTGAGACTTAAGGTCAGTTACTGTTGAGGAAATCGACAATATCGCTCATTATTCATTCCCCCTGGCACCCTTAAATAATGCTGTAAGAAAGGGTATCTTGTTTTATTGTCATCAGTCGAGTTTCCAGAATCGGATTATATGATCAGCTCTTGATACTAAGGTATCAGATTATGGTATTATAAGTCATATTTTCTTAACTTGTAATACTCTGGAACAATGGCATATTTGATTTTCTATATTATGATTCATAAGAGTGGAATTTTATGTGAATTTCCTTGAAAATATGTCATTCATATTCATGTATATCTATCTATTTATCTATCTATCATTTCGTTCTACAAGCCAGGATTTCCCAGACTCTCTTTCGACATTCGTCTCTACCTCACATCGCTTCCGGTAGGTCTTCTAGACTAAATTCTGTGTCTGTAGAGAGCTTCATTGGATAATTATTAGTTGATCATCCAACACTTGAACGTCTGTGTGATGGGGTCTACATGAGAACGTCGCTTATGAGTTAGTCCATACTTCTCTCGCAGTGTCCAGCGTGTCTTGCTCGTTTTATTTGGATGGTTTTAGAGAGGGGGAGTTGGGGGCAGTACAGCAGCCGTTCCGTGGGATGTTGCTTCCAGGATTTGTTCAATATAGCTTGTAGCATTCTTGTGCAATTCCCGTCAAGATTTTTCTCTATACTCTTGGTCATTGTCCATGTGGTGCATTAATATGGTAGAACTGAAACGACTGCTGCTAGGAAAAATTGCGTTTTTTTAGCGGGTAAGTCTGACTTCGATCATAAAACTATCGATAGCAGATCATGTTTTTGCAAACTGCGCATTGATGTCATTTTCAGTAGATGAGACGCTTTTTGGCTCGATCTGCCTGGGTCAAAATCTTCACTGGTTTATATAATTTTTCGGACACCCAAACAGTTCTCTTGGTCGCACCTCTCGACAAACACGTTACGTGTGAACACGCCTTCTTCTAGCATGCCATCCACGCAATTTACGTGGCATTTCCGGTCGTTCCGTCCCTGCAAGAGCACCAGCGTCCTGTTTACGTTAGTAAACAAGTGATTTTCCTGATGATTTTCTTCTTGTGTCCGACCCTTGGAGCATGCCACCAACACAATTTACGTGTTATTTCCGTTGGGGCGTCTGCGTCCTGTTTACTTTAGGCAACAGGTGCAATGTCAGTTATGCCACCAACGCAATTTACGCAGAATGTCAAAGGAATTGTCAAGTCAAAATTCAATTCTGCATTGAGTTTGACGAAACGAATTCAAAGATTATCAAATGTTGATATTCCATTAAATCAAACAACCACACAAACCTAATGTAATGCTTAGAGAAAAAGCTAGATGGGGACTAAACAAGATTGCTACGTGCTATTCTGAACAAATTTTGTAAGTAACTCTCCACAAAACATCTGCACGGACAATTACTTCCCATCTCACAAAACCTCCCTGTTAGAGAAGCAAGACATGCCGAGCACAGCTGAAGAGGTAAGGAGAAACTCATAAGCGACGTTCTATCATGAGCTTTGTCATACCGACACACCAGGGTTGGCACACCAGAAAAGACTTACATAAACCGTCTCCTTGTGGATACTGGATGCCGTCTAAGAGATCTTCAAAATCGATATTCTGATAAGGACGAATAATGAAAGTAAGATAATATATATATATATATATATATATATATATATATATATATATATATAATGTTTTTTTAAAGTGTCTGCGCAATAAAATATTTTTAAAATGATTAGAATATTTTAAAATCCTAAAAAAAGAAGACCCTTTTCTACGGTATCTTCTCTTCAGAGAATCATATCAGTGACATTAGAATTTGTTTCGCAGGAAACAAACTCTATTGTCACTGACATAATTCTCTGAAGAGAAGTGACCAAATGAAAGGGTCCCCTTTTTTAGGATTTTAAAATATTTTAATAGTTTTGGAAATATTTCATTATAAACACGCTTTTAAAAACAATATTTAAAATCTGTACCAATCACTTGATTTTCATATATATATATATATATATATAAGTAAAAAATTCCTTAACATAAGTAACGAATTCCTAAAGATAAAATAGAAAGTGGAATACTTAAACATTAAAATATAAAGGGATTTCATAAGGAAATAAATAAGATCTTTTCTCTTCATGCCAGAAATGAGGAAGGGAAGATTACACCATATCCTAGGCTCTAATGTAATAAATCCCTCTGAAGAAGGTCATTACGACCTGAAATAAATTATATATCTTAAATCTAAAATTAATTACATATCTGATAGTCATCGTCATTGAACACTCAATGGAGTTTCCAATACGCCTTGGATTACTAGAAATAAAATCAAAACCCTTGACTATTTTCCTCGGATTATACACTCTAATACACACACACACACACATATATATATATATATATATATATATATATATTAGGAATAACATGAGAAAATCCATTTGGAAGAATGTTTATATACTTATGAGGTGGATCGTCAGTTGATCTCGGGAAAATTTATCGTGGATAATGGATCAACAGGCAAGATTATAATTAAAAGCAAACAATACTTATTTTAATTTCATACAGTTTTGTTTCTTTGTTCAATAGTATATCAGTCTTCGTGTATTATTTTATGCCAAAGTCACCCCCTTAGAAGAACAGTGATACTATTCAAACTATACTCGGGGCAGGATAAGGGGATTTATACCTTTCCCATGAGTATTTGTCAGAAAAGAACAAGATAGCTCAACTGTAGAATGAACTCGCTAACTTGGAGGCCAAAATCCAGCCGTTTCACCAAACTGATAGAGTTTAGAATAACAAATAACCTCAAAATTCACTCGTTTTAATGTACAATATAATTTTTTCATAACCGTATTTTATTTCCATCACAAAATCTTTTAATTCAGAGCTTTAATAACTGTCATGAATATATTTTCGATTTTCTTTTGTTTACCTCTTTTTAAAGCTTCGGAAAGATCGGCGTTCCTGATATATATATATATATATATATATATATATATATATATATATATATATATATATATATAAACACTTCAAAAATTAGGCTTTACGTTTTATTTCCCTTCAAGATATTTATTCTCACACACACACACACACACACACACACACACACACACACACACACACACACATATATATATATATATATATATATATATATAAAGTCTAAGAATAGCCTTAAGAGCGACAATCCATACAGAATCTCAATATATTATAATTGACAGCTGAATGTATGGCTATTAATATAAATGAATATATAAAACAACTCCCATATTGAGCAATTGTAACATTAATATCAACTTGATGCATATATATATATATATATATATATATATATATATATATATATATATATATATATATATAAACAATTAGAATTCATTATACACATTCACACCAACACACTCACGTATATGTGTCTATGGTTATGTGTACGTTTAATTATATAACAAGATCGAAAAAGTGTCCTAACTGATTTGTGGATGAGGAAATACAATGCATATATATATATATATATATATATATATATACAATGTATATATATATATATATATATACAATGTATATACAATGTATATATATATATATATATATTCTTCTATCATAATATATATATATATATATATACACATATATATATATATAAATGTAAAAAGAATTTATTACACACACACACACACACACACATATATATATATATATATATATATATATATATATTAGTGTGTGTTTGTTTGTGTAAGTATATATCGAAATCAAAAATGTGTCCAGAGGGATTTGTGGATACGCAAATGTATCTCACTTCCGTTACAGTGTGTGATTTGCACTTAAAACCTCCTGCAAATACTAGCCAAAGAAACGGTACACTCTTTCGAAGAGTCATAAAATATAGAGATACCCGAAACACTGGCCACTCCCTATTGCACGACGCTACTCCCCACCTCAAGAGCTACATGAAACTTCAGATCGCTTTTCCTGTGAGAGGGACATCTCGCGAAAATGGGATTGCACCACGCTACACTTAACCCCCAGATCAATACCTTGTCACTTTTAATGGCCATTTTTATAGACAAATTCTTCTTTGTTTCTCTCCGCCACCCACAAGTGAAGATTCCGTATCAAGTGTATGGAAACAAGTTACCACAACAACAGAGTTCAGAAGGTGCGCAAAATAACGTTGGGGTCTCGTTTAAAATTTAAAAGAAAACAAAAGCATGCCATTGATTCAATTTTATTAAGTTATTTTTCATATTTACACAAAAGAGAAAATAACATACAGTATCCTCCATTAATAAGGTTTGGTTTGGTTGGGTTTATTTAAGGGCACATCAATTCATTATGGGTTATTTAATGCTGAAATTATTTTCATTTGTAAATCATAACTATTTATGTTTTTAACGTTCCTTTGCAATCATTTATTCAATCTACACATTTCATTGGTTTGGTTGGGTTTTATGGCATATCAACCGTTATAGGTTAGTTAATGCCAAACTGTTTATTCATATATATTAAATAAATGATTTGTAAGCACATTTCGTTGATTAGCATTTTTAGAGGAGCCTGAGCCTATTTTTCCACATAGTTAAATGGTTTCAAGTATTTCTATCAAATACGAATAATTCTATTAACCACCAATCAATTATTTGCACACAAATGGTTTCATATTTTGCTATGAAACAGTAACCATTTAACATCAGTCATTTGTTTGCCCACATTTTATTAGATCTAGTAATGTGATTTGAAAGTGAATAGTTTGTAGCCAATTTATTTTTTAAATGCATTAAAACTATTTTGTTTGCACATTAATATTGCTATTGTTTCTAAACAGTTAAATGTTTTCAATTATCGGTATCTACCACTTATAATTCTATTGTATATATCTCATTTTTTGTTGACAGTGAAGTGGTTACAAGTATTGCTATTTAACATTAACTATTCTATTCACCACTATTCATTCATTTGCGCACAGTCAAATAGTTCCAAGTATTATCATGTTAAATCAATATTTCAATTTAGACATAAAGCTTTAAATTTCAAGTATTGCTATGTATCACTAATAATTCAACTAAACATCAGTCCTTTGTTTCCACATAATCATAAGGTCCAAGAGTTCTACTTCTAACAATTCAATTTAACATTAGTTGTTTGTTTGCACACAGTTTAAATGACAAACATCTCTATTTGACCCATATATAGGACCCTATCAGGTGCTATAGAACTGTGCCAAAGTGGACCTGGGAGCAATGATAATAAACGATTACTTCACATTCCCCAAAATTCCAAGGGTGGAACATCACCATCAGATTGTTTAACGTAATATACCAGGACACTGGTGGTGGGGTCTTACCCCTTTATAGAGATGAAGTCAGTATATTCTTTAGCTTCAGTTGATTAAACTTTCTTGGTCTTTTAAACTAATTGGTCTTTTAAACTAATAATTTGTTTGCACATTGCTATATTTTACCAGTATTCGTTTCTTATCATCAGGAAGTATTGCAGATAGCACAGATTTCCTTAAAAACGGCATTCTTTCAAGTTGTGTGGGTGTCAATACTATAGTATGGATGCACCATCTGGACTCAAAAGAATCATATGAAGACACAACTAGATGGGAAATAAGCAAGAAAACTACGTGTTCTTTTGAAAAAATTTTGGAAGCAACGTCTTCCAAAACAGCAACTGTATTGCCACTTACGTCCTATCTCATAAATCATACAAGTAATAAGGACAAGATATATTTGGCAATGTTGGAGCAATAAAGACAAACATATAAGCGAACAGATGAACTCCGAAACATTCGTAAATAATGCTAATAATTTATGCACAATTATTTGTTTTTAAGAAATTAATCCAATTTAATATGCTGTCACTCAGTGGAAAACTAACAGCTAACTCTCAAGTGAGTTAAAATAATAATGCTCGATCACCATAACTATTTGTAATATCGATGATTCCACTGAATCACAGGCGGCAACAAAGTTCATTAATCGTGAAAAAAAAAACAAAACCAAACACTTCATGTACAACAACATTAAAGTGTTTGCCGAAAATATAAAAAAAAAAAAGGATTAGAAAGCCTAATACAAGCAGAGAGAATATACAGTGACGATATATGGATGGAACTTAGTATGGAAAAATTCGCCATGCTAATCATGAAAAGCAGAAAACGGCAAATGACGTAGGAATAGAACGACTAAATGAAGAAAAAAATCAGAACGCTCATAAGGAAGGAAACTTACAAATATTTAGTTATGTTGGAAGCGGATACCATCAAACAAGCGGAGATGAAAGAAAAAAAATTAAACAGAGCGTTTCAGAATAACGAAAAACTAATCGAAACTATACAGTAGACATCTCTTTAAAGGGATAAACACCTGTGTTATTCTCCTCTTAAGATACTCGGGACCATTTTTAAAGTGGACGAGGGAAGACTTCGACAAATGAACCAGAGAACAAAAATATTAATGACGATGCGTAAGGCCTTACATCCCAGAGATGATATAGACAGACTATCGGTGTCAAGAAAAGAAGGAGGGAGAAGATTCACCAGCATTGAAGAACGCGTCGATACATCAACAAAAAGACGCGAACACTATATAAAAAGAACTAAGAAAGACTAATTACAACGACCAGAAGCAACGCAAGGATCAACAGAAAAATAATAACTAGAAAATAAAAAATGAGAAGAAAAGTAATTGAATGAACATTTCAAGAGACAAACAAGCAAAATGTCAAACGAGAGGACTTGGACATGATTAAGAAAGGGACACTTTGATAGAGAAACTGAATCTCTTTTAATTGCAGTACAAAACAACACAATAAAGACCAATTTTGTTAAAGCAAAAATATACAAGATGCAACAAAATAGTAATTTATGAGATAATAGAGAGGAAACGATCAATTATATGATAAGCGAATGCCGCAAATTAGCGCCAAAAGAGTAAAAAGCTAGACATGACTGTGCGGGGAAGATGATCCACGGTGAATTTTGTAATTGCCTTTAATTACAAAATAGCGAGAAGCGAGAAGAGCGAGAAGCGAGAAGAGCGAGAAGCGAGAAGAGCGAGAAGAGTCCTGTCGACTTGAGGAGGTTTGTTGTCTCTCACACTCCAGCTTGTGTAAAAAAACTCTCAAAAGAATAAATAATAATCAGTATTCCTATCCGAGGTCGCGGTAAATCACCTGAAGAAGGCCTGAGGTGAAATTTGGCCGATACGTAGTGAAAGAAGGAACAACACAAAAACTACCAAGATGAGGACAATTACAAAATTCGGTACGGACCCGACTATGGAAGACCAGATAAGAAGAACAAATAATTGGATTTATAAGACCAAAAAATCCATCCTTGATCGCCGTTCGGTGCCCGTGGCGCAGCGGATAGAGGCGTTGAGTCTCTACGGGTCCAAGTGATCATTGTCAGAAGATAGTGGTTTCAAATCCTACCCAAGCCGGCCAGATGTTTACTTGGTCAAAAACGTGGTGCTATAGACAGTATGGAAGGCAGTAATTACTGGGGATACGGTTATAAGACTCAGAATTTCTATCTGAGGTCGCGGTAAATCAACTGAAGAAGACCAGAGGTGAAATTTGGCCGAAACGTAGTGAAAGAAGAAGCAACACAAAAACTACCAAGATGAGGACAAAAAGTCCACAATAAATAAAAATTAATTCTCATAGTTATTATTGTTTTAATAACAATTTGTTTGCACACAGTTGTAATGTTTCAAGCCTTTCTACCCAATCCTATTAATTTTCGAACGCTGTACCTCTGACAGGGGTAATACGCCCCACCAGTGAGTGTACTGGATATGACACAAAGCCATCCGATGGCGAGGCTTCAGTCATGAAGCTTTGTGATATTTGGAGTATCTCATTATAGCAATTATCTCCAGGTCCACTTTGTCCCGGAGTGGTAGTATCTGTTAGGGTACAATCTATGGATTAAATAGAAATGTTTTGCCATTTAACTGAGCGCAAACAAATATTTGATGTTAAAATCGAATTGTTAGTGTGACATAGCAATAGATGAAACCATTCAACTATATGTAAACGACTGAGTAATGTCTAATGGAATTCTTAACGCTAAATACCGAAACTTGAAACGATTAAACTGTGTTCAAACAAATGACCTCTTGATGGTGCAAAATGTTACCTACAAAGTATTAGTTCCCAAATTATATATATATATATATATATATATATATGTGTGTGTGTGTGTGTGTGTGTGTATTTGGACAGCATTTCTTCATTAATAGACGTTTCATTGAACAATATGTTTTGTCTGTATATTTTTATATATGTCCTTTCCTGTTGCCGAATTGATTCTATAATATACGGCAGGAATTGGTTGATGAAACCCCCATAACTAATTGTTACCCTAGGAATTACTGCACGATCTTGGGCCGTCATCAGAGGTGTGTATATTCCAAAAGCGGTGTGAACTTTGCATGTACAGTACTACTTCGAAAGTGTTTATTATTTATACTGATGTGTTGTTGCGTTTTATTCATTTCTATAAGTATCAGTAGTAGCAAAAGATATTTAAGTTTATTAGTACTGGATTAGAAATTTATTCTATTGAGTTTAGGTAGTTTCATTCTGATATAGAGCGTCTCGAGAATTTTTTTTATTTTAGTTTGCTATTTTGTTGTTCTAATATTTTTGTGTTTTCGGTTAGAATTTTCCGAAACGCAGTTTTTGGGCATGGATGTTTTTAGATGATGTGCTATTGCCAAATTCTGTTTATATATATATATATATATATATATATATATATATATTAACAGGATTTGGCATTAAGTAGTCTACATGGCATGGTATGCCATAAAACCCAACCAACGAACTATTAAACAAATCCTTTAATTCAATGTGTAAGTTACGAATATAAGCACATAATTTGTTCCCGAATGTTAAAGTTTCTGAAGACTTACCGTTCCTAATTACGTCACTATGATATCCCAACGACAGTCTTAAAGTTTACCCTCTATTTTGCGACCCAATAGGCTAGGACTATGCAATACATCGACAGAGATCTAAGAATCCCCACCACCATGTGCTCCGTATATGACACTAAACCATCTGATGGTGAGACTTCAATCCTGGAGGGGGTGTCCTCCTGGTGTAATGGTTAAAGCTATGGACAGCGTAGTCGTAGTACGCGATTTCGTACTCCAGTCGCGCTATTACGTTCACTTTCGGGCAAATACCCTTTGGAAAGGTACGAACCCCCTAATTCTCCCAGCTATGGGTTAAATAGTATCACTACTGTTTTTCTAAGTAGTGACATTAAATTGACATTAAATAACCTGCACAGGTTGATATGCCATTAAACAAAGACACCACACCACCACCATCAATTCTGGAATTTTTGAGAGATCACATTCATTGCAATTACTCCCAGGTCCTCTCAAATTCGGTGTGGTAGAACCTGTTAGGGTCTCATCTAGTGGTCAAATAGAACTATTTTACCATTTAAACGTGTGCAAACAAATGACTATTGTTAAATTGAAATGTTAGTGCTCCATAGCAGTAGTTGAATCGATTCAACTGTGTGCGAAGTAATGTTGTATAGCCATGACCATGACTAACTATACAAAAACATAACATATATATCTACATATGCATGCAGAACACAACAACACAATGAAGATGACGAGCGACACAGTTCTTAGAAAAATATACCTCTCACTTTATTTGAAAGGTTTGTGTGTGAGAGGGAGTTGGAGACCGAACAGAACTGCAACATATTGACCCCGACTCTTATGGCCATCAGTGTTGTGTGGGTGCTGGCTTCTTTCTCTACCACAACTTGTCTCCAAACTCTCTGGTCTCCAAACTGGTCTCTCTCCAACTGGTCCGGTCTCCAAACTAACTGACTTCCTGTCTTCACCGAGTTATATAATAGTTCAACGCCCACCTTCTTGTGGACGTCACAATTTTGCACTCATTCAACCTGTCCACGGTCAAGGCTATAATATCCTGATTATTCCTCGACCGGATGCACCTGTTATTTACATAGGTGCGTTTCCTATTTTGACAGCCCAGCCGGGTCGTAGGTCAATATACAACACTAATGAGTAATGTAAAAAAGAATTATGGGTGTAAAATAGCAACACTTGAAAACATTTATCTGCCTGAAAATAAAAATGTTAGTGTTTACAATACTTGAAACTACTTCATCGTAAGCAAACAAATAATTAATCTTCGATATAATTGTTAATTTTAGATATCAATACTTGATACCATTTGATTGTGTTCAAACAATAGTAATTATTAATTGTACGCAAACAACTTAGATGTAACTGATCTGAGAATAAAATTAGCAATAAACTATTCGCTTACACACCAAGCATCTAAAATATTTAACAGTGAGCAAACAAATGAGCTATAGCTTGTTTCAAATGTTACCTACAAAGTACTCACTTACAAACCATATATTTTATATATGTATGAACAGGATCAGCCATTGAATAACCTACAAGAGCTGATATGCTGTAAAACCAAACCAACCTAACATAACCGCTATCTCGTTATAATATTATAAAAACACAAAACAAATAATTATCTAATGAAGGCTACGGAAGTAGAAATGATATAATTAATACTTCACCAATTTTTCTTCACTTCATAGTTTTCTTCCAAAGTGTCTGATATTTCTATCCCCAAAAGTAAACGTTTTCTAATTTTTTTTTACATTTCTAATTTGAGGAGCAACTTATAAACCTCTTTACTTAGACATAAATAACTATTTCAGCTGGAGATTTTTTTCGTTTGAAAATTTAAATTCAATTCGTTTACTTATCCCTTACAGCAACATTGATTTCCGCTGCTAACTGATTATTATTAGAGGCACCCTGTCAGTCAGTGCAACTTTTTCCCCTTGAAGAACACAGTTTACGTTAAAATCTTCCATAAGGACCAATAAAAGTCTATTTCTAATTCTAAAATGTAAATAAAGACATATGCACACTCGAGAAACTTCTGTAATAAAGTGATGATATCTCGACGTGTGAATGAAGAAATCTAGATGAGTTGGAGCAACTTTAAAAACAATGAACTAGTCTTGATGGATTTTGATCAGTAGTTTTGCTGAAAGTTCAGCGTCATCCATACGTGTTACACTTAACTCTGAACGGTGTTTTCCAGTTTCTTCAACTGAAAATTGATCTCAGATTTGAGAACATAACAGTCAATAAAAAAAAGGGTGATCCATTTTTCCACCGAATTAAATACAAGTAAGAATTTCAATTTTGTTTCGATCAATGGATAATTCGGTGAAAAACCTGTTGAATTCCTGGGTGATGATTTTCAAGAAAATCTGTTTCATTCGTTGTTTATTTCTGTATGGTGAATAAAGCTTCCGTATCGATAAATGGATTATTGAAGGATATATCCCTTGTTAGGTCATTTAATGCTAAAATTTGATTTTTTAAAAAGTTTTTATTGTAATTATAATTATATGTTCAATGTTGGAATACGATAGTTTTGAAGTCACCTTTTTTGTTTTTAATTATAAACAGTTGTTTACACACTATTCCTGGTGGTAGAATATTCCTATCCAATACTTATGACTTATGCCAAATTATACGTCTTAAAATAACTACTCCTGTTTATCAATCATAATCTTTTGTTTGCACAAAGATGAATGGTATCAACTATTTTTATCTTATACAATAATATACACACGGTTATATATTCTGAAGCATTTCTATCAAAATACTAATGATTTTCTAACAGATCTATTTGTCTAATTAAACCTCATATTCATCGGGTGGCCTACGTATTCGCGAGGATGGCACATGGCCATTTTATTCTGGGTACTTGGCGCAGGACCGTAGCCCCCAAAACGTCCGTTGGTTTAAAAAAGGTCTTCGACATTCCCAAAAATAGTGGAGCCTCAGGCACTTGGTGATGAACCTAGCACCCTTCAAAGAGGGTTAGAGCCTGGGGGGACAGTCCCCTGAAGCTTTAGGAACGTTGGTCTCAACTGCGAGACGCGAATGCTAGGCCTCTCCGGCACTTGGGTCAAGTAACCACGACCAACTGCCACACCAACCAAGACACACCCAACCTGATGCTTGTAACAGGGAACACAGCCGGCCGAAGTGTCCAAGGCCACTGTGTCAGAAATGAACGTGTAAATATGGTACCTAACGACATATCCTGTTCAAAGTGGACCTTGTTTTAATTGCCACAAAGAGGTACTCTTCCTTTTACATAGTTCAACAACTAGAACTTCACAAGAGTATGAAATTTAGTATCATACCCAGAAATTGTTTTTGTAGTTGGATCTTACCCCTGTGCAGGCGATGGAGTCTGCATATTCTAGGAATCACCAACAAGCCGATATATATATATATATAAGTATGTGTTTGAGTGTGTGTATTTATGCGTGTATGTGTGTATGTGTATATAGAGGATGTAGTAAAAGAAAGTTAACTTGCCGACTGTAGTCGTGGGCGACCAGAGACTCCCTTTTCATTAGCTACTACACCGAGGTTAGGGGAGGGCGTTGCTCCTTTCCCTGGATTGCTCCACTTTACCCTTGATACGTACCTTATATTGCTGAGTGTTAAGCAAGGAGGTATCAAGTACCATTTTAAAAGTCTTTGGTATGACGCGACATGGGATTGAACCCAGGTCTCCCAGACCATTGGTGAACACTCTAACCACTAGGCCAATGAGCCGGTACTACTTGCATAATACTATGTTCTGCAAAAGGAAAATGAAAGTAAAAATGAAGATAAAAATGTATTGAGATTGAGATTGCTGACCCAAGATATTTAGAAATGAAATCGTTAGATTCATTTCGACTTCCTCTTGGTCACCAAATATCATCACTGAATTATATACATTGCTCAGATATGCACATATCATAAAGACTCTGTATAGATACTTTTTGATCAAATCTCGAGCAAAAATTAAAAGAATTTTTGTAATTTAAAAAGATTTTATAGATAAGTACCATTAACCTCGAGTGCCTCAGTTGTAATTACGATATCACCAGATTTTGTTACATTTTCCGTCACCTTTTAGGAATGCCTAACGAAAATGCAATCTATCAATAGGAGTCCGTGCTTTACCTATGCGTTTGTCGATATCATTTTCAGTTGACGAGATACTACTACCAATGTACATGTACCTTTCAATAGAAGTCCATGCTTTACCTATGCATATGTTGACATCACTTTCAGCGGACGAGATACTACTACCGATGTACATGAACCTGTCAATAGGAGTCCATGCTTTACCTATGCGTATGTTGACATCCCTTTCAGTTGACGAGATACAACTACCAATGTACATGAACATATCAATAGGAGTCCATGCTTTACCTATGCGTATGTTGACATCCCTTTCAGTTGAAGAGATACTACTACCAATGTACATGAACCTGTCAATAGGAGTCCACGTTGACATCCCTTTCAGTATTGTCCAACAAAGCCTTTTCGACTGAAAAGTCAAGAAAATTTTTTTCATCGTTCAACTTGCGAGGTTCTTCTTTAGAAAAGCCAAAGCAAACGCCATGATATCAGATAGCGTTAGAGATGATCATATTATCAGACGTCGAGATGGTAAAATGCTTATATTTGTGAAAATGGCAAGTATCGGATATAAACTAGCGTAAATCCAACGTTCTCCTGCCACTACGTCAGATCAATACGTACCATTGTACATCGCTCGCGAAAGTCGATTATATCCATTAAAAGAAAAAGCCATAAAGATATTTTCAAAACCCGCCAAGACCTGCACACGTGAATGTGTTAAATGTAATTTCGAATGATGACAGATATTTCTGACACGGAATTAAATAAATAAAAAGTAGCTGAATGTTACTGAATGCCAAAAGGAGTTTTTTTTTTCTTTTTTGTTATTTTTTTTAAAAATCGATTAATATATTCGATTAGGCAAACTTCACTGTTCGCAGTGAGAACGATTGAACAAAGCTCACAAGGAAACAAACGAACGGGAAATAAAGAAAAGTCAAAATATGCTTCACTTAAGGAAGTTACTTTCGGAAACGTTGGGAATGTATTGCCAGAAAGGAAAAAAACAAACAAACAAAAGGAATTTAGATAAGATTGCGTTAAGGAAGCGTATGACGGTTAAATGGATTGCATCGCTTCTCTCTCTCTCTCTCTTTCTCTCTCTCTCTCTCTCTCTCTCACACACACACAAACACACACACACACACACACACACACACACACACACACACACACACATACACGGACACACGCGCGTATACGTTCAAATAGATTCAAGCGAGGCTCCAGATGTGCGTTATTCATAAGAATACCAGAAAAATAAAAGATCCAGTACCGTTAATAAACACGTGTCGGTCTCTGCTTTATAGAAATATACAAAAGCACGGGTTATTTTGTTTGAGGCATGAACTAGAAATTCTATAATAACATTTCTAAAACGAGGAAAATAAGAAATTGCCACTAAATAATAATTTATTCGAAATGCTGTTCTTATCCCAGCGGTTTCTTTCAAAACGCTTTGGTCATTATGTAATAATAGTAATAATAACAATAAAGATAATTATTATAATAATAACAATAATGATAATAATAATACCTAGCGATAAGAAAAAAAAGAAAGAACCAATTTTGCCGTTCCAGCGGACCACATAGTGAAAATCAAAGAAAGCAAAAAGTAAGATAAATTCTTGGACCTTGTTAGAGAACTGAATAAGCTTTAGAACACAAAGGTGAAAGTATTACCTACTGTGGGTGATGTTCTTGAAACGGTCCCTAACGGCTTAAAGAAGGGAGTGGAAGAATTGGAAATCGGCGTTAGAATCTATGTTGACAACAGCATTAAGATCGGTTAGAATACTAAGAAGAGCCTATGAAACCTGAAGAAACTTGCTGTTACTCGGACTCAAGGCAAAGATCACCAGTTGAAGATGATGGGAAAAACTCGTATGATAATAATAATAATAATAATAATCGATAAACTCTTCGGATGAGCCCGTTGTGGGATATTTGGGACCATTCTTGAAATGGACAAGGAAAAAATTTAAACAAATCGACCAGTAGACAAGAAAGCTAATGATAATGCGTAAGGCTTCACATCCCGAGAGATGACATAGATAGATTATATCTGTCAAGAAAAGAAGGAGGAAGAGGACTCGCCAACACTGATGTTAGCGTGGATACATCATTACGACGATTACATAAAACAAAGACAAAGAAAGACTAATTACTGCGACCATTGACAGCATAAAAAACAAAGATAAACAGAACAACACCACTTTGGAAAGGGAAATGGGAAGAAAAATAGTTTGGAAATTATGAGCGACAAACATGCGAAATTTCGCACGAGAAGATCTGAAAATGGCTAAGAAAGAAAAACCTTAGCAGAGAAATCTCTTTTAATAGCGACCCAAAACAATACCTTAAGGACAATTTATGTTAAAGCGAACAAAGATGAGACGCAAAAAAGTAGCTAGAGTGGGTTATTCCATACGCTTCTGTGGAATTTCTTTCAAGTTTAAAACAGAATTTTATTGCATATCGTTCTTCTAAAGTGTCTTCACGTCCAGATTGCATTTTGGAAATTCACCAGCAATGACAATCAGCCTTTAGTAGAGTGTATTCCACTTCCTGCTGTAGCTGTTCATTTGAACCTGAAATCATAAAAATTGGTCAGTCATCTCACAAGATGCATTGCCATAACAGTTAATTTTCAAGCGTCTACGACAATTTTAAGTGCCTATACAAAAAAAGGCTGGACACATATTGAATGCACTATATATATATATATATATATTGGGTGTAACGATAAAATTGTCCCCCTAGAAAAGATGATTTGATTTCATTTCCGTTTAATGAAAACCGGTTTTCTTTTTTTTTTGTTGCAGACCATCTACTAGTTGGCCAGTACAAATCCCAAGAGCAATAGCAGCCTTCTAGTATGTCTGAAAGTGACACAATGTTCAACGAGCGAGCTCGGAGATGCGCCGCTGTACAACTCATGCTCTCTACCGATCCAAGTTATGACAACAGGACCATTACCAGCACCCTCAAAATGGAAATCTGGATTGCCACGAATAACAGGGATGTGCCCAGGTGATGAAAATAATGTTTCCGGCTACGGTGTGGTTTCAATTGAGGGCCAAATCATGCCACCTGACATCTTTGAAGTCGGCTTGAAAGTCAACACCAAAGTGTACCTATATGTGCCGAAGAGTGTGGTGATCCCCTGGTGCAATCGGGTGGCCGATGGCTGACCCTGGTCCAAAGAGACCCAGGCTTGGCTTCAGAAGGAGTGCTACAACTTTGTACTCTTCTCTCACTGTCCCCTCCTCCCCGATCTGAACCCACTAGACTACTCCGTTTGGTCATACGTCGAGAACATCACCAACATGACCTCCCACAGCGCCAAAGCCAGCCTGATCGCCGCTATCCGCCGCGTATTCACCGAGTTCCCGCTGGCGCGTGTGGAAAAGGCATGCTCTCATTTCCGGATCCGTATCGAGGCGGTGATTGAGGCTGAAGGCGACCACATTGAATAGATGTCAGCTCTACCACATAATCAAGTTACCTGAATTGATTTTTTCAATAAAAGATTTAAAATAAAGCTGTAGTGTTGTTTTTTTTTTAGGACGACAATTTTATCGTTCAACCCTGTATATATATATATATAGTCATCCACAGAGAGACTTTTTCGTTTTATCAGAACTCTTCAGTGTGGTTAGACAGGCTAGATTCCCGAAGCTGGGATCAAAACCTGGCTGACTGAAACGCCAATCCAAGATTCTACCACTCAGCCAAGAGGAAACCAGCGCAAGCGAAGGAAATTTAAACGCTTATATATCACATTTGTTTTTTGTTTACATATATCCGCTTATCGACTACAGAGAGATCAATTCATTTGAAGAGCATTGCTTTACGCGAGTGGCAAATAATTTATATATATATATATATATAAACGGTGTTGAGACATTGTAACAGATATTGACCAATCTCCGAATTATATAGCATTTGATATATATATATATATATATATATATATATATATATATATATATATATTTAGGCAGCATTTCTTCGTTAATGCAAATTTCATTAAACAAAATAGACATACGTTTAATTTGTTCATCAACAATATAATTTGGAAACCCATTGTTAATTATATTGTTGATGAACAAATTAAACGTATGATCAAAAATGGTAACCAACAAAATAAACAGTGTACTACTCCATCCAGCCAACAAACATATATCAAACTT